>BLZA01000007.1:600000-1161955 GCA_013423385.1 Naganishia liquefaciens
GATTGATCATAACAGGGAGCTGACCTTTTCGCATGAACCTTGCCAGATCCTCGAATGACCAGACCTTGTTCTCGTACAACAGTTGGGGTGTCTTGACGCGGATATCTTGAACATTCGAGAAGGATTTTGCCTTATCGCTCTGTATGCAATGACGGCCGTCAGTCCACAACAAAATCCTTCACAAAAATGGCGCATACCTTGTAGCTGAAGAGCAGGGTAGTCGGTTCTATGTCGACGAAGATGAATGTTCGGTTCCGAGACGCTCTTGATCGCATCTCCTCGGCTTCTGCCTTCACCTGACGTGAAAGTGTCTGCACAGACAGGTCCCCAGACGAATTTGCTCTGGACAAACCTCCCTTGACGAGCGCCATATCGGCGTCAGACGATTGTCGCGACAAGTTTGGAGAGCCAGCAAGGGCAAGGCTGCGGCTCCCGGCTGGCGCGGGAATCCCCAAATGTTGCTTCCCGCGATAATCGTTTATGTTTTCAAGCTGCTCTCGATCTCCGGATCGCTGCTTCTTTTTGGCTTTGCGATCTGGAAGTGTACTAGTTTTTGCAGGTCGATTCGCAAAGACATAATCGTTCAGAGATCTTCCGATCGCCCTCTCTAGCTGGACTCGAAGAGGGTGCAATTGAAGCTTGAACGATTCCAGGATACTGATACCACCGACTGGAGCCAATGCGGACCAAGAGGCTTGAACCATTGGCGCCTAAGATTTCAATGGTTGAGCTATGACGGAGAGTTTCTGCTCATTCTGGAAGGCTCACCTCGTCTCGCAGTCCAGCCTTCTCGTAACGAGAAATGATTTCCACAAAATAAGCATCTGGACTGGTATTGAGAGCTTGCAGGTCTCTGACGACAAGTGCGTTTTCGGTGGAACTGTCCTTCTTCCTGACCCATGTGTAACGTATGTCCTTGATAGCGAGTTTAGCGAGTAGCTTGTCCTCGTCCAGCATGAACCACGCCAACTCCTGAGCATGGGCTTCCAGGCGGAGCGAGGAGCGTAGTTCAGCGGCTGCTTTGCTATGAATCTGCAGAATGGCTATCGCGTCGAAGATGAGGGACAATTTCTGAATGTCCTCGGACAGATCCGAGCGAATACGGCCGACTTCAAGTTTACCTTCATCAGAGAGTCGGTCATAATGCTCTTCGTAAATTCTGTGTGTCGACTCTTGCTCTCGAATCCGGTTTTGTAGATACTTGACTTCTGTGCTGTATCGTAAGCGATCTTCGGCGTCGAAGGAATACAGGAATGTATCGAGCTGCTGAGAACGTTGCCGCTGTTCGGGGTCCTGATACAAAACAAGATCGGTCAAGATGCTGTACATCGCCGCAAAGTGTCGGGAGTTTGCCACAACGCCAAAAGTCGGGACATTGACAACGGCCAGATCCTGAGCGTAATACCTAAGGTCTCAGTCATTCGGCATCTACTTACTGGGCAATCCACGTACCTGATGATTTCTGAGATGTTCGGATGACGAGTCGCTGCTCTTGTTTACCAATCGGAGTTGGTTGAAATTGTCCAACCTCAAGCTGCATTGGGTACTGGCGACAAGACGATCGAATGCTCTGTTTTCTAGCTTGGCGTTCAGCAGATGCTCCATGGGCACAAACGTCGGCGACTCCGGAGCTCCGTACGACTTGTCAGATGGGTAGAAGCTCTGCAGGCCATCCAGAGTGCCATAATTTCTAGAAAAGAAAATGGGAATGTCAGAGTCGAAGAATGGAGAGATACAGCAAGAAGCCATATAAACTCACCGGCGCATTACGACCTCCTTTACCTTGTCGCCTGCATACTCTCCATCCTCGATCCTGAAGCTACGTAACTCAGCCATGTTGGCCGTAAACAAAACGGTTGCCTCGCTGTCGGCTTCGCTAGACAGTAGGATCTGCGGCTGCGTCATAACGCCAAACATGCTTTTGCGAATTCCGTATTCTTTCGGCATCCCCTCGTCAGGCGTGATGTCGCAGGAAAATGTGCCTTTACGATTCTTCGCATGACCTGCCGTGTTTACGCGCGTATGGTCGCCCAGCAATTGACCCAAGATTCCAGCGGCTAGGGTTGAACCCATCTTGGAAGCGACGTCGTCTAAATCGAGATTCGGTTTGGGAATTGCCGGCCGATCGGACTGCTTCTGCTGGAAGCCCTTCTCCAACTGTCTCTGCAAGTCGGCCACCGCTTTATGGGACATGTGATACTCGAAGCCCCGTCGCATTCGGCTGGAAAAGTAATACTGTAACAGGATGTTTCGGGTCGTATTGTCGATAGAGAGCCGGGGACAGTGAACATGGAACACGTTCTCGTATCCGGCACCTTCCCTCTCGGACATGCGCTCTCTGGCATCGAAGCCGTCCACCGAGTTCTTCCTGTCTATTGGATATTCGGGAGTCTGCATTCTGAAATGCATTCCCTCCAGGCCATCCTCCAGTATCTTGATCCTACCCTCCATCTCTACCCTTTGCTGCGCGTCTACAGCCGAATCGCGCATCTTGCGGAGAGCCGCGATCCGCTTGTTCACCAAGAGGTCGGAGAATTCTTCCAGGACCGGAGCCTCCGACAACAGGCATTTGTGCGTAGGCTCCCGTCCGAATTTGCTTGCTGAAGTTTCCGTCGCATCCAGCTTGCCAGCTTGCAATTTTCCTATGACTTCGGAGCTGACTCTGAGTGCTGGAATATATCTCGAGTACCGACACAAGGGCGCAGACAGATATGTATAGAGCTCGATCAACGGATTATCGTCAACAGGCCGGACGTCCGTGTCCACGTAATCGTCAACGTGGAACCAGTCTGCATCGTGCCCTTGCAGCTTCTTGGCATGCGTGCCTCGGCACCTTGTGTGAGTTTCCGTACTCTGATCCGAAGGTCTCAAAGGCTGATCGGCAGGAGAATCGAATACTGCGCGAATAGCTTTGACCTTGATATCTGTCAGGATGACTTCGCCAGCATAGAAGGCCTTGTGTGTGGGCGTTGTTATTCCTAAAGCGTCACTTCTCCGAATCTGGAACTGTTCCCGTTGGTGCAGATCGGCCTGGAATGTGACAATGTGTAGCTTCACTCCCACAGACGATTCGATACCGGTAGCCCAGTCTTGCGAGGAGTATTGAGGATAGATGTGAGAGATGTACAGGTCGTGTATATCAAATCGATATTTGATTGTAGCCAACGAACGGCCAAATTTTTTAGATTTTGGTGGACTCGATGGGAAAAGCGTCCCTTGTCGAATAGGCAGCGACATGACGTGACTGAACAGATTCCACCAAGCGAAGAAATGCGCAAAGCCCTTAGGCGTGAAATGGAAGCTACTCTCTTGACGCGGTTTCGAGTCTGTGTTCGCGACGATGGACGGCGAGAAGTGGATAAAATCGGATCGGAATCCTTCGTACGAATCCCATTCAATCCCCTTTACCTGCTCAAGCCTCTTGACTGTTTGTGGCGTTCGAAGTCTGACGGCATGGTGGGGAAGGAAGTCGAAGAAGCGGCATTGTCGCATCGAGGCTTTGCCCTGGCAGCCGCGCTCGCACGTGTTGTCACGACAAGTACGCTCAAACTTGAACGCAAAGCCTACGCAAACACCCCCTCGGAAATTGGCGCAAGTCTTGTTCAAGCGTCTATTCAGCAGACTTGGCAGTTCTTCTGTCTTCTTTCCGCTATCAACGTGAGGGTCATGCTTGTCTCCAGTAGCGCTTGGATCCAAGAATGCAGTCAGACTGCATGAATTGCTTTAGTACGTCGCTGAGACTGCGGGGTGCGAGTGACATACTCTGGAACCGAGAGGACCATCTGGTCACTTGTAATCTGAACTAATTCGTGCTCCGGGTTACTGTACCCAATACGGATTCTAGGATTGCCCATCCAAGCCAAGACAAAACCCGCTCCGTATCCAGTGATTTCATAGGGGTCGCGAGACCCTAGCAAGTTCAAGAGGCCGTTAGCGATGTTTCAGTGCAGATGAGAACGCGCCATTACCTTTCAAGTGTAGATGACACGGAGCTGCAAAATCAAAGGCGACTCGCCAATGAAGCGAGTGACGGAATTTATCCCAGAAACCCAATCGTGGCGAGGGATCCCTTGGTGGATGCGAAAAGCCAGCGAATGCCCGAGTGAGATCGGATATCGCAAAGCCATACGAAACGCCCCATGCGAAGTCGGTTGGGCGTGATGACTGAATCTTGAACTTGATATCTGCGTAGGATTTGACGGGAGCCAAGGTCTTTGCGATTTCAAGAGTGAGAGCTGCCGCTTGACTGTCTCCGATGCCTTGAGGTATCACCGTGCACGGAATCAGGAAGTACGTTTCTTGGTCGTCGGCAAGCTCTTCAGCAAACACTATTGTCAGGCTGCAAGCTAACGCTGGGACGGTGCCGTCTGATTCTCGCATTCGGTCGGCTATCGGCATGACTCTCCAGAGGGGAAGGGGATAATCGCGCAAAGTGAAATCTGCATTGTCGGACTGGAATTGGATATCCAGGGGTACCCGTAGCGAGAACTGTTGTTTTGAAGGGAACGGTCCGCCGTGAGATTCCATATGTGCCAGAAGCGCTGCACTGTCGAAGTTTGGATCCTTTATGCTAACGCTGAGATCGTCCATACTCGAGCGGAAGAGAGGGGCGAATCGCTGAGGTGCAACGACTTCGATAGGAAGGCCGCTATAATCTGTCTTATAACCGTACTGACGGATCAATTCGCGCTCCTCGCGCCGATTCTGCGTGTGACGAGCTTTGCGCATCTTCTTGATCCATTTCTCGCTATCGTACAGCCACAGGCGTTCGCGCGCTTCGGGAACGGGTACAGTGTGATCGAGGGTGACGTTGTACCGTTCTCTGATTCGTTCGAGGTCGCGCTGAGACGTCTGTTTATGTGTTTTTTCCGCCGGGTTCATCGTACTGTTGATCAATGCTGCCTTGGCGTCAAAATAGGCTCGTCGCTCAGTCCGAGGAGCGCTTTCCGTTTTGCCGACTCTGAAAGACAAGTTCAATTTCGTTTCTAAGGGATCGTCCTTGATCTCGAATGAGGTGGATTTGAATCTGATATGAATTGACGGGACAGATTTGACGGGCTGCGCCTTCGGAAGTAGTACGGCTCGAAATTCTGACGTATGCACCGCGTGAAAGAGCAGCTGACTAGCTTTGATTGCCGATTTCACATTCAGAAACAGCCTCGCCGGCTCATACTGGTAAGGCACTCTGATGCGAAATGCATCGGCGCTCACCGTTATCATGGGCAGTGATCCTTTATCGATCGTGAAAGCGAGGTTCTTGAAACGCCCCAATTCTTCGAATTTACCAGACTCTCGGGCGCTGGGAACGAAGAACATTCCACTCCGCAATTTCGCATTCTGACAATGGGGCCGATGGGCGCAATGGAGTTCACTGAAAGAGCCGAATACTCGCTCGCCAATGGGAAACAGGAGATCGAGCTCGAAGTAGTCCATGCGCAATCTAAGCGTTGTCTCGATCCGGTGTCGGGCGGACGGCTCGTGTGACGCTTGGCCAACGCTGTCTTCCTTTCTTCGGCAGGCTTTAAGCGCATGAATTGCAAGCATCACGCAGTACACATGCGACAGATCTCCGGAGACCTCAGTGTACCCCACTCGAGCGATGATCTGTCTTTCCATAGGACCATCTTGAGCCTGTCGTACCACGTTGAGGCCGATACTTGCTTCTGGTACGACGAGAATCGGTCTTCGAATCTGCTGACCATACTCTACATTGAAGGGGTCGCGATTATTGGGACCTGGGACTGGAGAGGTAACGGCGGCTTTGTCCTTTTTCTGGAAATCCCATATAGCGATAGACTCGTGGCGTTTGACCTCGGGCATGACATTCACTTCAGACGTTGCTATCGCAGATGCCCCTTGGTCGGCAGCGTCGGCACCGGCGTTGAAAACAGGTATCACCAATACTTCTTTGAACTTGGCTCCGAAGAGGGCTGCCCCGCCACCGCATGGCGCATACTTGTTGGCGAAAGCTTCTGCTTCGACTTCGAGACCAGGCGAGAGGTGAAGCTTGGAGCGATGTTGCACCTCGAGTAGTAAACGATTCGAACGCTGAGCCTGTGCTTCGTGAGCAAAGTAGCAGTAATCGAGCGTCAGAACCGTCTGAAAACGGAGGCCCCTGAGGAGCTGTAGCTGACATCGCGGGTTTGGATCCTGGGATGCAAGGGTTACAGCGACGCTGCCAAGCGAGAGCTTGATACTGATGCCAGAGGGCAGGCTTCGCAATGGATCCGGTACTACCGCATTTCGAGCGTCATTTCGTGGACGCTGTAGCATTGACTGACAGATTTCCAAGATGGATATGAAATGCGCGAGCATTCGCTGAGATTCCGCCCGCCAAAGGCAAACCTCGACGCCGGTGCTCAAGGAGAGCGTTAGACTTCCCATCTTCGAATTGATGTCAAAGTCGATGTTTCCAGCTGACAGTTTGGATCTTCCGAGCATCGAACCGCTAGATCTTAAGAATCCTTTGCCGATTCGGATGACCTCGATGGTTTCATCGGTCGCACGGTCGGCATAGGAGCTGAAGGTAACTTTTGTAGCCGCCATCTGTCCACCACATTCCCAATTAATGGCTGACGTGTAACCATCGAATAGCGAAAAACGCGGTTTCAATTTGGAGTCCCTCGTAAGTCTTCTCGCTTGTACGTCTTGGTGCTCTGTGTGGCCAGCCAAATGCAAGCCCGTATTGCTTATGCAACAGTGCACCAGTGGATCGGCTTCTGTATCAGCAAGGTGAATGTCCACTTCTCCAATTCTGCACACGACAACCAGTTTAGGCACTTTTTGACAGAGCTGACCAGGCTCGTTGCTGGCATTCGACCGGGGCTTGACATGTTTGTTGATCTGGCGCTTCGAACGTCGAGATGCAGCGGCGCTGCGAAACCCGAGGATCAACTGGGTGACCATGTCGGCACTGGCTTCAAAGCGAAAACGTGTTACCGAGACCTCGAGGTGCAGGAGATATTGGTTGGGTTCGTCAATGTACTTGGGGAAGCTCTGCCAGCCCATGGGGCCAGAGAAGATGGTAGTCACGGCCGTGACTTGTATTGGGCCTGTGCAGACTATCGTCGACGACGCTTCCCCTTTCGCCGGGCCATGACGCTGCAGGAAGACATCTTGCATATTCAGCTTGAACTCTAGTCCTCTGACGAGTTCCCCCCTTCGCTTATCGGCCTCTGTCTGTCGGCCGAAGATATCGCGGATGGCGGGACTGTTAGCCTGATTGACAGACTGAACTCGTAAATAAAAGTCGTCTATAATGCAAGCCATGCTGAGATTTCCAGGCGAAGCGGCCGCGGCGGATTGATCTCGTGAGAGACTGGCAGAGATCCCTGAGTCGTGGGAGTCTACAGGGTCGAGGTTTCTTGCAGCCACCTTTGGTGCGAGATAGGACGCTTCCAAGGAGTGGTGGAAGGTTATCCTCGACACCCTCAGGCTAACAACGTTCAAGGCTCTGCCAATCGCTTTTGCCAGCTGTTTGTTTCGTGAGTCCCTCTTGTGAGGGTCGTCGAGGCTGATGATTTGACGATGGGCGACACCAACATCTTTTTTCCTTTGCAAGTCGTCCAGCAGTTGCTCTAATTGACGCATTCTAAGCTGTATTGGCGGCAGTTGCACGGCGAAATCAAAATTGCTGAAGGCCAGATAGGAATAAGAAGCCAGTAGAGAGGGATGAGGAACTGCCGACTTCTTGACCCTATCACTCATTCGGCGATCCTCGAGGGCTCCGAAAGCGATTGCGATTTCGAACGTCGACCTGCCCGCTATCGTTACGATCTCGGTAACTGCCAGAGATTAGGTGAGTACACAGCCTTGTTTCGTAAACGCGGTAGAGTCTACTCACTGGTACTATCTACTGGCTCAGAGGTCACGCCTCTCAGCAGCCGGCATTGGGAAACATTGACGGTCAAATGAATATCCCCACTCGCTCGATACATAACCCTCCTCCAAAGCGAGTCCCATCCACGGCGGCTGGAACGAACGCGAGACCCTTCGCCAGTACTGGTAGTCCCAGTGCCTTCTGCATTGACAGACGATAATGAAAAAGTTGGTGGAGGTGCTGGACTTGTTACATCGACTGGCGTTTCTGGCTCCAGAGCCGATTCAGACGAGATGACGGCGGGAGTCTGATCATATCGGACATCGAAGCTCGCGTCAATGTAATCCGACAGGAACACCACCGATTCATCTTTCGGCGAGAAACGGACGTTCGAGATTCGAAACATGACGAGATGCAGGATAAATGGGAGATATCGCATGCCCAACGACAGGACGGTTGGCTGGATATAGAGCTTGAGTTTGGAAGTGACATATCGCTGAAGCTGAGACAGATAAGAACAGCAACAGGTGCACAATCAGCCACAAGTCAGCAGGCTTCGCATTCAATTGTTGCAGTGTGCTTACCAACTTTGACAGACCCGTAGGATCAGCGATTCGAGCGTTTCCGGAGCTTTTATCCATCCGCCGTAGCTCCGCAAGATCGTGTTGAGTCGACACTTCAATCTGCTCCGCAACAACAACGATGCCCCAACGTCCACCAGGACACCATTCCCACCCGAGCCTTCCCACCCTAAGAGGCGCTGCCGAGTCTCCGCAACCTCGATCTCGCGGATGCCATTCGATACCTCGTATGTTGCGAAGACTGAAACTTTGAATGCGAATTGGCGTGAAGCGTCCAAGGAGATATGGAACCAGAAAATTCCGGAGAACGATGAAAGCCGAAGCTAACAAGGCTAAGTAAAGGAGAGCCTTCGTCATGGAGAAGTTGGTTTCTTGAGAACGCGAAGTCGTTGACGATATGCGAGATGTCGGGCAGGCTCTCATAACATGTCGATGCGCTCTTGTATGCGGTCCATTTCCACTTGAGCAGTTAAGCAGAACGAGATTAGGACCAAATCTCGCTCAAACATATCAAGGACGTGACAAACTCGACGTCAACGGGATACCAGTTACTGCAGACACGATTTAGCACACTCATCCGCGAGACATGCATCTTCCCGCCGGCCGGGCCACGCAAGAGAGACGTCATTTTGTTTCCGCTCAGCGTTGCCTCCACCTCGGTGCGTGGGCCCTTGCGTTCGTTCCAGCCATGCGTCACCAAGCTTGACAATCGAGTGATGCAGACCGACAAGTCTGTCTGGTTTCCCTGTTGCACACGCAAGCGTTACCGTGGGTCATTGGACAAGCGCGCGTCTTGCGCACCTCTCCTTCACTCCGATAGCGACGGCGCAAGCGGAAAGGATGGAAGAGCTTCCAGGTATCATAATTGCAATTGTGGTCATCTTCTTCGTTGCACGATACCTTTCAGGCAAGTCATGGCAGCTGAAGAACACTTCCAACATAGCTGATGTATTCTGCTGGTAGGATCAAAGCAGAAGAATGTACCGATAGCCGTGGGAAGTGATGGCGCGCCCACAGACGGTCCGCTGCGAGGCGTATCGAGCTCTATGGTAAATTCGTGTTTTTGATCAGGTTTTTGAGTCTGATCGACCCTTCGCAGATACAAACGGTTCACTCCGCTTTTCCTCACATCCATCATAAGGCCATAGCCTACTCTCTTAGCAAGACCAAGTCTGTGCAGTCGACCAGCGAGACAATACTGGAGCAAGGTTTTCTCCCGGATGTAAGTGTCAGCCAATACATAATATGGTAGCTAATCGAGTCTTCGCCCTCAAGCCTCCGGCGAGCTTCCCTGTTCATCCATACATCGCATCATTAGCTCCGCCAGCCCTTCCGATAACGACAGCCCCATCAGCTGCGCCGTCAACAAAGCATCAGTCTCTGATTGAGCGATACAACCTGACCGCCGCTGTCCGCGCCCAAGAAAAGGGCAAGGGGCGCGCGATCGACGATGAAATGTCAGAAACTGTGCAGAGTAAGGTTTGGAACGCAGATAAGTCGGCCAGAGAGAAGACACTGCAGGACAGGAAGGCCAAGATGATCCTCGAGGCGAGACAGTGAGTTACGGCCCAACCTTCTTTCAGAAGGTGATCTGAGCTCCTGTCTTTGTGGAATCCAGGCGAATGTTGGAAAAGCAGGCGGTGCAGAAGGCAAAGCAGGCTCAACTATGACCGCAGCTGTGGCGTACCACGCTTCGAACATCTATTTTAAATGCAGGTCTAGAACCAGAATACTCGCTGTTAGTTTAGCTTGTATCTTCTGGGTCAACTTGAGTCGGTAATCGCAAAGGCAAGAACCCTCTGTCTTCGGCCTCATGCGCCGTGAAACATCTCCTCTCTTCGAGCAACGCTGATACTTGATAATGGCAAAGTTCTGTTGTTGAAAGCCTTCAACGCTCACTGTACCGCCTCTGGGAAGATTTCGGGAACGTTGCATCCCCTCTAGCCAAGGCGCAACTCTCTCCGTTGTGAAGCGTGTACACTGGCGATATTGAGGGTAGCAATGTACGCAGACATGAAGCTAGTCAAGCTATGTTCGCTGTAAGGCCGCGAGGGATTAATCTTGCGACAGGCGAAGGGGGCGACGAGGCCGACCAACTCTGAGCAGCTCAGTTCGCGAGGCTCGAACCTGGCCGGCTTGAGTTTGTAACCGGCTCGCCGAACGTTGCTACCGGTGATCGACGAGCGATAGGTCTCCATGCAATTCGACTGTTCGTAATTGATGGGGCCTAAGGCGAATGTCTCGCACAAGCCAGAGCAATCTCAGTCCAGTTCCCGATCGATATCGACAGTCGTTGAGCTGATACCACCGGGAGTACCGCTCCACCGCCAGTCCCGCTCTTCCGCAATGTCTACCTTGTTCACCTCTCCAATGGATTGCGGCCCTGTAAACGACTTGAAGCGGCTCGGTGGAAGAGTTGATATCGACAACAGTCGGCTATATGATAGGAGTGTTGTCAATGGAAGTGCTTCAAGTTCAGGGTCGAGATCCCAAGGTGCCCAGGTGAGTTTCTCCATCCTCGAATGAGTCTCGGGAACACCAACCCTTCCTTATCGCAGTCCTTTCGGGCTTTGCCGTCTGCGAATGCAGGATTCTCAGTTCGACCAGCACAATCGACACAGCCACCGCAGACTTCGTCTAACATGCCTGCCATGATCGGTAATGGGGGACCCGTAAACAGTTCGTCGTGGTCGATGGCGTTCCAGCAGCAAAATGCGCAACACGCTTTCAGCATACAAAGTAGTGAAAGATCCAGAGCCAACCGAATTCCTTCACCTCACGAGCACTCAGCTTATGCTAACTTCTCAAGCAACCTCGCTCCTCAAGTACGCGAGGCCCAGCATCCATCTTCCAGCGCGACCGGTTGGCAGCAGGAGTTCGCGTCGACGTCATTGCAATCGGCAGCCTTCACACATAATGACCCTTCAAAGCAATATCCCTTGACGGGACAATCAATGCAGCGGCATGTCTTCAACCACGAGTTTCCAGCATTCCAGCATCATCCACTTCAACATGCCTGGATGCCCTCGGTTTCTCAGCCTCAGTTTCTCGCGGACGGAAGGCTACAGCAGCCCTCAGGGTTAGATACCATTCAGCAAGGTTGGAGTGACGTCTTCGACCAGATAGAGCGCGAATTTACTAGTCCAGCCGAGAAGTCCGCCAATGCGACGCAACGAACTTCGACGCCCTTCCTCAATGTGCCCCGCAATCTGGACGAAGCTTTGTCTCAAGCCCAGTCTGCCCAGTCTGCAAGTTCTGGAAAGCAGACAGAGGGCGCACATGTTCCCGCTACCTCCTCGGTGCCAGCGGCCAATCTGAACTGGGAGGAAGAGATCACCGACACGGCGGAACAACAGCGATCAACTGATGCCGAACCCGAGGAGGAAGAAGACGATTTCGATCAAGCTGGCTTCGCGGCATTCTATGGGCGACAATGGCAACCGGGAGGGACAGCTGAGTCCCGCATTCACGCGGAGCGTGCAGCTACACAAGTGGCTGACATGCAGCGTGACATGCATGGTATTTCTTCCGCGGAAGAGGCAAGCCTCTTGAGCGAAGGTCTCAGCGAGATGGAGCATGAACAGCGTGATATGGCTCGACGACTAGGATACATGGTGAATCAGCCAAAGGCGCTTCGTCGAGACGAAATCGGCAGGTATCTGTTCAACAAGGCGAATCCTTACATCGGTCTAGACCAACAGCAAAAAGCGCGACTGTTAATGTATCAGCAGCAAGGCTTGCAGTATCAGGTCAGATACCGTCGGCGTATGCTTACATTTGGTGCTGGTCTCTAATGTTCTCATCCTGCACAGAATGTCCTTCAGCACGAAGCGTCGGTTCTGGAAGATCCAGGAGATGCTAGAGCCTGGTTTTCTCTCGGCATTCGGCAACAGGAAAATGAGCGCGATGATCAGGCCATTCATGCTCTCCTGCAGGGTATTCGACTTGAACCTTCACTTCGGGAAGCTTATCTTGCTTTGGCTGTCTCTTACGCCAATGAAGGGGATCTATTGGCGGCACACAACGTTCTGGAGAAATGGATCACCATTTTCCAAAATGCCGGTGAAGATGTCGCCAGTGACAACGTCCCTCATGTCGGGAAATCCAAACGGCATGAAACATTGGCTAATGCCCTTATGGAGATGGCGAGGATGGCGCCACATGGAGACATCGACGCAGATATCCAGATTGCACTCGGAGTGCTTTTCAACGCCAGCGAGGTAAATTCTACAGACCTATTGAAGTCCACCCAATTCATGCTCAAACGCAATACAGGAATACGACAAAGCACAAGATTGCTTCCGTGTGGCATTACAGGCGAGACAAGATGTAAGTCCCATTTCTTGACAAAATTTGACAGGTTGAGGAGGAGACTGATTGATCTTACTGTTTGGAATTTCCGGTTCATAGGACTGGATGCTCTACAACAGATTAGGGGCGACGTTAGCCAATGGCGGGAAACCCGAGGAGGCTTTGCAATGCTACGAGGAGGCACTCAATCGGAACCCTGGCTATGTACGAGCGACGTAAGTGGGCATGTAACCTGCTGACAATCACTCCACCGGCTGAGGAGCATATCTTCCGCATTACAGCTTCAACGTGGGCATCGCCTGTATCAAGCTAGGCAGATACCAGGAAGCATCCGATTATGTCATCAAGGCTCTCCGCCTACAACAAGCAGAAGCACTCGGCAGCTATCATAATAACGAATCAGCATTGAAGAATGGAACAAGCGAAGGAATGTGGCAGACGCTTCGAACAGCATTTTCAAAGTGGGTCTTGAAATGATTTTAGTCTTTACGCGACTTCTCATTTGCCCTGTGCTTCGCCTGTAAAAGCCTGGACAGGATGGATCTGATTCGCATGTGTGATGCCAAAGACCTCGATGGTGAGTTGCATAATTATTAAAGCCTATTGCGAACGCCCATCTGACGATTTCATGATGTGACCAGGTATCGAAGCAGGGCTCGAAAGTACAGGCTAGGATTATACAGCATTTGCCGTAGGAGTACAGGCTAGGCCTATACAGCATTTGCCGTAGGAGACCTGTTATCGCTTTTCCAACGATTCATGTAGAAATCTGCTAGCTCATCCTCGGTTGGCACCAGCTTCGGCCCCAGCCAGCGCACAAGCCAGTCACGGAGCCATTCCCCGTCTGTCATCAAAGCGTACTTGTGCCACCCTTGTTCCCCCGCTCGATATCGCATCTGCTTTGGCGACGCCGAGTTTTCCACCTGTAGCAAGACCATGCAGAGACTCTTCCGTTGAGGCTGAACCTTGAGCCTTCTCATCCATTCAAGGGTTAAGGCCATCTCATGGCCGAGATTGTGCTTGTTGAGCAAGCTGATGTACGATTGAAAAGTGTCGGCCGTGTAAGTAATGTCGTTGTGGCGAGAGCCAATCGGTAACTCGGCTAGTATCTGGGCTGGATCGCAATCCGTCGGTGGAAGTCGGGAAGCAGATTCACGATGACCAAACACCATACTACCGATACCGCCGGCGATTCCGCCGTCCAACGGAGATCGCACAGCTGAAAGACGGGGATGATTGCGGAATAAAATGTGCCTGAAGAGCGATCTTGCATTCTTCCAGTCCAGCCACAATCTGCCTCCTTGAGGTATCTGCCACCAAGGTCGATCTGCTGAAGACACTCGAGCACTTCCTGCATTTGCCGACTCCTCTGGTTCGGGATCTTGCACATTCTGGTCATACATCTGAATGTCAGACGTTTCTGAGAAGAACGATCGTTTGACGAGTTGTTTGAAAGAGGTGTTTCGCGTCTCGGGAACGATGCGGGTCGCGAACAGCATGTTGCCAAGTGCGATTTCATCCGGGCGTATGTCCCATCGCTGATTCATGTCCTCCCATATCCGCTGGAAATAATCCACTCGACCGTTGTCAGCGCAAATTCGAAGGAGTCCATTGACTATTTTCTTGTCGACAACCGAATTTGAAAGCCGACTACAAGCGTCCACAAGCTGAACAGCCTCATCGAGCTTGCGGAGTCGAGCGAGAACCTTCAAAACAGCTAAGATTAACGGGCTATCGATCACTGCAGTCAGGTAGAAGCGCTTCCAGATCTTCCACGCAGTTGCCGCCTGGTCTCGTATGAGATAGCCCTTCAAGATCACGGCAAGGTTCTCTTGAATGACGTTTTGAGGCAGAGTCCGGCAGAGGTCTTGCCATTCGTTGTAGTCGACCTGACGGGAATATGCCGCACCGGCGAGTCGAAATGCGTGCGTGAATTCTTGATTGAGCCCGACGCTTCCGGCATCATTAACAGGTTCAGAGACCGTATACTGGATGTTGAGGACCTGCTGGTATACTATGCTTCCCGGATCAATATATTGCAAAGAGCCAAGGAGTATCCGGTATGTCTTCTGTATCTCTTCGATATTCGTCGTGCAGGCGAGATCGGCTTGAAGCAACGCCAGAAGCTCCAAGCTTTGGGTAGCATCCTTCCGCCTAACGGCGTAGCGAAATAGTTCGCGCCTCCAGCTCGGGCGCTGTTCGAGTTTCCTGCGCCTTCGTACCACCTCCAGCGCCTTGATAAGGGGCTTAGACAGATACTTTCGAAAATACAGAGAGTCCAATATCGGCAGCGTCAGAACACGGGATTTGGTGCCAGCAAGATGCTTGACGTGGGTCGCCAGGAGTTTTCGAGACAATTCGGCTTGAGCCCGGGATCCACGTCTCTCGTTGTCGGTTCTGGATACTAGTCGCTGTAAGGCGCGGAGGATAGCAAGTTCCCCTTCGTCTCCACTGTGAGTCTTCGTTGGGAACGAGAACGAGGGCACTTCAGCGAGGTCTTTGACTTCCCACTGATCAGTCCGTGATCTGTAGAGGGTTTCAATTGCGCTGAGCATCCCATGTTCGGCAAAACGGTCGATAAGAAGCGCGACTAAACGATTTCGGGTGGTGGTATCGAAAGCCGGCAGTCGGGGAATTATGGTATGACAAAGATCCAGAAGGGTCTCAGCTTCAGCAGAAAGCCGAAGAATGGCCAGCCAGAGCCAAGGCGGAGCGGGCGAAGCCTCGAAACGTAGACCCTGCTGAGTCATCCATACGAGGCAGCGTTCGAGCGAATCAAAGTGCTTGACCTGATCAGCAAACCTGTCTTGCAGGCCTTTTGGCCATTCCTCAAGGTCGAGGCAATGAGGTGCCATTCCGTCATCAAATGTCGTCGATTGACATGAATTCGCTGATGTCAGGGTAGGAAGAATCTCCATCCCGTTCTGCGATATCTGATTTTCTGTAGCGAGGTGGATCATTTTCGAGTGCCGCGATTCTTCGGCCGCATCTCTCCATTCTGCTGCATCTGATCTCGATAACACTCGTGCGGGTTCTTGTAGAAGCATAGCCGCACTTGTTGCGAGTCGAGGTTGCCCCTGGCGAAGATGATGCGGCCGTGGTTGCAGAGCCTGGTATGAGGCTTCTGTTTGTCGGATTCCAACCGCCCGGCGAAGGGGTGCCCAGCGAGCGGTATTCTGAAGTTTCGTTGACAAGGATTCGTATATCAATGCCTATCCCCGTACATGTCACATCGTTCGTAGCTCACCATCATTTCGGCTCCTGTTCAATATCGCTTTCGGAGGTGAACGAGACGCATCACCGGCACTTTCGCCGTTGCCTGCTTTCGAGGTTGCGCGGTGACCTTACGAGGAAGATCAAGGAGCTGGTACCCGACAGTGGATATAGATGGACAGCGAGTCTCCCTTGCCGATGACGGAAATGTTTAGGACACAGATTGGGAAACTGAGAACAGCAGGCCGCGTGAAGCAGTTTCAGAAGCTCTGCCGTGTTTCGATCGAATCTCAAAGCGATCGAGCGTCTTCCCCTAGGCTGCTCCCTAGGCGTTGCACTTGCGCACTCGAAACTCACTCGAATTAGGAACTCGCGATGGGTGTCTATCCCCTCATTCCCGTCTTTCATATCTCCCGAGGGTGAACGCAGAAGCATTCCATCAGCATAGTGCTAATTTGGGTCAAAGAATCTACCATGTTCACGCCAACAGCTAACCCGCCAACATTCGTGACTCCGGAAGAGCACGCGCAAATAACCTCGTCAACCCCGGAGTCATTCTCCGACATTCCACCAGCGTTGCGCTTTCATGATACGGAAGTAGATATCGAAGTCGACCCAAAGCTTGACTTCTTAGATGAGAAGGCCAAGGGAACGCTATGGGTCACCGAGAAGTGGGTCATTATAGCGGAATGTCCACAGCCGACATGACTGAGTTGCTTCTATAATCAGGGCATTCGTCTTCATACCAACCGGATCTGCCAACGGCTCAGAAGCTCCGCTGCCTACTGGTTTCTCGCTCGAGTACCCTTCCATCACACTACACGCGATCTCACCAGCCAGTGACGACGCTCCGGCAAATCTATATTGCCAGGTCGAGGACTCGTCCGCGGCGGCCCCTGCCCACACGGAAGCTGAAGAGGAGAATGAGGTAGAGGACGATGAAGACGTGACGCCCATGCGAGAGCTCAAGGTTTTTGTCAAGACTGCCGAACAACGTAAGTAATCGTTCGGATTCTTGGACTGCCGCAAACTCAAATTAATCACTCCATAGTGAACCAGCTTTTTCATGCGTTGTCTCTCTGTGCATCTTTGCATCCATCACAAATGTCACCGGGAGACGAATTGTCTGGACAAAGGGGGTTCTTTGGCGGGAACCCGGACGACGAAGATCGAGAGCTACCATTCCCTATCACTGGATTGCCGAATGGCGCAGATGGAGCATTCCAGGATGCTGCTGAACCGGAAGCCAATGGAGACGACTCTGTCGACGGTGGAAGGACAAGGTCTGATTATCAAAGTGGCACAGAGAGATTCAGGCCATACTGAAAAGATCGATTGGACACTGGACAAGCAATCGGCGGTCATGGAAGCTCCGACAAATATGAAGTCGTGTACAATACTTGATTGGAATACAACAGCGTTGAACACGTTTTGTAGACCAGGTTCATATGAGAGACAGGTAGTGGCAAGCGTGATACAAGGTTGTGCTGTCTCTCAAAGACAGCTGACGGGGAATGACAACTAGGGCGATGTCGCAGTATTTGATTGAGCGATCTCGGACGAAAGCTTGGTAGCTGATACAAGGGCGGCTTTGACCTCGGCTGTACACGTGGAAGGGTTTGATGAATACGGTTCCTGAACATTGTCATCAAGCAGCTGACTCACATGCCATCATGTCGATGCCGTCCCACATCTGGCCATACGCTTGCAGTCCAGCGAGAATCACTTTGACGTTGGTCCACAAAGCTTCTAGCTCCTCTCTGGCGATTGCCGAAACGTCCGTGAAATCGCTAGCTTGCACTGCCAGACAGAGAAGCACTACGCAGGCGAGGACAGCACGCAAGTCAGCTACTCAGGTAACGGTTCATCTTCATGACGCACAGAATGAATACGCCCCGCAGACTAAGCCGCACGCGCAGAAGGGCATCCATTTCGGGCTATACGGGAAAGTGTGATCAGTGGGATGCGAGGAAGCGAAATTATCTACATACGGTCCTTTCCACATGGCCAGCGTCGCTGAACGATGCAAGACCTCGAGCCTGACCACTGAATGAGCCGCTGTAGCGCAGCGTTGGAGCGAAACCCCGGGCGGGAAAGGTCCGTCGGGTCCTACCACAACAGGATCATCGTCTACGCTGTCGGAGCTGTCGGAGTCTTGCTTGGCTTCGACGCCGGACTGCGTCCGATCAACCGCAAGCTGAACAGGAGCCCGTTTGATATCGACTCCCCAGGCTTTATGCTGTTTTGTGGCGCCTTCCGATTGCGGCTGTCTCTCCGTTGGAGCTGGATCCAACGGATTTTTAGCAGTAAGAGGAGCGGGGCGAGTGATCGGCTGATCCTGAAAACGGGGTTGCATCCTCGCTGCCTGCGTTGGCGAGATCTCCTGCATACTGGCCGTTGCCTGCGCAGCTGTGACTTGAGACCTGTCAGCCTGATAGCCATTCAAGGGCATGCCGATATAGCCGGTCTCTGCAGTAAAGATTCCTGGCACAGGAGGAAGATAGGCAGGAGCCTCATTGACAGGCTGATAAAGGGACCCCGCTCCCTTGGGCATCGCAAACCATGGTGCCGGGAAGGATTGCGGGTACAGCGCTGGGTCCCAGAGGAGCCCTTCCATAGGAAGCTGATCCAGAGCTTGGGCGTTGAGACTCATCGCGTTGCTGTGCTGATAAGTGTAGGCTGCGGAATTCTGGACGGGCGTGACCGGAAGCGGATAACCGAGGGTTCGAAGCCCGTTGTCACTACCGGAGCCTGCTAAAAGGCTGCCTGAGTCCTGGTAGCTGGATAGCATCTGGGATCCAGCATATGGTGAACCATTGCCATTTGAAGATCCATTCGGCACAAATGCCTGCGATCCCGAGGAGACTGACAAAGGCTGTTGAGGAGTTGGTGGTAGAGCGCCGGCCGCCGCCTTTGGCAATCCGCACATTTTGCGACTGAACATGGCAACTTCCGGGAATGCCTGGCGACGATGAAGCTGTATATGACAACTGTCGAGTTCGAGAGGTAAGCTAGACTAGCTTTGCCAGAGCTGTAATAGCTACTCACACAGCCAACATCATGGAAGCAGAAAGTTGCTGGTTTCTAACGACCTCTTCCTCTCCACCTGGTACCAAGGGAATCACAGATTTCGCTTCCCCTTTTTTCAATAACTCGAGCACCGTACGATCCAATTTCAGCATTCTCCTGTGCAGCCTTTTCTTCTTCTGGGCTTCGGCTTTGGCTGCTGGGTCAGTCATGCCTTGGAATTCCTCATCTGAGAAATTGCCTTCTTCCAGAGCGGATTCTGGCGCATCAGGATTAGGAAAGTTGAAATCAAGGGTCATGATGACATCCATAGCTGCGCAGGCAAGGCCGATAGATTCAATCCAGTTCGACCAAGACTGTGCATCAGAATATGAGCGGAAAGGCGGATCCCAGTCCTTGCCTTTGGACTCACGTCGTCGTCTAAGGCGCACGCAGGATAATGAACCGCTATACGCTTGTCGTCGTGAGCTACGATAGGTCGCTGATGAAGGACGACATTGATGAATGTGATGATTCTGAGGATTACAGTGACTACTCACAGATCCTGCCACCAATCCAGATATGAGCATAGCGGCGAACGCAACCCACCACGTCCGCCTTGCCATGTCTTTGACGACAGATTCGCCTTCAACTGCTTTCGCTGGAGTCACTCGAGGCCGAACCGGGTCGGAGCTGTCGAAGTTGGCTTTGTCTGTTTGATGTAATCCCATCTCCATCGCCACCTGGACCGCTTGGTTCATCCTCATTCTGTTCCGGACTGGATTGCCGTTCTGCGCGAACTCGTATAGGCCGAGCAAGGCTAGAGCCTGTACGCATTCAATGCTCGACGTGGCATCGTCCTCGTGTGCTTCGGCAAGCATTTCATCGACCCGGTTGGATGCTTCTTGCGCTAACCTCGCCGCCTGAGCCCTCCTCAACGCTCGAGAGGCAAGTGACTTAGCGACAGGGTCCGCTGGATTTGGGCAGAGAGCGAGAATAGCGCGAATTGCTAGCAGGAACGGTGAATCGGGTGAAAGGCGGGCGGCAATGAACGGTAGATGCTTGACCGGAGGAAGAAGAGGTTGGAAAGGATGGATCTCCTCCCAGTACGCTGTAAGAATTCCCACGATATCTTGTGGGTGCCACGTACGGACTGCCAAAGCAGGATCAACTACTTTACCTTCCGCAAGGTGCAGATCCCCCATGTCAGGAGGCATTTCCATCTTCAAGCCAGCCAAGTCGTCGAGCTGTTTGAGGTATTGAGCGAGAGGCGTTGGCGCGGGCTCAAGCTGTTCCTTCTTCTTCCTAGCACCGCCTCGGCGACTCTTGACATATTGGCATTCCCGGTCTTTCGCAACGCATTGTCCGCAAATGGGCTGCACTCCGTCACAACGAGCCTTCTTTGCGCGACAAGCGAGACAAGCATTTTTCACAGGGGGTGCGATGGCGTGTCGGCTCTCGTCACCGCCCGAATTGGACTTCTTGTGCTTCTTCCCGTTCGTGTTCCCATCACTCGAATAATCCCCGGGACCAGTACTGCTTCGCTCCGATGTCATAGCGTCGGAATAAGGCGCTACGTGCTTGATGGGTTGATGACCGTACTGGAACACCTGGGGCTGGATCTGAGGGCCAGGCAGAAGTTGTTGGTTCGGCAGATTAGGGGCCTCTTGCGGATGGGTTTGCCTGGCTGGCGAGACGTGTTGTGGAGGCATAGTCGAGGTAAAGCCAGTGATGGTAGATGGAGGCTGATGAGCGTTCGCGACATTGTCAAGTGCTGGTGCGAAGTAAGCAGGATGTAATGACTGGTTGGCATGCTGTGCCTCTTCTGCTCCTCGGCTGTGGGACGCATTGTACCCGGTTACTCCGTCAAATTCATTGTGGCCGAATTCGTATCGACCTGGTTGGTGCGGAATTGTATCCCAATCTGGCTTATGATGATACGGATGCTGCTGCGAGTGATAGGTCGCGTGGTTGTGCGTCGCAAAAGCGGGCTGAGACGCCTGTACGTCTGGGGCATACTATAAATGCCCTTTCACATTAGTGCTTCATCATTCGAAAGTGATAACCACAACTTACGAGGGCAGAGTTCCCCGCTGATCCTGCATCAAAGCCTGTTAATCGATTCGCTACATTCCCCTGATACGGTGCTTCCCCTGGCCTGGGCACGTAACCCTCATTGTGATAATCGGCGAAGGCTTGAGAAGGGTGAACCGATGTGTACAAGCCTGGAGCATCGCCTTGCACCTCGTGATTCTGCTGATTCCGAGGTATGGCATAGAGCTGGCCATCTTGACCCAGAACGTATTCTGGTAGATCCTGCATACTTACCACGCAGTCTACTGCGATGTGCCGCTAGGAAGTCTTGATCCAGAAGACTGATTCGAGATATCGGATCCTCGGGTCCACACGCGTCGAGGACCAAGGGGAAGTAATCAACGTTCGAAAGTGGTGAGACTGCCGTCTGACGGAGCGGCTGGTCAAGCGGCGTCCCAGAGAGGTGGCAGTATGACAGAACGGAGCAACCTTGGCGTCAACTGGGGTCGAGTATTTGCGAAACGCACAGCTGGCGCGAGATATCAGTCTCGCTGCACGGCGCTGGCAACTACTGGCTTGCGAAATGAAGTTGAATTGCGAGATGCGTCTGCTGTCGATCAGCACGTCGATCGTTCTCGGAACGGAATGCAGACCGGATGGACGTCGTGATGTCGTGATAGCCTCCGCTCAGCGTCAGCGATCCCAAATATGCTCCCGTCTCTCGGTGGGAACTGCGGTTGATGAACTACCCGGTAATCACCTCGTCCGCTTGATTGGTCCTGGTTCTAAGGGAAATACTGGGCCCGAATAGTCGACGAACGATGTGAGCGATGAGTGCGTGGATCTCGCTGGTTTAATACGAGTCTCGCAGCTCCCGCTGTAAGCCTAGCAAACAAGTGTCGTCACGGGGTGGCCAACAGATGTGACAGGGGATAGGGAATCGCTGGGGAGCGGATGAGGGAGCTCAGCCAGTTGTCGAAATTCGGTCTAGCCGGCGCCGTGCGCTTTGCTCGCCCAGATTCTCGAATTGCGCTCTCCTACTAGAGATCTGGCCTGTCCTTCACCAAACACGGTATACACTGCATGATCCCAGCAGCATCACGCTGACACAAGCCCAGGTACGCGGATCGGTAAGGAGTCGGGTGTTGGGGTATTAGGCCGATTGTCATGCCTGCTTCTGCATGCTTCTAAAGACCAATTAGCTGAACAGTTATTATATTTTCCTGAAAGCTGCTTCAGCTGGGCATGTTTCTGGGTCTATCCGAGCTCCCAAGCAGACTCGAGAATTGGAACAGCTATAGTAGCTAGACTTTGTTCTGTTGAGAGGCTGCTGGGGTGGCAGGGCAGCTCGAATGACACTTCGATGAGCTGTCAGGAAGCTTCTCGGGAGCTTGCGCAGAGAGATCTTATGCTGTCACGCCTAGAGGCTCAGCTAGAGGCTCCCGCTCCAAGAGCACCAAGACGGCAAGACCGCCTGGGATCCCGCCAGCGCAAGGGAACTGTACCTGTCATTGTAAGCATAGGTCACGGCGCAGCTGACTGGCCCAGTCCGACCCATTGTCGACTTCGACAAAGCTAGCATCACGATCCTTGCAGAAGCGAAGCTGTACGGCAGCGCGTGACTCATCATTGTGCACAACCCAATCACGTGACTGTCTTCTGTCGATGGTTTCACAGCTTCTTGCAGCTTGTTCAGGCCTGCCACGCGTCGACTGCTACCCACACCATATTGTTAGCAAAGCAGCTTGCAGGGCTACCAGTAACGTGCTCTGCACCATAACGGCCCTTCAGCGGAATTCGCACACAACGCAGCGGTCAGAGAAACTTCATAGCACGGCGAAGAAGCACGAGGGTGCACGAGGTGTATGCAGATGCTATATAAGAGATCTGCACTCATCAGTCCGCCGCCGGGAAGTTGTATTGTACGCACATCACAACTTTCGGGGGAATAGACGATGCAGTACTGGTATGGACACTTAATGGGGTCTCGTGTTTTGCGTCGGCCGTTACATGTTCTTGTTGTTTGGCGAGATTGCGAGATTGCGAGAATACCTGTATGCATGCATACTAGGTTTATGGACTCTGCACACACTCGTCTGAGGCAAGGCGTTTCCTTTCCATTTGCGACAAGACGAGGCAGGAACAAGTCTGGGGGTTGACCGGTCTGTGTTGCTCCGGCTGTCGACAAATTATCGACGAGCTCCCTCTTGCGGCTGGCAGCGGAAACGACATGTCCGGAAGAAAGAAGAAGCTGAAGGAGGGAGAATAGCTGTAGAGTAAGAATGCTCATATTCATGATTCAGGTTTTGCGGAAGCTAAATTTCGCAACTGTCAATTAAGTGCAAGTAGCGATCGACGCTGAAGACCTGAAGGGTCCCTGAAGGGTCCCTGAAGGTGACTGGTGGTCAAGAATCAAAGCGTTACACCCTCATAGACTCAACATTCATTGTGCTACGAAGGAGAACGACGTCGATATGGCGGCTTTATCGAGAGCAAATTCGCGCGTCGACGACATCGCTATGGATGAATCGCAAGATCTGAAAACAATTGGGTCGGTAAAACAGCAAAGCATGTACAAGACGCCAGACAACTACTTCTTCCACGCGAAGACTCACATTGATGAAGGCGATATCGTCATCGTATTCATGGTAAGCTCATCGTGTCCTTCAAACAGTGTCCGATTCATCTAAAGCGGTCCTGAGGGACATAGACCAGAGAGTCACTTCAAGCCATCGTTGTGGAGAAGGGTCAGGTCTTCCACAACAAGTGGGGCAAATATAAACACGACGATATAATTGGCAGGAAGTATGGTAGCAAGGTTAGTACACCAGGAATACGGAGACGGTTTTTGCTAAAGGTGAATGGCGGCAGATGACTTCTCCGCCGCCACAACCTGGATACGTCCATCTGCTACGGCCGACCCCGGAACTTTGGACATTATCTCTGCCTCACAGAACGCAGATTGTCTATTTGCCTGATATCAGCTTTATCACCAACGAACTTCGGATTCGACCTGGTTCCCGTGTGATTGAAGCAGGAACGGGTAGTGGTTCCATGACACATTCGTTGGCCCGGACTATCGGCTGCGGCGAAGGAACGGCGGAAGAATGGAAGACAGGGCCGAAGCTTTTCTCATTCGAATACCATGCCACCAGATACGAGAAGGCATTGTAAGTCTACGGGCAGATGCTCATCAATTATGTCTCACGGATTCTGCCTGCCGTACACAGAGAGGAATTCCAATCCCATGGTTTGACGGCAACTATCAGATTAAAACATCGCAATGTTTGCAAAGATGGGTTCGGCGAAGAGCCCTCCGATATCGATGCAGGTCTGTCTCGAGCATCTTTACAACTTATCGCCAATTAACCCCCTGGCAGTGTTCCTCGACTTACCTGCGCCCTGGGAAGCTATCCCCCACGTGAAAAATGCGCTCAGGGTATGCATCATCAGCTTCACTAGACATCTACGCTCATTCTTTGCCCGTGCCAGACCGACATGAATACAAGGATATGTTGTTACAGCCCGTGTATCGAACAAGTCATGAAAACGGTTGCAGCCCTAGATAGCGAAGGGTTTGTCGGTATGTGCAATTGCAAATTGATTCTAACGAATTTTGCTCATTACCTTGTAGATATCCAAATGTTCGAGGTCCTCGCCAAGCCAATCGAGGTCACGATACCCCAGCCTGAATTCCTGACAGTATCATCAATATCAGCGAAGTTACGTCGGCAGGAGATCCGCAAGGAGCAACGTAGGAGATTTCAAATGGAAGCCTCAAAGAAAAGGAAACTAGCCGAAGCCAACGTGAACACTGCTGAGGATTCTATGTCTGCGACCGCAGAAGCGCTCAATGTTGCAAAGAAGGCAAAGTATGCTGAGGCGAACGCGTCGACCAACCGTAATATGGAAGGCGATAATGCAGGATCTGGAGTCGTGGACCGAACACAGGCAGGAAAAACCGAGCTTGCGACAATGCTGGACGAAGTGGAAGAGGAGGAAGAGGATTGGACGCTGGACAGCAACGCGCTCAACTTCAAACCCGTCATCGATGTTCGTGGCCACACGAGCTATCTCACATTCGCTACAATGTACCCTTTAGCTGTTCGCGAGCAGCTTGAAGAAAGGGATCAACACAAGCGGGAAGCGCTTATGAAGAGAACGGCAGAATTGGCCGGCGTGGCTCCGCGAAAAGCTAACGCAGCGCCGAAAGATTCTTCGGGAGTCTCTGCGGTACCACTGAACTCTTTGCCGAGTCAGGCGGCGTCGGTCATAAGCACCGAATTCAATACCTCTTACCTACGCGATGGTGACGAGCGTAAGTCTTGTAATTCTCGCGTCCAGCCAAAGTCTGACAGCAAGTAAACCAGTAATGGCCAAGCTTCCATCTCAATCAGAAGCAAACGGGGCTCATGAGGTTGTCGGTGATCGTGCATGAATATGACATCCGTGTAGCCGCAGTTTGGGTAGATAGATCGTCCGCTACACGTTGACGGAGATAGAGATAGAGGGAGTGTTGCAGTCGAAGCGCTCGAGCCATTTTCGTCAAGGTTTGCGCCATTTCAGTCGAGACAGCTGTTAGAAATATGCTCAGGCTGGTGACAATCGCCAGCCGCGGTTTAGGTTCGCCTCTGCTCGGGATTTGTTAGGTTGCTACTTGCTACTTCGAAGCGAGAAACTCTTGAGCTGGCACGCGCACATACCCATATCGATGTCCGCCGGCGTCTCCCGAGCGCTGTCCATAGTGGTCCGTCGCAGCGGCGTGTCGTGATGACGTCTTGACCGATATCATTTCGACTCGCAGGCTTCTTGTTCGCGATAGAGACAGCCATACTCTGTATCGGGGCGGCAAGGGCTTCAGTACTCAGCATCCTCCAGATAATCTCTGCAATATGCCGTCCGATTCCGCCTACTGGCTGATCTCAGCACCTCATCGCCGCGGGGACGACCAAGATCTCTTGCGGAGCGTAAAGTCGATCGTTGGGGATCATGTCGTCGTCGGAGACCTCGAGATACCCGATCTCAAGGTGAGAAACAGGATACACGTATGCACAGGAATAAGCTAAGGTCGAGGGATGCCGCAGACAGGAACACTCTCATCGCTGCTCAATTTGTCCGATGCGATGCCGAAATACGATACATACTTCACCCAAACCGTCTCCAAGCTACTAGATACGATCCGAAGCCTAGTAGCCGATGATAAGCAGAAGTTACAGTCCTATGCCACGGTAAGTGGTCTTGAGATTGAGGCAATGGCTCTTGGCAGCCTATCTCTCGCAATGTGCGCTATAACGATGCCCTCGTCCTCCTTAGGTAAACGATAAGCCTGCGGAAGACTATGTTCTTCCGACGCCAGGATCAAGTCAGGGATGGAAGTGGGATCGCTCAAGATGGGGCTCGGGTGGAAAGGTCCCAGACGTCGTCGAAGCCTTGAACAAGGTGTGTACGACCTGGTCTTGATAAAGGTGTTTCAAGAACAAACATGACTGATGCCTTGCACAACAGGAAATGACCTCGATAGACACCATCCAGAAACAGAAGCTGCAGAATTACAACTATATCAAGGGTAACCTGACCAGCGCTCAGCGAAAACGCACGTGAGTCGAAAGACGACAGCTCAAACAGCAATGCTGAAGCCGTGCTTCCCCAGGGGAAATCTCTCAACACGCTCATTGGTGGGCGTCGTCAAGAAGGAGGATATCGTGCAAGACAGCGAGTATTTGGAAACTCTGATAGTCGCAGTACCGAAGCAAGTGTACCGGATTCAAGTTTCCTCGATAATCGCTGATCTTTTATGTACCGCTGCAGCAACCTTGTCAAAGATTGGAATGACAAGTACGAGAGGTTGACGTCAATGGTGGTACCGAGAAGCTCCTCGTACATCTCATGGTGATACCATTCCGTTACGGACCCACCAGCTAATCGATAACCCAATTGCAGAAAGATCGCTTCGGATAATGAATTCTCACTGCAGACGGTAACGATATTCAAGAAGGTGAAAGATGAATTCATTCACAAATGCAGGGAGAACAAGTGAGCTGCATGGCTTCAAATGACGACATGACGACATGAAATTGACTTCGCGTTATCACCAATAGATTTCATGCTAGAGAGTTCACCTGGGATGAAGGAGCTGAGGAGAAACAGAGGCAAGATATGGCCGACTTAGAGGCCGAAGAGAAGGAACTTTGGGTAGGTTGCAATTTCTCTTTGTCCTGCCTAGTTGTGAATTCATCCCTTGGCACAGTCGGACTTGCTGCGACTCTCGCGCACAAACTTTTCGGAAGCATATCAATTGCTTGTCCATCTCAAAGCTGTTCGAGTGTTTGTAGAAAGTGTTCTTCGTTATGGGCTTCCTGCCGAATACTCAGGCGTGATTGTAAAGGTGGGACTATCGCGGATATCCCTGACTTCTCGTGAATGCTGACAGCATAACGCGTTTCGCGAAGCCCGACGCAAAAGCATCTCTGAAGACACTCAAATCGCTGTCCGGATACTTCACATTCTTGGCCACCAAACAGAAATCGGAGAAAGGAAGCTCAACAGACCACGACGTTGGTGGCGAGTTCGGCGCGATTATGGACCAGGAATATTACGACTTTGTGCTGTTCGAGGTACCGCAAGTGCCGGTGTGAAAAGCCACGATATCCGCATGACTCCAGTTGACGGATAGAAAGGGACCAATTCGGCAGTTGTATCCATACACCAAGGCCCAATGATGAACAATTGCTAATTGGCTACAGTGTAATGCTACATGAAAGGTACGGGTAGAAAACGTGCAACTCGCCGCCCGGTCTTTATCAAAGCGATGCCGACACCGCAATCACACATCCTCGTCTGACTCAAATTCCACTGTATCGTCTCCACAAACAAAGGAGCCTTCGTATTCTGAACTTGGCCCCTCGCGGGGATCTCTGTCCTCTTGGCTCAAGAATACCGGGCGTCGAGCCTTCGCGAGGAATCGGTCGTGTTTGCCAGCTCGATCACTGAAATTCGGACCTCCCGGTCGGCTCTGCGTTGCAAGACCGGCCAAATAGGCAGCTTGTTGATTGAACCCTTGCGGAGCTTGCGTGGGGTCGAACTGCCCCGCAAATCGCCGATCGGATTCACTCTCTTCGCCAGAGAGGTCATCGCCCATCGTGAGGTCCCCTTCAACTTCCACCTCTTCTTCCACCAAGATGTTGCGCCTGTCCTTCTTGGACATTCGTTTGCGATGATCAAGCGGAATCGTTGGGGAGGTTAGCACGACAGCCTCGCTCTTGGCGTCCGAGGATCTTGGTTGCGTTCGGCCATCCTCCTCTTCATCCGACGATGTGGTCAGCACCCGCTTCTTCGTTATTTTGCGAACAGGCACAAAAGGCGTGCTACCAGTCGATGGTGTCTTCATCATAGACCGGGAGGGGATGAATGATGGCGGTGGCATCGAGTGCGATGCGACCTTTCTCGGGAATGAGGGCGTTTTCATCTCTTTCTGCTTGGCTGACGCCCGTGAGTCAAATTCGTCATCATCGACATCAAGCATCCAGCGGCTGTCGATGTTGCTGAAATCTGAGCTTGGGACCGTCTCCTTGAGATCCAAAGTCACTCCTTTACTCTTTGTCTTCTCGCGAGGAACAATATGATGGAGCGGCGTCTCAGCCTCGAGCAGCCCCAATGGATCCTGGTCGTCATCTGTGTTGGAACCGTCCGAGTTTCCGACAATGATGCTCGTCTTCGTTGGTGCGATTTTACGAGCGGACACCTTGACAAGTTCGCCTTGGGATCGCTGTTTGGAAGCTGTTGGTGATCCGGTCGACTGGCGCGAGGGCTTCCCGGCCGTGTCACCTGTGTGAGCTTTTGCCTTCAATACTTTCCTACGACTTGATATGGTTGATATCGAGGACGATCTCGAAACTTTTGTCGAACGGCTGGGCGAAGGATTTTCCTCCTCGCTATCTTCTGATAAGGGTCGTCCAAGCTGAGAAAGCGTCATGTCGTTGGCTGAATCTGTTTCCGACCCACCGCCAGGCAGAAGGTCTTCTCGAATCCTGAGTCTCGCCTTCTTCCTGATGCCAAGCTTCTTCCCGTTCTTTGTCAATGAGCTGGCCATAACGAAGCCGTCAAGTGCTCCTTCCGGAACGGCTTCGCCCCTAGCACGTTTTGCCTTTGGAGTTTTGGCGGCATTCGCTGCTGATTTGCGTTTGCCCTTGTTGCGAGCCTTTTCTTCCGGTTCGTACGGATCCACCGTAAGGACCTGTTCGACGCAAGTCGGATCGCGACCATCAGGTAAAAGTCTTTCCACGTCGTCGTACAGCTCGATATTCCGCCCAGTGATGATTTCCGATTGCATTTCCTGATGGCTGGATAGAGCTTGATCCCAGTTGCCGTCTTCCCGGCCTTCCGTCATGAACACATGGATCTGTCCATCCCGTTTCCTGCCGGCTCTGCCGACACGTTGTAGCTGGATTGACCGAAAACATCGGAATCAGCGGAACATAAAACTAGTCTTCACAGCTCACCATCTTGATGCTTGAATTCGGACAATTGTAAATGATGATGAAGTCGACTTCGCCAATATCCAGACCCTCTTCGCCGATACTAGTCGAAACAAGGACATTGTAATCATTCTTTCGGAACTTGTCAATGACCTGACGACGAAGCTTGAGTAACTGTTCATCTGGAGTCTTCTGGATACCGTCTTACCTCCTTCTGCTCCTTCTGCGTCAGGCCCTTGTCACTATCGTCCTTCGACGCGTTTGCTCTGCCGACGAATTTGTGGGCTCTTATTAAGGGGTTGGCTTCGTTGAGGGTATTCTGCAGCTGGGTAATCAAGACGTGCTCATGGGATAGGGTGATGTTACATACCACGATTTCGGCCACACCTTCACGAAAAGAGCAAAACACCATGCAACGTGTCACAGCGGGCGTTCCGCATTCGTTTGCTGCGTTGTAAGCATGTTCGAAATGCTTCACTATCTGTGGGAAGCGGATGTTAGCAAAGGCGCGGAAATGGATTTCCCGGATTTCGTACCAGATCCTTCATTGTTCTCAGCTTCGGATGCCTATCAGCACCAGATGTCGTCTCATTGAGCAAAAGTTCGAGCTTCCTCTCCAATTTCCGAAATTCGGGGTTGCCTTTCAGTCCCTCCCTTGCTGCCTTGGAAACACCCTTCAGACTCTCATCGGCGAGACAGCGGAGCTTCTTCTGGAACATGGTCGTCGTGTACTCCATCTGGTCGAGTTATCAGTGTCAAAGCGACGATGACTGAAAGCGCAAGGATCGACTCACCAATTTGGCCAAAGCATCCGTCATATGCCAAAGGAGCATAGCCGGGTGAGCGACTTTAAAGTTCTTGTTGGCGAAACCCATTCTCGCTATCTGTTGTATATTGAATGCCTTCAACTGGGTAGCGAAACGCGCTCTCTCATGCAGAACTCCAGCCTTAATGAGGATCTCGATACTTGGCTGTCCCTCGAGAGGTCAACACAGTGAAATAGTGACTTTGGGTTGCTGTATACCTTCATGAACTGCACCCAGATATCGATAATATCAAGTAACTCATCGCTCATCCGTATTCTATGTCGGTAGATATTCTGGTCAGAAGAATTAGCTCAAGGGAAAACCAAGTAGCATTGCTGGCGTAATTATTTACCTTCTTGTACATGTAACGTGAGATTTCTGGCGCTTCAGCTTCTCTAATTTCAATCTGACTGATGTGCAGATTGTCGACGATTTCTTGAACTTTGTCCGGCGTTCGGCCTGGAGTAGCCGTTAGGGCGACCACTCGGAAATGCGGATGATTCGCCATCAGGTAAGAGATGCATTGCACATATGAGTGATTGCCCGTTGCCTTGTGCGCTTCGTCTGCGTGAAGAAATCCAGACGCATTACGTTACCGCACATACTAGGGGGTTATCCAGCTTACCAACGATAACAAGAACGACGTCCAGAGGATCAACTCTTCCTCTAGCCATGTCATTCCGGAATGTCTGGGGAGTAGCGTAAAATACTCGCTTGTCTCTCCACTGTGTGAAGGGCAGTATTGTCGTCTCAGTTGCCAAGCTGCAGAGAACTACACACTTACTGCCGCTTCTCGCCAGTTTTCTGGATCATCGCCGGTGATGGTCGCTGCGTCCGCTGCAGGAATACCGCAGGACGCCTGACAAGCTTCGTGCTGTTGATTGACTAGAGGCTTTGTGGGCATCAAAAAGACCAATTTGCCAGCCGGGAACCTGGAAACTAATCAACATTCTATCTAGATGACAAGTCATGACAGACTTGACGTACCACCGATAGACTGCAAGAGAAAAAAGGAAAACGTTCAGTTATAAGCAGACACGGTCAGTCGTCGGACTTACAATTGAGCAGGACAGTACCGGCAATGAATGTCTTTCCCAAACCCGTAGGCAGAGCGACCAGCGTATTTTGCGTAAAACAACTTTTGACGATCTCATACTGGTACTCCCGTTTCGGAAAATTAATTGGGTAGATGTAGGTGGACGTGTTGCATTCAAGCGGCAGATGGCGTGGAGGGGGTATAGGTCTATAGGGGGTGACGGTCACTTCAGAATCGTTGTCGATGTAATGATTGACAAGTGATACGTACTTGCCTACAAGGGGCGTAAAAGTCAGTTACAATGCAGCTTGCAGCTTCGTTAGCAAGGGCACCCACTAGGATCGATGAAAGGCAGAGGAAATTGATCAAATCCATCCTCTTCATCCTCCTCCTCCTCTTCATCAACATCTTGGCCATCAGACGCTTCGTCATCCCAGAAACTTCCTCCCGTCTTCTTCTTTTTACCCTTCTTTTTGGCCGGCGCTTTCTTAGCCACTCGCTGTCCGGACTTCGAGTACGCTGTTCTATCCCACGTCTTGCCGGTCTTTTTTGGGGCTATTGGTCTGAATGGTAAATGCGTCTGTACCACTTGTGTCTGAGGCTTTTCTGGGTCCCATTCGGCTACTTTGAGATTTCTCGGATTTGTCTGCTTTGTCATGGATCTCTCTACCGCACCATTTTGCCGATTGTTCTGCGCTGTCATTAACCAGTTCGTTCTGCCCACTGTTTCTCCTGGGAGACTTCGTATAGCGTTTGCCCTTGCTATCCTTGCGGCCTCGGCGGAAGATGTGTTGGATTTGACAGACTTCGCTGCCCCTACAACGACCTTCCTTGTCTTGTCTTCTGCTGGAGGAGAACATATTTCGAATTCCAGATCATCATCTGACAGTACTTCGATTGCGTCGGCCTCAGGCATGCCTCCCACAGCAGATATTCTACTTTGAGCGCTTCCGTCCTTCGTTCCGGGGTGATGCTGCTCCGCAAGGTTCCGCGCAGCGGCCTGCTTTTGATTTGATGTTGCCGATATGAAACCCACTCTGTCCAGCTGATGACGGTCCACTGCATAATCTGCTGATATCCCTCTTGAGTCTGAGCTTGAGGATCCCTGGAGAGGGACTTTCCGTAGCTGAAAGGCTGGCGCTTTTCCCGCGAGCGGTTTTCGGCTCGTCGACCACGCTGATGAGCCGGATGTTGCTGTCCTACCTGGAAAACCGGTTTGACAAGCATCATCAGCGGTCTTTTCGATGGAGGCGATTTGGTTAAGGACATCGTCGTCAATGGAGAAGTCGTCAAACTCGTCGTCCGACATCTCGCGGAGAAGCTGGGAGCGATCCAAGATTTGCTACGTTGTGGCGGGGTTGCTGCACTTTCGCTGTGTCGCGCCCAAACGCGTGAACATTGACTGCAATGATTTTGCCGATATCGTGATCGCTCCCAGAAATTCAAGAGGAGTCACACCAGAAGAGGCTCGATTCAGGTGTGTGATAGGGTTCCTATCCAGGATAGTGCGACTCGCAAACCAGGTTAGACGCCACGCTTCCACAGCTACTTCCACTGCTCGTCAAGAAAGTCATCAATATCCGCGACGGCGGTCGTCAGTCACCTCGACATCGTAAACAAACGAGACTGGCGTATGATCGATGCGGAAGCCTGAAACATGAGCAGCCAAGCAGAATGGGCCAGCTTCCTTTCAGCCCCTCTTCTGCCAATACTTCCCTTGTGCTTTACGCCCTGGACCAAGCTGCGCTGGCGTTTCCTCGAAAATAATACATAAATTCCACAGTCTAAAACCAGACCCCCCTATGATCAGCTTTCATCGCTTATTTCATGCCTTCGAGATTAGTTTCCAGCGTATCCGTGAGATCTGCTCCGTATATTGCCTTCTTGCGCCAGGTAACGAATCGCCCCATGCTGCAATCTCCTTTTTCTTCTTTATGGCAAAGTGCGTTCCTCTCGAGTGCGATCACAGGCTCTCAGTCTCTGGGCTGCAGCAATGCATCAAGTGGAACAGGTTCCCCTAGCGTCACTCCGTCATCGCCATCTTTCCAGACTCGCGCAACACCTTGGCAGCCTATCAGGAGACGCTTAGCGGGGAGGCATATGGCTCCCTGTCAGGATAAGGTCAGGAAGGAGGGGTGGAGGATGCGGAAGGTCCAAGTCCTGCACTGATCCTCACGACTCTCAGATATCCTATTCCACTATCATCGGGCCAACTGCAACAGCTACCAAGCCTACCATCACCTTTGACAGCATCCGGGAAATTATTGAGGCTACCTTTCCCCGGAATTCGAGCAGGCATTCCGACCATCGGAGCTTGCGAGAGCTTGTGAGTCTTGATGTCGCTGTCCGATGGTGAACTCATCTGTTAATAAGCATCCGCTTGCAGAGTACCCTTAATAGCGCTGCATGCCCCGAGACGCCGAATGGCCTTGATTGCGTTACGGCTTCGGGACAGCTTTCCAATGCCCATCCCGTTACCCGCGGAATGCCTTCGGACACAAATGGGAGAGTCGCCTCCGTGACGATTCGCCAAGTCCAAGAATTCCTTAGCTCGCTTACTCCCGATCAACTTCGACTATTGCATGCACTTGCGTCCGCTCAAGGTGAATCCTCCAAGAAAGCACGTGTCGGGAAGATTCACAACGCTGTTGGGAACCAGTCGTGGCCATCTGCTTTGGCGGTAGGCCAAGATGCTGCTCCTCTTTCGACTTATGACCTGGCCTCGGGTGGTTGGACGACGTCGCCTCTCAATGAAGTCCCGCTTGCGGGTGATTCACTCGGACAAGGCGAAGAAGAAGGAGAAGAAGACGATGCAGATGACTCCGTACACTCTGGTACCGTAGCCGACAACTTGGCAACTACAGACTGAATGCCCCAATTCAGCCATTAGGCACCTTCGGCTTGGTGCAGTATGCCGCGACAATTTGTCGATGTATCTCTAGAGAATGGCAATATTCAATCCGCTTTAGAGCTTTCGAGGTGGTAATGGCGGTGGCTGAGAAACAACTGGGGAATGTTCCGTAATCTTCTGCCGTTTCTTCATCTCCCACTCCTCTCTTTGCTTCTCAACGGCAAGCACCTTGCCAAATCCGAGTACTCCCGTCTCGTCCGGCTTCAGTTTCCTCAGCTCGCCATTTGCGAAGCTATGTTGTCTCTTTTCAAGGTCGAAAGCCCACATCGCTGCGCCGATTCTATTAGAGACCGAGAATCCAAGGCCGAGAATGGGCAGAGATTCCAGTGCACTGGCTGCCATTCCGAAGGCTGGGAGAATTTAAGTTTCAGTGTTCGAAGTGTACGCGCCCGGCTTACCTCGGTAACCCCATTTTCGCTCTTCGAGCCACAGTTCCACCTCGAGTGGCGACATCCCTTTTGCGGCGAAGTACGGCTGATGCAGGTGACGCGCCGTGTATAAGCCACGCGTCGCCGATGTGAAGAGAATGTTGAAGATGGGCAGATATGGCGAAATCGGAATGAGGAGGACTGTTATGGTGGCATTGTCAATCGATGCTCGTGAGCTGCTCGCCCGGCACTTTAGAGTCTCACAATGTCTGATGGCCATCTGACTAGGCCACCACAAAATCCAGCTTAGATAGCCTTCCTGCCTTTTCCCTTTCGTGCCTCTGGGCTCGTTCAAGCCTCTGATGATGGGAGGCTGCTCCCATTCTTCGATGTAACCCTTGCTCCAGAATGACTCCGGTTTTCCTCTGGACTTGACGGTGAGGTCATATGCTCGTGAGCGAGCGACGCGTAGATTACGCTTGATAAAGTAGTTGAGGATGAATGATAGCTGTGGCAGCATGAAGAGTATGGTAGTATCTATGTATTGAATGGGTGATCAGCAGACCGAACATATATGACGTCATTTCAAGTGTAAAGGATGGCTTCTCGTCTTGGACAGGGCACTTACACTGCACTGTGTCGATTCTTTGCAACCAGCTCAGGCCGGTCTCCAAGATTTCCGATGGTGGCTTTATGGCCCTTTTCCCGAATAGTCCGTACCCTCCCATCAGGAAATTCTGTACGAACCATCTTTGCGTTGAATATGTCACGAGAACGAATACGGTACCGACACCTAATCCTCGGACGGTCGCATGTTTGACCTTATCCCAGACTGCTTTCCGCAGAGTATGGTCTGTGAAGAGGCGGTAGATACCCACTGAGCAGAGCGAGGTGAGTTAGCCTGCAAGGCGAAAGGCAAGAGGGCTGAGAGATGAGCCTGACTCACCGACGACGTAATACGGCGGGAAATAAAGCAGTTCTTGCGGCATTATAGCAGCCTTCTGCGCAGGTACTAGACAACAGGCAATCGAACCTTTGTTGATATGGATTCAGGAGTTGTCGAAGGCCGGCAGATAAACAGCAGGGTCAGAACAAGCCTACATAGCTACTTATTTAGCTGGTTAGGCAGGTGAATTTGGTTGTATGGGTCGGTCGCGCCAAATTGAAGGCTCTTTCCGTCGATCGCAACGAGCTCTGAAACACGCACTCAGGATCAGACCCCTGATTTGCGCCCTGGAGGACAAGGTAGCAGCGTTCCTGCTGGAAAGCATCATTCGACCCCGTACTGTATCACGACTTCACTGACGATTGGTTGACGAAATGAGCCTCGTAAGTTCTGCTGCGCTCCGCACCCGTCGCTCAGGTGGATGAAATCGCATTACGCCTTGCAGTTGCGTAAAGAAGAACAGGAAGCCGACGGCATCGAGGTCACCTGGGGTAAAGCACGAAACCTCCGTATATGAGCTGACGAACTGACGGGATTCTCGTTGCGTTGCTTGACACAGAGGATCAGCAGCATATCAATACATTCTCGAAATACAATGCGAGACTGGGAGATCTACAGGATGAGCTCAAAACAAGACAGGTAAGCTATTTCTCTGTCCCAAATGCCATGACCGCACACCGACAGCTTTTCCAACCGCAATGCAGCAAGATAAGGAATACTATGATGACTTGGAGATGGAGCTAGAGCTTGCCGACGAAGACGATCAGGTACTGTAAGTCTTAGATCTGTATCACCGTTGCGTGCGAATATCCAATTTGCGGGTTGGTTCGACACTTTTGAAACAGATATAAACAGGGGGACGCATTCTTCCACTTGAAATCAAAGGCAGCACTCAAGACCCTCAAGACTGACCGCAAAGCAATTGAGCGGGACATCCAGAGTTTGAAGAGGAGAGTAGAGGAATGCGAAACGGGAATGAAGGATTTGAAGGTTCAACTGTTGGTAGCGTCCTGCGCCGTATGAACCAATGCATTGGGGATAATCGCTGATATAATGCCATCTTCTATCACAGAAAAGCCAAGTTCGGCAACCAGATCAACCTGGATCTCAATCCGGAGGAGGATTAGAGAGACCCGGTGCCATCTGTATTTCTGTAATCTCTGAGAATGACCAAACCGTTATTGGCGCATGTACACATTGTTTCAAGCAACTGATTTGGGCTATCAGTTCCGGCGCGTCGACGAAACGGAGCTGAACAAATGTCAGAACCAATATATTCACATCGAGACCTCGATTTTCACCCGTCTCTGTTGGCTTTAATTGTTACCCCATGAAGACAGATCAGGCGATTCGTTTCAGACATTGTGCCTCAGTAGCGACAAATTTTTTTTCTCATTTGTCGACTCTATACATCTAGTAGTCTAGAGCTTCTCGCTAAGGATCTGATCTTCGATCTTCTTCACATTCCTCCTGGAGTACTTGTGAACACTTTCCAAGAAGCATCGGAAAGCGTCCACTTGGACCTGAGGGGTTACACCATGGCCCAAGTTCGCAATCCAGCCACCTCCACCTTCCAGGAACCCGGCGCACATTTTCTTCACTTCAGCATCAATGGCCTCCTGACCTCCGTACAGGAGCATAGGATCCGCATTGCCCTGCAACGCAACCTTGTGGCCAACAAGCTGTCGTGCTTGACGGCCAGTGATGCTGCTGTCGAGGCCGAGCACGTCGTAGCCGGATTCGGCTGCGAGAACGTCGAGCGAAGTGTTGGCCCCCTTGGCGAACAGAGTCATAGGTACGACGGGTTGACCCAGCGCAGTGAGCTTGGCGCGGACCTGTTTGGCGATGTATTGACAAGGGGGAAGAGCCATCTCCTGATATAGCACCGGTGGCAATTCGCTAGCCCAAGAGTCGAAGACTTGCAACATCTATAAATGTGGCAGAAGTAAGTTGGGAAACTGACCTGTTTGGATTTCGCATACTCACCTGAGCTCCTGCAAGAACCTGTCCGACCAAGAGATCCACGCAGACATCCGCGATCTTGGACAGCAGGGTTCTACTAGCCTCCGGCCACCTATAGAGCCATTCCTTGGCCTTTTGATAAGTCTTGCTGCCCCCTCCCTCAACCATATAAGCCATCAGAGTCCAGGGCGCACCGCAGAAGCCGATGAGCGGAACCTCGCCGTTGAGCTTGTGCCTTGTGAGATTGACGGCTTCGAAGACGTATCCCAACTTTTCGTTGACGTTGACGCTTTCAGGTAATCGCGCCAGGTCTTCTGGTGTCCGGATGGGGTTAGGCAGAGACGGTGCTGGGTTCATCTCGATCGTCAGACCCATGGCTTCGGGAACGACCAAAATATCGCAGAAAATGATGGCTGCATCGAGAAGACCCTTGAATCGACGAATGGGTTGCAGAGTGAGCTCGCAGGCGATCTCAGGGGTCTTGCAGCATTCAAAGAAGCTGTGGTTCTTTCGGACTTCCAGAAATTCTGGGGGAATCAGGTTTGGGTCAGTTTCTGTCAATGTATTGGCGAGTCCGCCTCACCAGGAAGGTATCGGCCAGCTTGCCTCATGACCCAAACCGGCGCCCGCTCTGTCTCTTCACCTGGTGCATGACAGAACGACAGTACCAGTCAGCTCATGCATGCGAATGCAGACTGATCAATCTTACCCATAGCGGCCCGAAGAATCAGGTCATTCTTGACGACCGGAAAGTTTTCGGTATCGACGCGGAGACCCTGGAAAGACATTTTTTTTCTGGTTTCGCGATACTGAGAGGCGGCCCAAGCGGTCGTAACGGCAGTAGTGATGATAAGTACTGTTAGCGACCCGACAATGAGCATGAGCGGAGGTCAGCGGTCGTCGAGTGGAAGGGGGGGGCAGCATAGTTAATTACCTTTCAGGCAGACGGCATCAACGAGCAGCGGCGATCGAAAGCTTGATACGGAGAGTTGTTTCCGCAGCTGACACATCGCTCAGACACGCCAGGACCATCGAAAAGCCTAAGAAACGTGTGATGCCCAAATTCGGAAAACTGGCCCTTGCGGAGTGGTAGGTTTTATGATTTTTCTCGGAATTCCGGGCCCGCCAGGGCCCGAAAAAAATGGGGGTATCAGGCGGATTTTCGGAATTTGGCCAGCCATTGGGGGGGGCTCTTCTCACCAGTTCAGGGGCCGGTGGCGGTAGCACATGTTCCATCATGTCCCTGATGCATTCCAGCCATTGATGGAATTGATGAATCAAATGCAGGTCGTTCTACCATGTTCTTCTCACCTCCATCAACCGAGAATCTTTCCAACTGTTTGATTGTTGTCAGCTTTGTTGTCCAGCAATTGTCTAGCTTGTTGTCTACTCAAGTCGCTCACGTGCCCGCTGCAAGGCTTGTGGCATCAGTTGTGGCATGAGAGATGGATCAGAGGATAGTATTGATGTCAAAGTAGCCTCCTATGAATCTATTCAAATATCATCTGCTGGTTGACCTGTCTCCTTCCTACCGCGGATCGCTCAGAGGTGTCAGCTATACTGCCTATAAACCTTCATCAATCTTCACAGGCACCACGCCTCCTCTCTCGCCAAGATGCAGTCCCAACATCCTGGTCTGTCTACCTAGAGGTCAAGAGGTCATCAATGTCCCCATCGCTGATCTCCAAAAGGAAGCGCGGCGCGAAGCGCCGCGCCGGCGGCCGAAACACCCCCTGGTCGGCGGCCGAGGTCATGTGACGTTTTTCGGAAAAAAGGACCCCATATGGGGTCTCAAAACCGGAATTTCGGGCCCTTGTCAGGATGAGACATCTCTTAGACTTTTCGATGGTCCTGACACGCCCCTTCTATGTGAGGCCACTGACCGATAAATACAAGCTTCAGAGCTCCGACAAGTAGCATCCCAAGAGACAGCCTCCCTACCAGCGTTGTGGGAATTGACAGACGGGATCGCCGTTGCACCCCTCTGGAAACTCCTTCCCATATCACACACTGCAGACCTATCGAATTGATACAAATGGATGGGTTTCACCTAATGACTTGTACTCGGCATCGCCATGTCAGGAAGCGCCCCGCTGATGAGCGAAACCAAAGATGGGTGCCGGCAACTCATGCCACACTTTACATTCAGCCTATACAAGGGTCAGCTCATCCAAGCCAGGCTTTCGGCTCTCGCTGAGAAGTATGCGGTATCCTACCTGCATTCGTCGGTACCTATCGATCAGGGCTCGCAGAGAAAGCGGCTATCTGCGGGTAGATGAAGTCAAAAGAGTTCAATCACAGTAAATGCCCTTCATAATCCAATACAAGTGAAATGTGTTCTCTGCCGAATACATCCATTCGATCCTCCAGCCTGACATCGCACCGTTTTCGAAATCTCTCCATCTAATTCCAAGTCCAATCTTACATGATCCCGATGCCGGATCCCCCTTAAACTTCTATGCCTTTCCAGTTGGTTTCCCCTCTTTTCGATACTCGGATCCGCTCATCTCCGGCACCCTTCAAACCTCTTCGTGCAGACATCTTCTGGCCACAGTAAATCGTTGTTCGCCTGCCATACGATCTGCTGTCATCGAAGATGGCGGGCTTGAGCATGCCTGTGAAACCGATCCTGCAGCCATATTCGATACTTAATAGTCCGATAGCACTAATGATATCAATTAGCTATCCGGAGTATTGTACGGACACCGGAACTGATATATGAAAACAATCGCCTCTCAAACCTACCGGATTAGTGGTCGATGGTACCCGGGGCAGACACGGTGCCTGAAGGGAAAAAAATGGAGACCGCAGGTCGGGGTCTCGGGTGACGGACATGGTGTCTTCTTCCGCAAGTACATGAAGCGGAGGGCCAAGGCATACATCTGTTGCAGCGATAGTAGCTAGCTCGGACAAGGGCGCCTAGCGCCATCCGACAGATTCGATTGTCCTCATGATGAATGGCTCATTATATACTTAGTTACCTGTCATATAGCTCGGTTAAGCTCGGTCGAGGAGAAGATTACTGGTACAATTCGGTATGGGATACAACATTGAGGACTGATTTCACCGATAGAGCAGCGGATGGAGAGGAGACTGCCTTCCTCCCTCGGTGGAAAAGGCGTCCGGACACATGCGTCTGGCGATGACATTGTTGATGAGATGCGGTGTCGTATCGAAATGGAACAGTCGGCTGTGCGCGTATCGAAGACTGCTCACATGGCCATCTCGGCTTGCAACTGTCGGAGTTGCGCCTCCTCGTCGTCTTCCTCCTCGATTTGCTTTGCCTCTGCAAGAAATAAGAGATAGAGGAATCAATAGATAATTCGCGATGTAAAACGAAAACAGCACTCACGCTCTTTGCGCTCCGCATGCGTAGACGGTGACAGGGCGTGTACAGGAGCCCGCTCGGCACCCATCAGTCGATCGTTCAGCTGCTCCTGTTCCAGTTCTTCCAGCTCGTTCTTGAGCTCCTCCTAAATCGTCAGAAACGTCCAGGTCAATTCCGTTTTTTTTTTTTTTTAGGGAGGAGATACGCACATCGTCAACGTCGATGCCCATATTCACGGGATTCGAAATCGCGTCAGAAATCTCATTGCTGATGTCCATCTGCTCTCGGATTTGATCCATTGTGGCGTCAACCTTGTTGATATTCCTGGTTGTTGAGGAAGAACGAAACGTCAGTTTTGTTCTGCAAGTTCAGCGAGAGCCGGCGTACATGTTGCCGTGAATCCCCTTCAGAGCCTCAGCACCCTTCTTCATTGCGATCATTGTTTCTGCGTTGAGGTTGGCTGTTTCAATGGCATTAACCTGAGCGCAAGGGCGAATCAGCGCGCGGAAATGGCGATAATTGATTTGGTGAACAACATACCTGAGCTTCTAAAGTAAGCCTCGTTCCAGCTATTCTGTTCAATTCTCCTTCGAAAGCCTGCTTCTGACGCAAAGCTGCCATGGCAACTATTCGCGGGATACATAACGATCAGCTATAGGACCCAAGCGCAAGGTGCAACATGCTCGATTGAGATATTCGGCGAAAACTCACGTTTCTTGTTTGCCGTCGCATTCGCCTTTGCCTTCTTCAGCTCCTCGTCAATCTTCTTCTGCAAGAACTCTTCTCTCTTGTCCAACGTGAGCAGCTGTTGTCTAAGACTGACAATAGAGTCACGTGCGGATTGACGGTTGTCTTTTCGACCAGTAAAGTATGACATCCATCCGGACATGGTGAGGATATAGATGTGAATAGATCTTGAGAACGCTGTTGCGCGGAGATGGAGGAAGCGACCTGACGGTTACTTCGTACCGGATTGAAATCGATCGAGAACGAGGCGGCGCAGGTGCGAATGACGGGTCGATAGGCGTGATTACTATCAAAGGCTTTTGCAAATCGCGCAACGAAGAATTATCGACGAGTCGACGAGACCCCGAAGAGCGTGACTGGCGAATGGAAGGAATATGGATGATGGCGATCAGGTAAGATTAGATAGCGAGACGGATGATGTTGTCATTCCTCTCTGGCTCTGTGCCAACTGACTGCTGCCGCGCCACAGCTCGACGCTCATGCGCTTAGCTCATTTCCGGAATCGGCGGCCGAGCGAGATCGATTCGCTGCTCAAGGGATGACGAATCTGCCCGTTTGGCATGGTCTCAACAGCTGTAATGACCGCTTCGATGTCGTGTACGATTCTCGTCGCCATGCAAACCAGCACGGAGGTGCATCGCACGCCGTGACATCGCGAATACGACATCAGGCGATACAATCCGTAGTAACATTGTAGAGCGATGCCGACAGCACTCGTAACCGTCGGGTCTACCCTTTTCGAAGACCTCATCAGCGTCTTCGAGCCAGGAGGAGCTCTATTCAAAGCGCTGGAAGACGCCCATTTCGACAAGGTCATAGTGCAATACGGCAAGGGGACTCCTCCGAGGCGCGCCACTGGAAGCAATTTGAAAGTCGAAGCATTCTCCTTTAATGATAATATCGACAAGCTCATCGCGGAGAGTGGTCTCGTCATCAGCCATGCAGGTGTGTGACCTTGCCTTATTTCTGCATGGAGCGCTGAGCCGAAACATCTGCCGACGACAGGCTCTGGATCAATATTGACTGCCTTGCGCGCCGGTCGCAAGCTAATCGTCGTGCCCAACACTTCGCTTATGGATAATCATCAAGCAGAGCTCGCCCTCGCGCTGGAAAAGGGCAGATACCTCTATGTATCAACGCCAGAGTATGTTCAAGCCTCGGATGCGGTTCGCTCATAGGCTGTGGTTGTCTTCTAACACGCTGTCGGTTCTCATCAGAACCTTAGCGATCACCGTCAAGAAGGTTACATCGAGTCCGTCGGACAGCAGCGAGAGCCTTGTACCCCTCGAGCCTTTCCCCGACTTTCAGCCTCAGCGCTTCCGCAACATAGTGGACGCACACATGGGATTTGCCAATTCTTCTTGATGACGACCTACTAGTGGTTCGAGCCAGGGAAATCGCTGTCGGCCCCCTTGTCGACGTATCCTCTAGAGACGGACGCCTTGGTCTTTGCTACAGATAAGGAGTTACCGATCTTTGTTGAAGCTCAAGCAGTAAGAAGCCAATGAAGCAGATACTCGGCTGAGAACGTTCATAGTATTCTCCGCAACTAGTGCAGAGATCAGGCAATATGGTATTGGTAGTACATTTATGTCCACGGCGTGAAGATTCGCAACGTGAGATGGCGTGTGTCGCCAGCTGTATGAAGGATATTGTCACTCGAATCACTATGCGTACAAGAACGCTTGCACAACTGATTCGTGATCTCATTTGGTGATTTGACAGACTTGGTGGTAGATGGACTGATGACAGAGCGGAATGGCTGATTCAAACTGCGCACCGCGGAAAACTCCTCCGGCCTCGAGAGATCGTCACAGCTATTGACACTCCGACTTTGATGTGCGTGATTTGTAATATGCGGATACAAATCCGGCAATGAATAATGAATGGCGCCGAAACTCGGCCTGCGCCGGTGCGTGCGAGCAGTAAATTCGACTATCGCTCGAGTGGACGTTGCTTTGGCATCTTGCGGCAAAAGCTGAATGAGTAATCCATCATCGTCATCTGAGCTCGAGTCAGATAATCAGCCAAGTAACAATCACACCCTTCGCCTTAGGGAACATATACGATAGTTCACCGCATCACCAGCACCAACACTCTGATCATCGCCACCGTCAGCGAAATCATCCTACCAACATGTCCAACGGAACCAACACCGATCGCGAGTCGACGACCCCGACCCCCCAACGCTCCCTCTCGGTTGACAATGGAAAGGCAACAGAGCAGCCAGCACGGCGCAAGATCAAGGTTGAGATCACCTCGGACGCCATATGTAAGTTGCGCCTTTCCCAGCTCTCTGCATCTCGCCTGATGGAGTCCTCTCCCCCTTTCAGGTCCTTTCTGTATCCTCGGCTTGCGATACCTACAGCAAGCCATTGCCACCGCGCAATCATCAGAGGCATCATCGCCTCTCGCCCATCTTGACTTTGAACTCGAATTCAAACCTTTCCTGCTTGATCCGACACTGACGAGAGAACCGATCGACAAGCGGGAAAAGTATGAAGCCAGGTTCGGAAAGGAAAGGTTTGCACAGATGGAGGCAATGATGCAGAAGAGAGCAAAGAGCTGTGGATTGAATTTGTAAGCACCCTGCGTACATCGATCCGACTTGAGGAAGCTCATCTCGCCAATTAGGGTGTACGATGGTCCAGTATCATCTACGCATGACTACCACCGAGTCCTCCATGCCGCATGGGCAAAAGGTGGACAAGATCTCCAGCTTCCTCTCGCGGAACGCCTGTTCTCTGGCTACTTTGAACATCAGCAGGACCCAGGATCACGCACATGGCTTGCCAAAGAAGCCGTCGCTGCGGGCGTCTTCTCCTCTGTTGAGGAAGCGAACGAATTCTTCAAGTCGGATACGTACGATGCCGAGGTCAAGCAAGGCTACCTCACTGCGCGAAAGATGGGCATCAACGGCGTGCCTTTCTTCGTATTTGAGGGCAAATGGGCAGTCAGTGGTGCTCAACCGCCGGAGGCGTTCTTGGACATCTTTAACGAGCTGGTGAAGTGTGGATGCGGACGCACAAATGGGGAGGGGCCGCCTGCGCGGAACGAGGTCGATTCACATGCTACAGCCCAATCGACGCAAAACAGCAAGGACGTATGCACAGAGGATGGCGATTGCGGGAGCCAGGACGCCATGGTGTGTGGATGACGGTTGTGCGGAAATGGTATCGACGTTGCGACGCAACATCTTCTCGATTTTTAATTCTCGCGGCGCAAACAAGATCATTGCCCACTTTAGAATGTTTGTAAGAGAGGAACTGTAGACTATCGGATTCTGTGATCACGAGGCTGTGTCTGTACTGCTCACATTCGTGCGTGTCAAACAAGGTGGATTCTCCTACTTTGCGCCGAACCACCTGGTCACACTCGCGCTGGCAGGAGAATGTGGGCTGCATATAGACTTCTTATTTTATCAGCCTATGATGTTGAGCAATGTCTGCTCCCAGGACACCGGACTAGACGTCGGCGTGTTGGGCTGACCTTTGTCGGTTGAATGCATGATGACCGGTCTAACGATTGATAGCCATGTGATCGACACTTCTGAAGTCAGAAGTCGGCAAGACGCAAAGTTGCCGATGATACAGAACATTGTCGCAAATGTCATCCGGTCGATACTCCGACGGATATGACGACGCTTAGTTACAGATTTCGCTGTCTTCGTTCGGTGTCTGGACCTTCCGTTGCGGGATGCCTTTGTCCGAAGTGACGATGAGGCCGACGCGAACAAGACATTGCCATCCTTGGTAAAGCCATGACGGAAAAATGTTTCACATATTGCAACAGGCATTGCTGATTTGGATTGCAGAATGCTTGACAATGATGATGTCGCGATACAATATGCTGGAGTACACGCTGAGGCGTTCTGTTACAAATGTAGTGATTCAATCCGACGTAATCGTCGAGTCGAGATAGTATGGGTAGCTGGCGCAGTTGGCGTGAATTGGAAGATTCGGATCAACGCCATCATTGATTTCGCCTGTGCTAATGACCCATAAAAGGGCGAGAAAAATTGTCAACAGAACAGCAAGTATCATTCTTAAGAATCGACTCACGAATGATCATGCCTACAAATCCTTGATCAAATCCCTCAACCCAAACTTGATCCACTTGCGCTGCCCTTTCTTTCCGTTAAGCCTCACGCCATCCCTCACGTCACTCTTGATCCCACTCCATCGCTGTCTATCATTCTGTGCCCAATTTTGAAGACGGAGATTCGGGGGTAACGTAGATGACTGAAGGAACGGAATGGGATCTGGTTTGGCTTCTGTCGGCGCGTTCGGTCCTCCGGGGACGTGACGAAGCGGAATAAGGCGAGCTGCCGGAATTGAGCGGATGGGTACTGGTCTGATTGGCATGGTGTCGTATCGTAAGGTTGCGCGAGCCACTATACAACAGCAGAAGCATAAGCATCAGGACGAACCCGATTTCTTGACGGGCAAGGGGGTCTTGCATGGCTTGCACGTGACTCAGAGGGAGGTATCACAGAGGTGCGCCCATGAATATGCATCATGGCGTAAACAAACGGAATAGCAGTGCTTGTCCAAAGCTGCGCAGGCCGTCCAGCAGAGACGACAAAGGACACAAGGTGTGGTCAGATCAAGGCTATTATCAATGGTTTGAAATCAGCCTGGGATGACCACGACGCTTCCCTTACAACTTGCGAGGAGGCCGAAGGATCCGCCAATAGCGACTCCCGAAGCGCGTCAATCGGCGAACTCAACAACCACGACCACGAGCAAGTCCAAGAAGTCCCGAGCTCCGGCCGCATCAACGTCGAAGCGTAAATTGACGAAAGCAGCAGTCGAAGTGGTGGCGCCACCAGCATATGAGCAATTTGGTAACCTTCCTGCGAATCCGTCTTACCACCTCGCTCGGACTGCACATGCTATTCGCACTGCCCGGAACATTATCGTCATCTCCGGCGCAGGCGTCTCGACTCCTGCCATCCCAGACTTCAGGAGCTCACGTGGGCTTTTTCGGACGCTTGCGGATGACGCGGAGCGGAAGGGAATGTATGATGCTGAGCTTGAGGATAGGGTTACTGAGCGTAGTGCAGTCGCACCGACGGGAACACAGAGCGGCATGAAGAGTGGGAAGGAGCTATTCGATGTCAAGTGTTTGACTGTAAGTCATAGGGGCATCACTGCTGTATATAGTGCTACAACTGCTGCTTGTGCAGTCTCCGGACCTATTACCACACCATCATGCGCTTCTCAATCATCTCTCGCGCCTTACGCATCGCACTCCACCAACACCGTTTCACCATTACCTCAAAACCCTGGATTCGCAAGGCCGCCTGCTGCGGTGCTATACGCAAAATATCGATGGCCTTGAAGGCAAGGCAGGACTGGATCTCAGGATTCCCGTGGAGGGAGACTTTCCGCGGCGAAAACGCGGCGGGATGAGCAGAGAAACGAGTCGAAAGGACGGCGTTTTATCGAAAGGGCCAGTCGCTTCCGCTGCTCCGATGGACACGACAATGCAAGCGATCTCTCTACCGATCAGCCGGCTGTTGAATGACGTTGACGAGTATCCGGGTTTCTTCGGTCGCCGTACGGGCGTTTCGAGAGATCTTGCAGAAGATGGATTCGATATCGATCAGGTTTACGCAGCAGAAAGCGATCCGTTCTGTCAGCTAAAACCCACGGCATTCGTCGGTCCGCAGCCGGCATCCGTTCCGCGACATGATCGTGGGGAATCTGTCGCGAGGTCTTTCACGGGAACCACGGATACGAGCGCGACGAGCGTTTCAGGCAAGATCGAAACGGAGCAAGAGCGGCACGACACGCAGCAAGCGCAGACGTCAAGTAGGACCTCAACCGAGATTCCATTAATACAGAGTCAACCGGATCCGGAACCTGAACCCAAGCTCCCTCGATGCGTGCCCCTACATGGCACTCTCACCTCGCTCGAATGCACCCGCTGTTCCTACTCGGAACCACTTTATTCCGCAATCCCTCTGCCCGGTGAGATGCTGCCATGTCCCTCGTGCGAGGACGAACAGGACGAACGTATCGAATCATCGCAACGTCCACGCTCTATTGGCTTTCTCCGTGCCTCTGTTTTACTGTATGGCGAGGAGCACAGACACGGTGATAGCATTGGGGCGGTTGTGGAGCGGGATCTGATAGGAAGATTGAAAGATGAGCGAATGGACCTATTGATTGTCGCGGGGACGACACTCCAAATCCCAGGTGTGAAGCGGATGATCAAGGAATTTGCCAAAGCCCTGCGGACTCAGGCAGTAATCAAGAAGAAGGCGCCGCGGAAGAGTAACGCCACAAGAGGTGCGGAAGACAAGGACGCTCCAGCCGATTCTGATGAAATGGAGGACTTCCCTATCCGAACAATTCTTCTCAACCGAGATCCTCCTGGCAAGGGAAAAGGCGGAGAATGGGCCAATACATTCGATGTCTGGGTTCAGGGCGATCTGCAAGAATTTGTTAGCGATTGGGTGGTGGACGGACCTTCACCGGAAGAGATGAAGCCGTCGCCGCCGCCGCAAGCCAAAATCTTGTCGGTCGTTCCACAAAACACACAAAGAGTAGTTGAAGTGACCAAGGTTGAAGGAACCAAGATCAAGCTTTCCCTCGAAAAGACTGTGCCTGTGGCTCATCAATCAGCCCCAAACAAGCGAAAGCAGCCACCATCACCTGACAAGTCCGTCAAGGCAAAGGCAACGTCACGTGCGAAAAATCAGAAAGTCTCATCGATTATTTCATTCCCCAGTCGCAAGCCGGGCTTCAAGTCAACTCCACGAAAGACCCAACTGTCGAAACCCCAGGCTGATCAGTTGAGCACAGAGTCAATCAGTGATAGCAGTGACGTCTGCGTCTTGATTCCTTATCCGCCCGTGGGTACCTCATCGGTTATCGCAAGTCCACCTAGTCGGAAACCGGGGAAAGTTCAGGCAAAGACGAGCGTGGCGCAAAAGAAGTCGGCGCAAGCGGCGGTATCATCTGCTCAGCCGCGCCCGTCCATGCAACGGGCGAATCCGACCGCGAGATCAGCGAGACTGCGTACCGCACCAACTCGGCGATCTATCCGACAATCACAGGCTGTCCAATCCGTCACAACGCAATCTACGCTACCACCTGTCACTCCACGCAAACGGACTTTCAACTCCACATGCTCCTCACCATTGACGTCGGTGCCTTCTTCTGACGATGAAGCGGAGGAATGTTCATCTCAAGGGATGATAGATTTCGCGCTTGATGTCACGGCCTAGGCGGCCGAAAAGCCAGTTCTACTCTGTGTCATGGTCAATACCTTTTTTGATTTCGTTACTTTGTCATTCGTTATGCCCGAGGTCTGCGCTGTCAAGGCAGCTTCAAAGGTGCCGTTGTATTTTAGTCTTCTAGGCGACAAGGATCACATGCATTCCCAGGCGAGTGCAGACGTATTTGGCTGAAATGAGCACGAGCCACAAGCAATTTGTGTGAACGCGAGCGGACCGAAGCTGTCAAATAAGGATTTTCTGAGCTGACTCACAAAGGTGCACGACGACAGGTAGGAAGGCGATAGATCTCTCCTCTGTTACAGAAAGATTACAGCCTTCTCGCAAACAATCATTCCCTCGAGCTGACGATGCCCCTTTTTTTCAATACTGTGGTCGCAAGCTGCTGGAATACGACTACAAATGCCCTGAAAATTTCTCCGCATGTATGAGGGGAGCAGAAGTCATAGTGAAAGGCGATGTCCAGCCTTGCAGGTATTACGCACATGTGAAGGTGACCATGACCTAGAGAGCCTGCCGGTCAGCCTTTGCTGAGTCACTGCTGCGAATCACCTAGAGCAATGGAGACCTTGGAGCGCCTTAAGCTATTCTCGCTGCAGGACCCGGCCAGTTGAGGTGACAAGCATCGTATCGCCATAGTCAACCACAGCCAAGCGGTCTAGCCACAGCGCGATGAGTCGTCAAATATATGATTTCGGTTGCGAGACCTGGTGATACAGATATACAATAGGAGGAAAATGTCTTGATACAGGCACACGCTGTGAAACCACTACTTGCTAGATCGAGAGGCGATAAACACACCGATGATCGCGATACCAAGGAAGCCCATACTGGCGGGTAACAAGAGGTCTCGAGGGATACCCATGACCTTCTCCTCGGCTGGGAGGTCGACCACGTTGCGCGCATGTACCTTCTCGCTCTGCCCAAAAGTGGGCACTTCAGCAGGATCGGCCGTCTTGTCTTCCAGAGCCTTTTCCTCCTTGTCAGCAGGCGCTTCGACGGCATCCTTCAAGGCTTCGACGGCCTTCTCGCCACCCAGGTCTCGGGCGGCTTCTTCCCAAACTTTGTCTCCCTGGATTACCAAGACTGCTCGAACCAGCTTTTGCGATCGCGCAACTCTGACGGCATCTGCGACATCATCGTCAGAAGTAATGGTAACAAGATCTCCGTCGTCATCGGTGTAGGACATGGTGAAAACGGCAGGATCGGGAAGGTGGACTGTCTGTCCCTCTGCAGCCTGTTCGCCGTTGAAGAAAGGATCGGTGGATAGCTTGCCGTAGACGATATCCCTCAGGTTTTCGACGTTGTCATTGCGGGCTCCGAATCGATGTGTCCTGCCGCTTGGAGTTCGAAACTTGAAGAAGAATGTACCGTCATCGACTTCCGGCGCCGGAGCGATCGAGGAAGCGGCGCCAACCAATTTGCCAATCTCAGAGACACCGTCGTCCGCCATTGATGCCGAGTCGCCCGGCTGAACTTCGGAATGAGGCGATTGAACATCTCGCAAGTGTCGCGGAATGTTGGGAGTCGCTGGAGTATCTTGATATTGAGCTGACACCATGGAGCCGGTCTCATCGTCTGGTCCGCCAGCCTGGCCGAGATCACTGAAGAATTTGCCCCACAATGGTCCTCCAGAGTCACTGCCGTTGCCACTGCCTTCAGCGATAGATTCAATCTACATTGGGGAGAATACCGTCAGCGATCTTTGGGATGGATCTGTGCTGGCTCTGAGTCATAGCGCACCTGCTCCAGCGTCGCATACGTCAATTTCAGCACATCCACAATACCGACCAATCGACCGTCGCTTTCGACGACCGGCAAATTCAGATAATGACCGGCTAAGAGCTGGCTTTGAGCGCAAATTCGACACTCAATGCCATTTCAATGACTTACCGTACATCTTCTTCAATGCCTCCTGCACGCTCATCGTTGGCGGTGCGGTATCCGGGTGAGGAGTCATGACTCTGACGACACTGCAGCGTGACGAGTCCAAGCCAGCTGCAATGACTCGCAGAACGATATCTTTGCTGGTAAAGATGCCCGCAATCTTGTTGACTGACCCTGCGCCGCTGACTCCCGATACGTTCGATGCCGTAGCAGAGACTGTTGGTGATTCCATCACGCACACGGCGGTCGTTCGTCGATCCCTCATGATCCGCGCGGCTTCCTTGACAGTCGTCCTCGCGGTCACCGTGGCCGGAGCAAGACGGGTGTTGAGGACCGTTGTCAGATCAGGGAGCGCCATCTTTTCTTGCAAGGCTTGAGCGTATGCCATCATGGCCGCCGCTTGAGGGTTCGCCGCCATGGCGCCGCCCAATTCGGACTGTACTCCAGCAAGGGCAGCATGCAGTTGAGCGGAAGCGGTTGACGATCGCTCCACCTTGGCGAGAGCCTCGTGGAACACCTTGGTGATGTCGAGAAGACCGACAACGTCTCCATCTTCGTTACAGACGGGCTAAAGGGATGACTCATCGGCGGCAATTTCATCGAAGTAGAACACGGTAGCTTACCAGATGCCTGAAATGCTTCTCAACCATCAATTGCAGTGCCTGAGTAGCGCTCGTAGTATCCCGTGTAACCATGGGGTTCTTGGTCATGATATGGCTGACCGGAGTCGTACGGGGATCAAGGCCCTCGGCGGTCACCTGTAAAGCGGATCAGGAAGATCCGTAAGGGCAACGGCATGCCTGGTTTCACTCACCCTGAACGCCAAATCTTTGGCAGTAAAGATACCGCTCAGCCCCTCATCGTCGTCCACAACCAGCACACAGTCTGTGCGCTTGGCCGCGCAAAGTTGACTGGCGTCGGCAACGCTCATGCTCTCTGGCACAGTCAATGCCGGCGATGGCTTTAATCCCGCGACGGTGCCCTTCTGCGCGGCGCGCTTGCTGGAGCGGCCGGAAGTCGGGGCAGATTGCTGTGACTGGAAGTAGGACTGACCGCCCGAGCTTGCCGGGGTTGGGGTGCCCCTCTTGCGGGACAATTCCGATTCGATCTTTCGGCGGAGGGTCTGGGAAGGCCGTCTCAGCCACGGATAAAGGACTGCGTCAAGGGACTCACCTCATCTCTCTTGCTTTGCTTCTTTCGAGTATCCGAAGCAGGACTGGCAGTGCTCATGTTGTATCAGGGTCGTAAGGAAGGGATCAGGTAGACCGGGGGGAAATGGAGCCAGAGAAGGGATCAACGGCGACGAGGTGTTTAGAATGGTTGAATGATCTTCTCTGTTCGCTTCTCGTTCAGGCGCGCGGTTGGGGGCGCACCGAGTGGAATAGGGGCGCGTCGTGCGGTGACCTCATCATCACATCCAATGGACCGACGAACCGTACCGTGATTGGTGGTCGAATCAGCAGGTTGCATCGACGAAACCGACATGGCGTTCTGCATCTCATGGTCACGTTTGCTTGAACCACAGTCGATGGAAACCTGACGATTACAGATCTGCCGGAGCAAGTGGACTTGCGTAGTTCGCAATACCGCGCGAAATACCGCGGCAAATGAATAGCAAATCTTATGGTCTGAATATGTTCTCGAGCAGAGTCGAGCAATTAATGCGGCCAGAGCTCGCTCACGGCAGGTCTAAGAGGCATTCCCGCGTTAGCATGGGCTCGACTCGGCTTGGAAGACCTGTTGTGACGAGATTTCTTTCCCATGGGGTTTTTCCATGCGGCACGACTTTTCTCCATTCAATCTCTGGTGGACTATATGTGCAGGCATGTCGATTGCGACCCGATCCCTATGGGAAACTCCGACAGGCCTCGAAGTTTCCGCCTCGCCCAAAAAAGATCAAATATAGGTCATGACTCTTATGAGATTCACTATAAGGCAGGAAGAGCTTTGGCCCAAAGGCGAGAGCCGAAATGACGTGTCCCCCCGTGCGCGCTGTACCTGACTGCACCACTGCACTGTACGTTCCGGGGCGTGATTCACCGTGCCAAGTCTCGCAATGCCGGAGAGAGCGTGCTGCGTTACTTGTCCGGAAATTCACTCCGTATCCCCCTTCATCGCCCTGTGCCCCGCTCACCAGTACTCGCAGGTCGTCGCCTCTGCGTCTCTGTCGGCCTCGCTCAAGGCTTGCAGCAGACACCAGGGCCACGCCGCCCCACCGCCCCATATTCCGAATCATGTCCGAACCACCGGCGACCCCGCACGCGGCGCCGCCGATGTCGCCGAAACGACCCGGCCCGCTTCCCACCTCATCCCTCTCTGATATCGGCTCAGAGATCGCACCAGACTATAATCCTTTGCCGTCGCGCACCGAGCCGCCCGGCGATATGACAATCGACCCAGACACAACGCAGCGGAATCGGTATCCACCTTTGGGATCCGCGGCGGAACAAAGCCCTTTGAATACGCCCGAGACGGGTCTGGAGATGTCGATGGGGTATCGTGCCGAGGCGAGAGACCGTGAGAGGCAAGACACGTCCTCGCTTAGTGGACTGGAAAAGCTCGGGGCACTGCGGATCGCGGATGATGGTCAGGATCAGCCGTACGCATCGAAAGGAGGCAGCAAATCCCGATTCGCCTTTGATCTTGAGCCGCCGATGGAGGTGGGAGTCATCTCTATGAGTTGACGGCTGCAATACTGACCGCTCCTTCATCAGGTCGGATCGCCCGCGGGCTCAGAGTCCGATCAAGCTCCACGATGGTCGCAGGCATTGAACAAGGCTCAGGCTCAGTCGCGCTCCGAGCGGTCCTCCTTTTCCGGTTATAAAATGGGTACAGCCGAGTCCTCCAACGTGCCTTCTGAGAGGACATCTATGGATTCGAATGATGCCGTCGTCTCCCCGCGCGGCGTCGGTACGCCCGATAACTCAGCGGGGAACGGTGCGAGCGAGCGAGAGTCACAGGCACAGCAGCACGACGAAGGAAGTGCGGAGGCATCTGGGGATGGAGAGGACGCTCACGAGGCATCTGACGAAGAAGACGTTGTGCCGCCCATTTTTCATCGGTCGTATTCGAGTCCCCTACCGGCGCGCGTCAAGTCTTTTCAAAAACCCTCGAGGCTCTCCAGTAGTCCATTGACGGCGACGCCACCGTTGCTATCGCATCATGCATCGCAGCAGTCAGTATCATCGACCGATGTGATCACGCCGACGGCCTTGCAGACTCTCTCGGCAGAACTGTCAGACTCGCTTCAATCCGCTATTCAGACGCTGCTGCATCTGTCACCTCCACATCTGCTGGATAATGCGAAAGAACAATACTCGGGATGTACCGTTCAGCTGCCGACGACGAGTCTCAGCGCCTTGTTAACCGCCATGAAGGGACTCAACTATCTATCCGCCAACGTCGCTTCGCTCTGCCAGGATGCTCAAGCACTCCAACTTCAAGAATCGCTCGTCCCCGCGTCAAGCTCAAATCACCCAACGGTCACCGTCAATGGCGAAGAGCGGCGCCCAACGCGATCCGATACGGGCATCACGGGTATTCTCGATAGCGCCCGCTCTGCCGAGGACTTCGATATCGGTGAATTGCTGCAGTCGACGGCGGATCTCTTAAGCGGACAGGCGGCACAGGCTGGGGTGGAGTTGGTGTTGTTCCATGGGGATGTCGGTGTCAAGCACGTCAGCGTTCACGGTGATGGCGAGGGTTTGGGATACGCCCTGAGCTATGTAAGTGCGTTGGATACTAAGCAGGGTCCGTCAGCTCATGCGCTCTTGCCGTAGGTTCTGCGCCAAATCATCAACGTCTGCGAGCCAGGCGATACTCTGGAATTCGGGCTACAGCTCGTTCCGCAATCGCCTTCGTTGACGCCACGTATCAATCAGCCACTCACCGCCGCCGAGCTCGAGGAAAGCACAACATCCATGATGGAGTCCGATACGGCTGCCGAGCCAGGCATGACGCTGCAGACGAACAAGATTTCCGGGAATGGCCCGTTACTGTGCACGTTTGACATCGTTCACAACTGCGCCAATGCAGGCAGTCGCAGGACGTCGACCGTGACTACACCCAAAGCCGGTGCTCCATTGCAAATAAGTCCAGCGGGAAATGACCGCAAAACGCCAGATGTCGACAGTCTGCTGTGCCGAAGAATCCTCCGACACGTCAATGCCACTTTGCGGACGAGAGATCTTCCGGAAGATTCATCCTACTTCGTCACAAACGCTCCCGGCAAGCCCCGCGGAAAGACGTACGAGCTTTCGGTATTGCTTGCACGCGGGGACCCCATTGCGGAGCAGACATCCTTGTCGGCAGAGGAACAAGCGGAGCGTCAGCCTTTCCCGCAGCTGCGCCTCGCAAGCGAGCCGACCCTCGATGAGCTGTCAAGGTTCACGGAAACATTGCGCGGGAAACGCGTCGAGGTTCATGCAAGCCTACGGAGCGTGTTTGCACGCCATTTGTCGAGCTACCTTGCAGCATGGGGCATGGAGATCTCGCATTTCCCCATCGAAGAGGAGAGTATCGAGGCTCCGGCCAAGTCGGCAGGTTGGAGGCAAGAGATGAACGCTTCAGCGGTCACGCCTACCGGAATCACAGGCGGGGTCACTGGCGTACTCGACACAGTCGCTACTGACAATCTGGGTGTCGGTTCCATCACAGGCGAGAGGTTCATTATCATCGACGACGATGTCTCGGTCCTGAAAAAGCAACTCTTGCAGCTTCGAGCCGAGACGCCATTGACAACCGCACGCACGCGGAACACCAAGCGGCCTACGCTATCCGCTCGAACAAAGTCGAGTCCGCAAGTCCGTCAACTTGGTCACGACCTGAACTTGGGACGTCTTCCTGGAGGTCGAGGCGGCGCAAATACGGTCATCATTCATTTCACCAGTCTCGCCAAGTACAATCACGTTCGTGACGTGGTTAGCAGCGTTCTGGCGATTTCTCCGGGTTCTTATTTCCAACCCGAAGTGATGGTCATTCCAAAACCGGTTGGACCCCGACGATTCCTGACGGCACTACATACTGCCGTCAACCGGCCCATCGTCGATCCCTATTTCACTCCAATTGCAACATCGCCTCGATCTCCCAGCGGATACTTTACCCCTCAGCATGCCGGAGCACAGACACCGTTCGAGTCATCGAATCTAGGACCGCCCTCGATGATGAGCCCCGGAGTAGAACTCGGGCCAAGCCGCAGCAGCGGACCTTGGCCGAATGTCGAAGGACTGCCAGGCGCAGGATCAACCATCGCACAGTCGATCGCTAACACTCCCGGCATTGTGTCGACCCCTGCATCGGAATACTTTCAAGAGAGATCGGCATCGACACAAGGCGATGCCAATTCGAGGGCATCCGGTCTCGTCTTGTCAAGCCCCGATGGAAGAGCTTATGGCATGTACTTTGAACCGCAGATCAGGCTGGAAGGCAGTCGACGCAATTCCATGGGTAACAAGAACGATAAGCGTCGGACACCACTCAGTAGATCCGTCTCCGCCGCGTCAGTATTCGAAGGAGGCACGGGTAGTGCTCCAGGGAACGGCGGATCACCTCGACGCACTTCTGCCTTTTCTACCGGGAGCGGCGACGGTGATAGCCGAAGACTCTCCTCTTTGCAGACGGTGGAGGAGGACGACCAAAATAGCACCGAAGGGGACATGCCATCACGCTCGGTGCGTCCTGGATCTATTCGCAAAAAAACCCTCACAAGGCCTCAGGAGCCAAATGGCCGGGATCGCGCTGGCTCTGGCTCTGGGTCCTCACGGCCTCGGGCATCCAGCAATGCCGCAACAACCAGTCAGACTGCCACACAGGAAGCGGCAGCCTCCAACGCTGCGGTCGATGCGTCGAAGGGCGATGCCGTTCTAGGTAAGAAGAAGGACGTCGCCAACAAGCGGAAGCTCGGACTGGGCAAGAAAGCCGCAGGGAAGGGCAAGGAGACGATGGTGGTTCCGCCAATCAATGTCTTGATTGTCGAGGATAATCCAATCAACCAGAACATCTTGTCTACATATCTGCGGAAAAAGAAGATCAAGCATCAGTCCGCCTTTGATGGCAGAGAAGCAGTAGAGAAATGGCGGACAGGAAACTTCCACATTATTCTAGTAGGTCGGAAGAGCTGGGCATCGCGAGACCCCACTTGATCCTTTTTCCCCAGATGGATATCCAATTGCCAGTGATGAACGGTCTCGATGCGACAAAGCACATTCGCGATATGGAGAGGTCGAACAACGTTGGCCTATTCCCATCGACACCCAATGCGGAAACCCGGAACACGCTCAGTCCCGCTATGGAAATGGCTCCAGGAACCCCCATGCGGTCATCAGTAATCATTGTTGCATTGACCGCCTCAAGTTTGATGCAGGATCGTGTGGAAGCATTGGCAGCGGGCTGTAACGATTTCTTAACAAAGCCAGTGTCTTTGAAATGGTTGGAGAGCAAGATTATCGAGTGGGGTTGCATGCAGGCGAGTCCAATAGAGTGATGGCCGGGTCGCACGCCATGCTGACTCACATACTTAGGCTCTTATCGACTTCGAAGGCTGGCGACGTTGGCGAATTGCTGATCAGCCAGAGCAGAAAGCAGCAGAAAACACTAGGCTCGCCGTGCAGAACAGCGGCGCCGCTAATGCCAAGAATATCGCCAACCGCCTCAAAATCGTTCCAAAACCGAGATCAAATACTACCAGCAGTGATGAGCGAGAGGGAACGCAGCCGGCAACACTGCCGGCAACGCAGCAGGATTCGGAATCCAAAGCTGCCACGGACTAGTGGGAGAGATCCTCTAGTGCAGGACAATGGATATATGATGCAGCAGGTTGTGTCAGATACGCAATCTTAGATGACAGATGCATTGCCATAGGCCGAATTTGCCAAGCCTCGGCAAACCAGCGCGAATTCGTTTAAAGCCGCTTTGATCCGTTGCGGTGTTCTTGACCTAGCGATAGACGCCAGTCAGTGGGAGATGATGCCGGCGCTGAGGAGAATCTCACCTCAGTACTGCTTCCTGGAATTTCTTTTTTGCCTCGGGAGTCGCCTTTTCTCCTGGATATCCAGGCTACAGGATCCGCGTCAGGTGCCGAATGCTCAGCGGCGTTCTTACGATTGCTTACTATATTCATTAGAGCGTCTATCCATGATTTGGCGCTCGTGGGCGTCCTCACGATAACGGCCACCAGTATTTCGGCAAAATTTGGTATCATCGACCTTGGACTCGCCAGTGCACCACCAGTGATGACAGCCTCTACGATATCCCTGCCGTGAGCATTGATAAGTGGTTCATAGGCTTCCGCGGTCGTCGGGCTGTGCCGCGAAGTGTGCATGATCGCTACCTAAGGGCGACGCGGGTCAGTACGGAACGGTGCAGAGACACACGGACTTGCCAGAAACTCTATTGCAGATCGTAATGTGAATTGTTCCGGCGAAGATAACGTCATGACCGCCATTCGCAAACAAGCTGATTGTGTCTCAGGTGGAATCGAAATAAAGGCTATAGGGAATTTAGCGATGACCTGTGGCGAGAATAGTGTGATGAATCGTAAAATCGGGTTTGTTTAATCAGTTTTACTTACCGCTGATACGTATTTGAGGAAGCTTTCCGCTACGTCTGGATGCTATACGCGGAAGGTTAGCGAGGTTTTCGGCTGACCGGCTGCACACTATCACTTACTGCTTGTAAAGACCCCGGATCGGGAAGTGCTGCAGTTGTAGCCCGTATTAGCACATCGGTTGTCACAACAGCAACACGAAGAGTCTCTGCCTGTTCTTCTTTGTCCGCCATGTCTTCAGCAGAGCCTGGTTGTATCTTTCGCCTGAAGAAGGATGACGGTGCCATACGAAAGATCAAAGCAGTCGCTATAGAAGGCCATAACGATGAATATGATCTTTGCGCCGCTAAGCCAATCATATACAGGAGCGGCGATGGAGGCAATGAGATCAGCGTCTGGAGGGACGGCGAGGCGGTGATCGCTTTCGCGAAAGTACTGAGCACCTAATTCCAAAATGTCAGACGACGGCGTGTCCGGCGAAGTCTTGACTTACGGTCGCCATTTCTGTGTCCTGCGACCAAGTCTCCATAACCCGAGAGACAGCCCGTAGTATGCGATCCCGCAGCTGTTGAAGACGACTGTCGTTGCGGATCGTCTCGAGATTGCGTGCCGTATCAGCGGTTGCATCTGGATCGAGATCAAACATGTCTTCCTCCGCCGGGGTCAAGCCATTCGCAGAAGCGGTCAAAGCTTGCAGCTGATGCATAGCGATAGCTCTTGCGGCTTCCGCGGCCTGTGAGAGATATGAGCGATAATCACAAACTTCTGTCGATCAGCCTTACTGTCGCAGCCGCGTCAAGGCAGTATTCTAACTTTTCGATTATGGGTGTCATAATGGTCTGTCTTTAAAAGGTCAATTCGTGCTCGTGCCAAAACGTGAAGCGGAAGACTTGCCAAGATGGGATCAACAGCATCCGCCGGCGGAATCGCTTGCAGCACGCTGCATATGGCCTCTATGACCTTTATCTGCTGCTCTGCCTGTGGGGATGTCAGGAGGTATTCAGCTGATTCGAACGGCACTTACCTCCATACCCGCCACTTTGCTGTGAAGCGCACCGAAAGACGCAACGTGCTGTGTCAGATTGCCTCGACAAAGATCGCAGATGGCTTTGAGCGCTGAGGCTGCTTCGGGCGCTAAGTGCGGTACATCTAGCGCGGAGACGATATAGTCTAACACAAAGGCAACCGATGCGTTATGATATCGGAACCATTCCTCGTACGCCCCTGTTGCAACCATAAGCACCTCTTTCCTTACACACTAGACAATAACGTACGAATGAGACGGATTGCTGTCAAGTATACGGCATCTTTCGGGTCCCGAGGCAGTCGACCGAAGACTTGCGCACTGAAGAGTATTGGCAAGACTTTCTCCTCTCCTAACTCGACCGCTTCGGACGCGCATTTAAGGCAATGTAGAGTGACTTCAATGTCCTGTCGGCGAGAAATTAGCGACACACATGGAGATGTGGCTCAACCGACATACTGGCCAAGATGCGTTCGAATCTAAGTCGCGAAGCAGAAGGTCTAGCAGTCCACGAAGCATATCTCCCCGAACGACGTAATATCTTGATACGAGTCAGCGTCGAATCCTTGAGTCCTATTATACACTCACGCTGTTACCATCACTTCTCCTGCATCTCGTCTGTACACTTCGAATGCTTTTCGATCTTCCTTCTTCAACTGTGTACCGTCCAAAGGCATCTTCATCTTCACGCGAAGTCTGTCGACAGCCTGCGAGAAGAACGTCTTGGCTATGTTCCAGCTCGGCGATGTGGCGTGGTCGGATTGAAAGTCTGGACTTTCCATGAGTTCTTCTTGAATATTGGAGTAGAGCATGAGTGTTTGCTATCAGACGATGTAAGCAGCCTGATGAACATGAGCCAAGGTATGGCATACTTCACTGATATTTTCGTCACGACCAGGCAGTCCTGGAAATGCAGTCAATGACAGCAACAGGGTCAAGAAGCTCTGTACATCTGGTTGATCGAGTTTCCCAGCCATCCAGCTCGCCGAATGCTCGACAAGTGCCTCGACGAGCTTGCAGACTGCAGTCAACTCCTCTGAGTCGGCGTCCTCGTCTAGGTCACGCTGGATTTAGAGGTAATCACGATTTCCGACTTTGCGAGCTCACCTTGCACAGCCCGATGCACAATCTGTGTCCCCTTGCCAGCAGCCCAGCGTAAGAGTGGTTCGGACAGAATTTTAGTCGCCTTGCCGTCCCGGAAAACGGAATTTGTGAGAACTTCGACAATGGCCGATATCGCCTGGACAATGAATGGTGTATCCATCAAGGGATACAGTACAGGGAGAAGGCCGGTGATATCACTGATGAGGATTGTCAGCATTCTAGCCAGCCTAATGAGATTTGTGCATACTCGGCTGTCAGTCCCCAGTCAATCCATGCTTCCAGACATCGGAACGCCGCGACAGCTTCCGCTTCTTTCTCCTGTGGCAAGCCACTGCCTTGTCCGGAAAGCGCGTCTGTCACAGTTCTCACGACGAGAGGCATTTCCTGATTGATGGCCCTTGCTACTTCAGATCTGCGGAGAATGAGATCTGGTCAAAACGAAAGCATTGCACAATGTGACTCACTTTCTGGGTTCGACGAGCGCACCTCGGCCGATGTCTCGAACTGCGATTTCTAGCCATTCGAGAATGAGCACACGAGAGGCATGATGACCCGCAAGTAATGAGAGAACTTTGAGTAGAGGATCGGGAAACTGCTTGGGCGTCAGACGAAGTATCAAGCTTGCTAGCTGTTCCAAACGGCATCAGTCTTGCAACAGAGCTCTGACAGGCGGGCTTACCGTGCTGAAAAGCTTGCGCAAGACGATCTTGTTTTCTGCTTGATACGGCGAGGCTGGGGAAGCGGCTTCGCCTGTTAACCGCAATTGCTGTTCCAATAGCACGGGTTGCAATTCGGTTGGCAATGTATCCCTTCTCATAGACGGTTAGAAGTCAACCTGATTTTTGTACGAGGGACTTACCAGTCTCTCGCAATCTTGGTCTGGGCATTCTGTGCCCCAAAGAATCTGACAATGGGACTCTGATATTTCTGTATTAGCGAAACTTTTGGGAGACTGGAAGACACATCGTGTCTTACTGGATGATGAATCAATCCCTCTGTCAAGCCCCAGGCTTGATCTGTCTTTTGCACTTCAATCAGTTGCTTCTGCATTGCCTTTGTGACTTCTGCGTTCCCCGCCATCTCCGGAGCGTGCATTTGCAAGATCATCTAGCAACCGAAGTAAGTCAGCCAGACACGAGGTAAGTATCAATTGCGTTACGTACCGCGGCGACTTGTTCCAAGTCCGCCTGAGAAAGGACAGGCATTTGCGAAGCCATCGTGCGAGCGTTGCTCCGGAAGACACTGCGAGAATAGCTATCGTTCCTGTACGAGTTCATCCGCCATGGACGGTGTGCATTTCAGAATTCTGGAAGGGATGAGACCTATCGCGTCTCGGCGTGTTCGATCACTTTCTCGGCGCGATCCCTATCTGATTACTGTAGTATGCATGCCATCCAAAAAGGACCTACTTGATAACATTTTGGAAGAGCCCCCATCATCATGCAGACCGACGACGCCTCCAATCTGTTCCAGACCGATGCAGCTCTTGCAAAATCCGATGCGCGCCGTGTAAAGGCTGAAAGAGCTAGCAAGATCGGCGATCCTATCTCCCTCCCAAGCAAAGTTTTGGCATTGCAGGTCCGAGCACAAGATGCATGGATAGCGGAGAGTGGCTGGGTTGCGCGAAGGGTGAACTTGACGGTTTGTGTGATTCCTTTATCCTTCTACCATACATTGATCTCTTACCGCAGACAGGCAAAGCGAAGAAAGTTTTCAAAGGCCATCAAGGCCCGTGTACGTCCCTGGCGATACTAGATTGCTCAGGCGGCGATGACATCTTGTTCACTGGGTCATGGGACAAGACGGTACGGGCCTGGAATGCCGAGGTAAGCGAGATCATTTAGAAACCTGAAGAGAGAGGGTAGTTTAAAGCTGCATCAGACAGGGGAATGTATATCGTCAACGCCAGCGCATACAGACTTTGTCAAATCGCTCCTCTTGATACCATGGCTGAACATCCTACTTTCTGGTGGATCTGATCGCCAAATCAACCTGTGGGATCTCAAGGCTTTCACTGCCTCTTGCGATGATCGCGGCCTCCGGAAATTGAAGACTCTCAAAGAACACACGCGACCGGTCGAAGCTCTTGCTCTTGCTGAACCAGGCCATCTTGGGTCTTCGGCTAACGAGGCCATATTCTATTCTGCGGATAGTATGGGTGTTATCCGCTCATGGCTCGTCAAGCGCGACGAAGACGATGTCGCCGTTACCATGAAAGATCTGTTCGAAGGTCATCATACCAGTGTTCCGGATCTGTTGATAGGCGAGGGGGGACTCTGGAGTGGTGAGTCATGTGCCCGCTGCCGCAAATGCTGCAATTGACCGATTTGCCCCAGCGTCGGTTGATAATCAAGTTCTTTTCCATCCGATACCTCGAACGCAGCCGCCGCAGTCTCCGACACCCATCGTTCATCCAGATTATGTCAAATCACTTTGCCTCCTACCCTCTGCCTTTCATCCGACAGCGCCTCTCCTGTTGACCGGATCGGTGGACGAGGATATCCGTGTGTACGATGTGTCCGATATTTTGGAGAACGCATCGCGCGGAGACGACGCGTCTGCCAAAGAAATCGCCAATGTCAAGGGGCATTTCGGCGAAGTGAGTTCTCTGAAATGCTGGATCAAGGAAGGAGAGGGTGGAAAGGAGCCTTGGGTGGTCAGTGCATCGCTGGACGGGACACTCAGGAGATGGAGCATGAAAGGTTTGACGCTTTTTCTGCTGGTCACGTTGGCTTTGGCGGCTGATCTCTCCTTCCCTCTTAGATATCCTTAATCCACCTGCTATACCCAGCGACGATGAGAAGCCGGAGACGCCAATCATGACGGAAGATGAAGAGCGGGAGCTAGCAGAATTACTTGCCAGTGATGACGAATAGGCTCGCAGTCGTGACTCAACATGGCTATTCTAAACGGCCAAACAGACTATCGCCCGACACACAGACGACGCGGACGGCAGTATTCAAGACATATCAAAAGTCTTGAAAAGACTGATGCATGTTCACAATGAGCAAAGCACGCCCCTTCTGGATAATTTTCCGAGATGTCTGGCTGCGAGTATTCGAGCCAGAGATTCTGATGTCTCTAAAGGCAGAGCTGTCTTCGCTATGTGACGACCCATCCGTCAGCTTCCAATGCCTGGCCTGCCGCTGCGACCTTGTCCTGTTTGACAAATATCCAATCCGTATCCCTGCGGTCGTGCAGCAAGCCATTGAGCGAAAGCCAGAAGAGAGATTGAGTTAATGGCGAGCTCACCAAGTTGAAATCAAAAAGACCGCGATTCCCGCTACCTGTAGCGTCTTGGTGAAATTTGCTGCGATACCTGTAAGATCTACAAAATGCGTTAAATGACGCGAACCTTGATTTCCATCGAGGCGTGGGATCGGACTCACGAAGCGGCATCGGGCCTCGAACACGCAGGCAGCCATACGGACCCTCATACTCGACTATCCCTCCCCTTGATTCCTTGATCCATTCCTCATTCCGTCTCAGCTCGTCGCCGACTTGCGCATCAACCAGGATGGAGATCTCATTAACCGTTCGCGTGATACTGACATAACCCTCCCCGGACGACTTCTCGGATGCCACTGCTCCAGAAGCGTCTTTCAACGACTGAGAAGAAGGGTTCTCGATCGAGTACTGTAACGCCTTGCTGAAAAGCGATTCCAAAATGCGAACGAAGCGTCCTGCATCTGCACTGGGTAATCGAAAGAGCTCGAAGGTAGTGTCAAGGGGGATGATCGCCAACGATGGCTCAATACGTTTGGCGGCTTCTAAGTCGCTCATCTCTCCAGACTTGAAGAATGGTGATGGATGTCAGCTCTAGCTACGGGAGAGGGCAATAAGAAGATGGCCGTAGACGTAGAAGTTGATAGCTTATTAGTAGAAGAATAAAGACTGTGATCGCTTCCTTCGGGCACCTCCTGACCTCGGGAGACTCCGATGCAACCGCCATAAGCGACAGGCCGCGCGCATATCTGATCTTGCATCTGATCTGTTTGCTTGCGTCAGGAAAGTGTTTCAGTCAACCACGCGTCCCTAACAGTAATGATAGATGATAGACGGCTCGAGTTGTTGCGAAGCCCTGAAGCCATGTCTCATATGCACTCTCGCCTCCCACAAAGCCGTCGCGCGCCCCCCCTTCTCCCACTCATTGTTGCCAAATACATCCAATCTGCCTATCCAGCAGCCCTCGATCCCTTCCTCGCGCAGTCTTCGATCGACCGCACGACGCTCGATGATCCGGCTCTGAAGGACAATGTACCGGATCTTCAGACGGTCATCGAGGCGTATGAGGCGTGGCAACTAGAAGAGCAAGTGCGTGGAGTGTCACTCAAGGACGGAACGGCACGCAGTAGCAATGCGGATTCGAGCGACAGCAAATTGATGCCGTTGGCAGAACTCGTCAAGAAGCCAGTGACACCAGGGGCGATAACGACGGTCCTCCAAAGTGTACGCGAGACGTACGATCAGATCGGTACCGGCGGATTCTTGAGCGTCAAGTGGGAAAGGGTTGCCAAGCGCGAGTTTGATACTGCGACGGCTAGGTGAGTTTCAGGAATGCGAGGCACCAGTCGCGGAGAGCGTTGATCAGTATGCGGTAGCTACCGTGCGTCTTACCCTCATCGAATCATTGTCACATCTACGGATAAGACACTCAAAACCCTTGATCCGGAGACGGGCGAAGTGGGTTGTCGTGACGTTTTGCAAAATTCTGGCTGATCCAGCTCTTCAGGTTGATCAACTCCTGCAACCTCATAAAGCCGCCATCCTCTCTTTCGCTATACATCCAACGCAGCCGCGGTATATAATCACAAGCTCAATGGACTCAACGTGCGTCCAAAAGCAGATTCCTCTTCCTTTCTCACCCGCTCACGATGACCTTATGAATTCTCAGGGCAATTCTCACCGATCTCATCACTCTCGCCCCGCTACAAACCTTTCGACATGCCAAATTCGTCGTTCGCTGCGCATTCTCTCCGAATGGACGATGGCTTGCAACTGCATCGTACGACCGGACAATTATCCTTTACGAAGACTCACAATGGGACTACCGTTCTGGCGGGGCAGGAGCTGTCGCGGCGGAGGATGAGCAAGATGCGCTGGATGAGGGTGATGATGTGGCGTTGGCGCGAGATCCAATGTTGCGGTACGAGGAACGACACAAGATCGTGCTGGATCAAAATCCGGAATCGATCATCTTCGACGCAGCGTCGCGGTACTTGCTGTATACGACGCGCTCCTCGCATCTCTTGCGGTACGTCCTCCTTCCGCAAGCGGGCGAGGATTCGACGACACCGACGCCCACAAAGCCTTTTGAGACACGGACAAAGTCTTTCAATCCCCATCCAGACGATTCACACATATCATTTGCCGTGCTCAACCTTGTGCTGGACCCTTCGGGGCGTATGATCGCTTGTCAAACTGGCGACCACGCAGGTGGGACCGGCGAGCGGGTGCTGATATACGACGTCAACCTTCCTCCTGCCTCCGCGACAACGAACATCTCCCAGCCAAACTCTCGGACATCGTGGCTAAACTCCCGTGCGGAACCATCCGCAATCCCACCGCAGAATCAACGCCTCTCGGTCATCTGGACTGGCCAAGAAGGCGATGATTACGTTCTTCCCCGGCTTGCATGGCTGCCCGATTCGAGTGGAGTCATCACAACAACGACGACCGGGTGGCTCGCAATGCATTCTTTGGGCGGGGAGACGGTTGCACGGCTGAAGGTGCACGGAGGTGCGACTGCGCAGGGCAACGCAAGTGAGGTGATTCGGGATGTGTGCGTCATGGGCGACAAGGATGATGTCAAAGGGTGGAGGGCAATTAGTGTTGGTTATGATGCGACTGTTCGGATTACTTAAAAGTTAGGGATACTCCGAGATGTCGAACCGGAAGATCGCTTGCTTACGCCCAAGCGTACGACCTGATTCGTAGAGATAGACCATGTCTAATGGGCATTGCATCTATTCAAAAAACTGCTATCTAGCCTTTCAAGCCGCATACCGCCTCGCGGCGCCAGACTGCTCCGCTGAATGCCATGCTTCCTAAACAACCCCTTTCAATCCCCTCTGCGGGATTGCTTGAGCCTGAAACAGCCGACGGGTGGATGATGTCAGACTCGGCAAATCTCAAGTAGCCATCTCGGCAATGTCCCCTTTTCTGCGTTTTGCATTCGTCGCTCTTCTCCGAAGATCAGATTTCACAACTTTTCAATCGTCGTCGTTGTCTCTCTATCGGATGGAGGCAAGTAGGGCGATAGAGGTTTTGGTGTCAGTTGGTGCTGTTGTGATTGATCGCCATCTGGCTTCGCAAAAATGTCGCCACGTCCCCGTGGCCGCTCCTTTGGTCACCAAACCTTAGCCAACTCCGCGTCATCTTTGAACCGGACTCCCTCTGCCCTGTCCAGAATACGAACGCCGCTCGAGCACGTCGACAGTATAGTTGTATACGAAGAGGACCACGATCCGCACGACAGCCCTTCAACCAGCAGAAATGTCTCGCCTAGTCGTGTGAACAACAATGCGAGGCTCACGGGATATCCCCTCGCCTCACCTCTGCATGAAGAAGAAGAAAGACCGGATCATCACGTCGGAAGGACATTTACGGAAGCATCATCGGACGGCACCATTGCTGCAGGCTCAGAATATCATGGCGCCACAGCCGATCCAAGCAACACATCCGACCCCGAAAAGCAGATAAGGCAAAGACAGGGTTGGACGGGAGAACGCAACGATGCAGATGAGCGTGCGAGAATGCGAGCGGTCGAGAAGCAGGAGAAGGAACCAAGAGCCAAAGAGAAGATTGTCGAAGAAGGCGGTGTTTCCGACCCAAGAACGCGAAAATGGAAAGATGACATTGTGAGTCCGACATACAGGCTTACGTCTATCAACTTATTAACTTAAGACATCACAGGTGACCTTCAACACCAAAGACGATCCAGATAACCCCAAGAATTGGTCTTACAGACGCAAAGTTCTGATTACCATGCTCTTTGGCACGACAACCATGTGCTCCACCTTTGCGTCATCAGTCTTCTCGTCGGCTTCGCCTTATATTTCAGAAGAATACGGAGTGGGACGACAAGTGGTCGTGCTCGGGATCTCGCTCTTCATCGCCGGTTACATTCTCGGTCCTTTATTATGGAGCAGTCTTAGCGAACAGTATGGGAGGAAGATGACAATCTTGGTGCCGGTCTTTATCTTCATGTGTTTCACTGCGGCGACGGCGACGGCAAAAGATCTGCAGGTAGGTTGCAGAAGGGGCGAGGTTAACAATCACGTATTCAATGTACGTCTCCCAGACCATATTTATTACACGGTTCTTCGGAGGAGTCTTTGCATCGAGTCCGGTAACCATTGTTGGAGGCGGGTTATCCGACATGTTTGACCAGAAGGAAAGATAGGTGTCTTACAACCGTTGCGTCGGACTCTTTTGCTTATCTCCAAATTTCTCTTTCTTTTACAGGTGCAGCAGTTGGTAGGCAGGCTCGCTCGATACTCCCGCTAGACAGCACTAACAACAAATCTACTTGACGCTAGTCTTCTACTCGCTCATGGTAGTCGGTAAGCGTACACCTTTCTGAACCAGAAAGCCAGAGAAGCAGACTGAAAGACCTTTGCTTGTCAGGTGGTCCATGTCTTGGTCCTCTGGTTGGCGCTAGTGTATCTCAATCATACCTGGGCTGGCGATGGACCATGTATTTAACTGTGATTCTGACCGGATTCGTGCTCGCCATCGATGTCTTTGTACTGCCGGAAACCTTCGCACCGGCCATTCTATCATGTAAAGCGCGGCATTTGCGACTGGAGACCCGACGGTGGGCTTTGCATTCTAGACATGAAGAAAGAAATACAGAGTTTAGCTATTTCTTTGAGCAATATTTGACGCTGCCTTTGCGCATGATTGCAACGGAGCCCATGGTCACCTGTATCACTATGTGAGTCGATCCCTTCTCACATAAGAAAATCTCTCACTTTGCCAATTCCTAGTTACAATTCGTTTGCCTACGGGTATGTGGACCTCAGCCCGATGACGCCTCCTTGAGCCATTGCTGATATTCACTTTCTAGCATTTTATACATGCTGTTTGGTGCTATCCCCATTGTATATGAGGAGAATCGTGGCTGGAGTCCGGTCGTAGGAACTCTTCCTTTCCTGTCGGTTTTGATTGGATGCTTTATCGCTGCAGGTGAGTAGGTATTCTCGTCCAGTGCATACAGTCTCAAAGATTCTTGCATCAGCCATAAACATTACCTACAGTAATACTATCTTCCGTCGAGCTCTCGAGAACTCCGAAGATGGAAAAGCCCAACCTGAAATGCGCCTGCCTCCGATGATGCTTGGATCGATCACTTTCCCCATCGGGTTTTTCATCGTTGGCTGGACCAGCCAGCCAAGCACGCACTGGTTCCCCAGTGTCCTTGGATTTGCATTCATCGGAATGAGCTTTCTGCTCATCTTCCAGGTCAGTCCGAACCTGCATTGGCGGACACTCAAACAGAGACTGATGTGCACGGAGTTTTGCAGTCTGGGCTGAATTACCTCATAGATTCATATACGTCTAGAGCGGCGTCCGCGGTTGGTGAGTTGAAACATTGGCAAGTGACGGAACTGGTACTGACAAGTCTTCGAAAGCCGCCAACACCTTTCTTCGGTCGATTTTCGCAGCGGGCCTGCCATTTGCGGCATCGCCTTTGTTTCATAATCTAGGGATCAACTGGTAAGTTTCTATATCTGAAGCAGCGGCTATTTCTTCTTGAGGATTGCGCCAGCTCACGCCTAGTACCCGCTAGGGCGTGCACTCTTCTGGGGTGCATAAGTCTTTTGTTAGGTGGCCTGCCGTACTTGTTCTGGATATTCGGACCGAGGTTTGTCTGATCTACGGTATCCGTCGATCTGCGGCTGACACGTAGCCGTGTCTGGCATTGCGATATCAGGTTACGTGCAAGATCGAAACTGATAGACTTTCATTGAAATTCTGGTTGACCATTGTACGCGTGAAGGCGCGAAGCAGGACGCTGTGTTTTCATTTATACATCGTGATTGTCAAGACCATGACAAGCCCTTTCCCTCATTCCAGCCGCGTATCATCGTAGACGGGGACTACCATTTCATTAGCCTGAGGACACCACAGCTACAAAACAGACATCTATACAAAAGTCGCTAGGCCGTACAACATATCTCGATACAGTAATATCAGAGGCTGCTCTGTCTTTCTCCATTCCTACGCACGCTTCAGCCACGCTTCCGGATCGCCCCACAATTTCGGCACATCCAGAACCCATGCTCGCTCCCATACTCCCAGCAAAATTCACACCGCCAGCCCACGGACTCGTCGATCGGTTTGAGCCCTTCGCATGCTTGACATCGGCCTGCGTGCGCAGGATTATTGAGAGTGCAGGTCGGACAACTCCATGTGCCGTCGGCGCGGAGGTACGCCTTTTTGGACGATGGTTTTGACTTCAAAGCGATGCTGTCCGAGTCTCGCGGGCGTGTCTGTATCGTACCTCGATCATTTGAGGGTGTCAGGCTCTGACGGTTTGCCGGTGTTTGGGAATCAGTTGAGCGGCGTGCGCTCCTGATTACCGCCACAGCCTCCGTTTCAGCCAATGCCGGCGGAATGACACCACGTATCGGAATCGAAGTGGTATCGCCGGACCTCTCAGGCTCGTCATCCGACACCTCCAAATCAATGACTTCTCCCCCGCTGCGCCCGGAAACTGTGATCTCGGCTGCCGTAGCTGCTGATGGACCTTCTTCCTCCAATGTCAGATCAATCGCATCGTGTCCTGTACTCTGCTGCGCTGCCTTCTCCGCTTCGTGTAACGCGGAGGGCGAATCATGACTGCACGCTTTATCGTCGGCTCTTCTTCTTTCTGCTGCCTGTTACCCAAAAACCGCGTCGCTAAGCACTCGACACGCACGAAATGACCGAATCGTTGGACGCACTTCGACTGCCATCTCTCGCGGGCTCTTCACCACGCCCCGTGTCGGTGTACCTCCTAGCCGTCCTCCTCTGCCCATAAGCGTACTCTTCGCCCTGCGTCGCTCCGCCGCTTCGAGACCCTTGATCCGTCCGATATGCTGAGGCGTCCCGCGTGAACCTCCGAGACGAGCACCGTCCGAATGAAAGCCGTCGCCTGCACCAGTCAACATGCATCATTCGTTCAGATTTTAGAGCTTTAGCATGCTAGAAGTGTGGAAAAAGAGTGGACGTACCGCTATAGCCCTTGCGCTTGAGTTCATACCACTCTTCTTCCAGTTCTCCTAGCAGCTTGTAGAAGCTCGCATCGTGCGGTCCATGGACATTGTGTGTGAGCTATACATGGTAAGCCCAAGGAGTCAGCTTGTTTCTTGCTAAAGCGGTCGTTCAATGACCTCGTGAAGCATCACCAGTACCAGCTGGTCTTGGTCGTAAAACGTATCTGGGCTTTGATGTGGTCGAAGCCGCAATAGAATTTTGGCTCCACGATTGACGTTGAGACCTAGATCCCGCATGTATCAGCTTACATTGATCTACAGAGGACGGAAATGGCATACCTAATAGGCTCGGATTGTCGGGAAACATCTAGTCAGGGTATCAGCCGCCTCCTTTCGGCATCGCTTCACGGGTTCACCTCAGCCAACGTGCCTACTTTCCACCCGTGCTTGACCATGATAGGCTTTACCAGTGACGCGACCTTGAGTAGCAGTTGCCTATTTGCCAATCATGGTATTAGTGAACGAGGCACCAGAGTGAGGGTCCTGTACACCGGGACTGACTCTGCCTTTTCACTGTACGGCTTTTTGGCGAGGTGTTCGAATCTGTTGATGAGTGACATTGCGTGTAGTTCATCGAACAGCGATGATATCTTCGAGGCCACACAGAGACGCTCTTCGAGCTCGACTATGAACCGACGACTTGCCGTTTGAGACTGCTCTCGACGACGCCGCCGCCGCTGCTGATCAAGCATCGCATGCACCTCGACGCTTCTTTGTCCTGCCATGTCTCACCCGCATTATCGCTTTGCTTCCGCGCACGGCCTCGATCGCCAAGCAAGCCGCGTGGTTGATTCGTAATGACGATCTCCGAGCTAGAGGTCGATTTCGCAGAGAAGGGCATTCGAGGCCGAGATTGGAGCGACGAGGGTCAGGCCGCGACTGCGACGGCAGGGGTATATAGTCCTAGTTATCGGATGACATTGATCGTGCCCGTATCGTAGCATCTCAACACCAACAACGCCAAGCATCATGGCAACCGCATTCGTCATCGACAGGTACTACCTGACCATTACCTTCCTCATCACCCTCGCATGGCAATGTCTCGGCTTCTTCATCGCCTGGACGTTCCAGGTAAGTAGCCTCTTCCATCTAGAGGACATTCCTAGGGTGATAAGGCTCAACAATGATTGCTCTGGGCGAATAGTTTGACAAGATCACAGAGTAAGTTGCTTGTCTACGAAACGGTTTTGAGTTCCTGACAAATTCCCTGCAGTTTCACAGTCAGTCGCGATTCAGGTTTACCCCAGACATCAAAGCTGATCTCCACGGAATCAGGGGGGATCCAACTTCTTCATTCTCGGTATGTTCCATTCTAGGTCGTACAAAAGCCCCTTGACTAACACCTGAAACCTCCCCAAGCTCTCATTACCCTGTTGATGGGCAACAGTACGTCCCAGTCCTTGATACTCTCTTCAATCCCGCTGATGACCATACTCAGCCTTCTATGCCCGAAACATTGTGTACGCAGGCTGTTACCGAGTCTCATCTTAGTAGCGGTTGGAAGATACTGATGCGTGCCATTCGATACACAGTGCTTCCGTCTTTGTGATGCTCTGGTCCGCAAGGTAAGTAGACTTGCCAAACCCCGCCAATGCGAGCAACTTGGCTGAATTGGACCATCGGGCTCAAAGGCTGGCTGGATTCCTCCTTTTCCGAGTCCTCAAAACAGGAAGCAAGTCTCATGAACACTTGTAACGCAGAATCGGGCTGACCTTTGGCCACTCCGTTTTATATGACAGGCGATACGCGATTCGATGATATTCGAGCGCACTTTTTGAAATTTGCAGGATTTTGGGTCGGACAGGTGAGCAACTGTCCAAGCGTTGTGCAGATAGTCTTAGTTACTGATACCAGCATGATTAGATCGTTTGGGTAAGCATTGACACGTCTCATGAGATCATCCTGATCTCAGCGACCAGATTTTGTTGGGTCACTTAGGTCTGGGTAGTCTGTAAGTAGAATATCACTTGACCTACTCAAACCTGAACGCCCGGCTAATCATTCTCCTTGCTAGCGCTTCCTACCGTCATTCTCAACTCGCCAGCCGTCTCAGACCGGGCTCGTGGCGGCGACAATCCCTCTTTCGGCACGGGAGCGGACATTGTCGGGATCATCTTCTTCGCGATCGGTCTCGCCGTTGAGGCTTTGGCGGATATTCAGAAAGTACGGATCAATGCTGCCTAAAGGGGCCTCGGTCAACCTGCTGACGCGTGCCTCGACATGTGTGATCTCCGATAGTATCGATACAAGAGTACACATCCGCCAAAGGGCAAGCCTTGCACCGCTGGTGTTTGGAAGTGGTCGAGGTGAGTGCCGACAGGAGCGGAATAGGTATACTGGAAAATGCTGATTCACAGTCAAAGGCACCCGCCATACTTTGGCGAGATCATGGTGCACTGGGGTCTTTGGCTGTTGAGCAGTGAGTCTGGCGGCGCGGGAGCATTCTGCTAAAAGCGTAGTGATCTGACACGCCTCGTTCAGTCTCGCCGTCATTGAATGGCAACGTCAGCGGTGGTGCCAAGAGTGCGCAATACGGCTCGGTCGTTGCCCCTCTGTTCACCATGGTCCTGTAAGCCCACTCTCAGCGCTTTCGCAATCCGTTCTTGCGATTGATTGACTCCCCTTCCCTCTCTCAGCCTCGTCTTCGGCTCGGGTATCCCTACCGCAGAGAAACCGACCGCCGAGAAGTTCTTCCTCATGTCGCATTCTCCAAACTCTTCTAGCGCCGATGGCGGTCCCATCTGGCGCAACTACAAGGACTACCTTGCGCGAACCTCGATACTCTTTCCGATTCCGCCTGCGGTGTATCGACCGTTGCCGCGATTTGTAAAGACGTGGCTGCTGCTCGATTTGCCGTTCTTCAAGTTCGATGAAGACAAAGATGGAAGTAAGGCGATTGAGAAGGAGCAGCAGAAGAGAAGGCAGTCTGCGTAGAACTTGTATAATATCTGCTTCAGAGATATACTTATAATGATGTATAATCCCCTTGAGACCGCGAGACTTGAGATGCATAAACGTTAACAACTGCGCAGCGAAAACGATGTCTTTATGCCAAGAGCTAATTGCGATTTTGTTATTTTCCTGGTTTCCGTGGGGTGAATCGGAAGAGCTTGGTGCTTATGCGCCGAAGGCCGTGGATACTGGACGAGGGGTATAAGGCTGTGATGGATACCAGTTAGCGAGCGGTGTTCAAGCCGATCCTAATCAGTGCCCCCAACCCTGTAGAGAACCGACGAGCGCCATGTAGCTGAACAAGATTGCTATCGCTGTGGCTGTTACAATCTAGGCATTTACAGGCGGCTGTGTCGGCGAACCCTCTGAGGCGTTCACTTCCTCGAATCGACCCTCGGCCGACTCTCCTTCAACACTCTCCGCCGAGTCAAGCAGCTCACTCTGCCCCGCACGAGCCGCGAGCCACTCCACAGCACTGACATCCATCACAATCCACTTTCTGAGAAGCACTTCGTAAGCCGCCAGATCCTCGACGGGCAGAATATCGATACCGGGAATGTTTCGGAGACAGCGATCGATCTTCTCGAGCGTGGCGATCTCGGTAGCAGGACCGTGGACGAAGGTAATGCTGAGGTCATCCCTCGGGCCAAACTTGATCAGCGAAGATGACATGGTCTCCACTGTCTCCTGAGCTGTTGGGCTCGCAGATTCGTCGGCTTCGAATCTTTCCTCGAGCATGCCTTTGGCGCTCTCCTGACGGGCCTTGAACGCGACGGGATTCTCATCACTTAGCGCGATACTCGCATCCCGGGTTCCGGACCAGTCAGCTTCTCCGTAATCCTGGATTACACGGAGCAAGCCCGACTGCAATTTACTTGAGAGCGCGACATGCAGACCGAGGTGTTGGACTTTGCGCGGAAGGGCCTGTGCAAAGTCCCGCGGATGCGGACCGTGGATGGTACCTCCTCCTCGTCCTGAATGAATCCAGTATAAATGCAGATTCTGGGTAGATTCCTGATATACGTACGAGTACCACTTCCGGCACTGCCGACACGGGCTTTACCGGTTCCCTTCTGCCTATACAGCTTCCTTCCAGACCTGTTCACGTCAGCACGCGTTTTCGTCGATGCCGTACCCTGAAGCACGAAAAGGGATCAGCACGAGTCCAGTGATTCAAGTGTTGTCTGTCTGACCTGGCGCAGGAGCGATCGATAGTAGACGACGCAACGATGCAAGATATCTCTTCGAAGCGGTTGTTGGAAGACTACTGGCGGCAGCGGCACAGCGAGACCCTATCAAGAGTACACATCGCACCGAGAACGTCCGTCAGCGCCAAGCCGCTAGCGTACTACCACCTTGCACTCGCCTCTGAAGCGGGTAATGTCGGATTGATGTCTCTTAGGGAAGATAGCGGCAGGAACGTCGGATCGGCATACTGCAGCATCTTTGAGGACGAAGCGAAGGCTAAAATTGAACCGCCTTCAGTGATCGGTGGCACATGGGAATCTGCAGTATTGACATACCATTGTCCCGCTCCAACATCCTCAACACGTCCTCCGTCACATCAACCATCTCTCCCTCGCCCAAGGGCCCCTCGACATCCTCATAGACGAGATTTGTCGGCAAGTCTTCCTCGGCAATTCCGATGTTGGCTTCCGGCTGAGCCGTGACAATCGATGGAGCGTGCGTCGCACGTTGTGCTTCTTGAGCTGCGGTGTGCGGAATCGCTGTTGCAAAAGTTCGTCGCCCAAGGGCCTGTAGGACGAGCAATGAGGATTATACGTCAGATAAAAACAGGCACGTGGTCCCAATTGAATTGTTGTGACTTACCGAGAAGGCCGGCGAGAGAGTGCTGATGATGTGCTTCATAGTGAGGCTGTTCAAGTTGCGACAACAATACCACCAGTCTGAGGACGTTTGCAATTCAATGATGGACAAGATGACCGTTGCAAGACGGTGAGACTTGGTGATCGACGAGGGAGTCAGCCGAAATGTTCCAGTACGCGGAATGACGTGTAAAGTTTGTCGCCAAGATGCTCACTTATATCGCTCATAGCTACAATTACAACCACATAGACTGATTCTCGTCCTTTTTCCTCTTGAGCGGAGTGAGCTCGCTCCCGTGCAGAAAAACTCCAGCGCTTCGAGATGCAAACCGCGGGAGCCCGGCTGCTCCGCTTTCCTCGCAGTCGAACAAGAGCACTTCATTCCGTCTCTCCACCTCAATGCGGAATGCACCTTACCATTATAGCCGCCATCTTTCGGACGAAGCTAGCACCAAGATCTGAGAGGACGTACGCAACCACGAAAGCTTCATCTGATTTCCAGTCAACAAGCTCAGATGATGCAGCTCCCAATCCGGAGGGGAAGCTGGAGTCTCGAATCACTCCTCGTCCCTTCACGATAAAGAGCATTAACAAGGCACTGGCGAAGCGAAAGGCTCCCGAACTCGTTGAAGAAGATCTGGAGGAGCAATTTGTCAGAGGTATGAAAGCAAGTTGTAGCTTGTCTTGGTATACTTATGTATCCTGTAGGCAGTGGTCCGGGTGGACAAGGTGAATCCAGGCTGAAGAGCACCAAACGTTAGCTGATCGTGAGACGAAGCAACTAACAAAACCAGTAATGCTGTAAGCTATCCGGCAGCGCTGCTTCCAGCTCAACGGCTGATAGGCTCTAGGTGTCCCTGATGCATCGACCGACTGGTATTCGAGTGTTCTGCCACGAGACCCGTTCTCAATTGCAGAATAGAAAGCTAGCTCGGAGACTGCTGCAAGAAAAGGTTCAGCAGTTCAGGCTGATGCGATTAGCCGTTATCTGACCCGCTTGCTTCACTGTCATCGACGCAGCTCGATCAACTCGTAAATCCTGGCGAATCGAAAGCCGATCTACGTATCGAAAAGGAGCGAAGGAGAAAAGCCAATAAACAGAAAAAGGCAAAGAAGAAATATGCCAAGGATAGCGAAGGACCGACGGCAAATGACTGAGTCGCTTGGATAGCCTCATAGAAAATATAGCAGAGATGGCATCAATACATGACGGACTCCTTAGGCCCGAGCGTCCTCCCTGCCCGCTATTTTGGCCTGCTCCAGAGCGTCCCACCAGGACTGCATCTTCCTCTCCTTGGCGATCCTCGCAGTCGCGCGACGTTTGTTCAAATGTCTTTTCTCTCCGCAGCTGGTCACCCATTGAGCACCGACGCTGTTCGCCGACGACACCACGACACCCACGGGACGCTCCCACGATGTTTGCAAAGCCGGTATACGGTACTTCCTCGCTGCCTCGGCTGCGATCCGCTCGGCCCCGCGGAGGGCTCGTACTTTTTGTGACAGCTCGATGACGGTTTCCCGGCCGGTCGAGAGGGCGTCGAGATGTTCGCTGAGTCGGGCAGCCCTCTCCGGGTTGCGTAGTGAAGGGTGCGCGGCGTCTCCCAACAAGGCCTGTGGCAGCGACCAAACGAATTCCGTGTTGCTTTTCTGCGAGCCGAATGCCGGCTGACTTGTCGAAGTTGAGGCTTCGTCTGATTGACCTTGTCGACGGAGGAGTTTGCTTGTGAGGAATTGGGATCGTTCTGATACGTCAACGATCTTGGTTGGCGACGTGAGAGCGTGTCTTTCGATCAGGCCTTGAGCCAGAAGAACGGGAAGAATGCGCTTTTTGAGTTTCCTGCAGGGGCATTAGCGGTTAATTTGATACGGCAACGGCATGATCTCACGATTTTGATTCAAATGACCTCTGCAACGCTGCTGCCTTCTCGGAACCTGACGCGACACTGTTCAAGACCTGCGGACTCGTGCAATGTTTCCAAAGTTCCTTCCATGTGAGCGGTCCGGCTCTCAGAGCTTCCACGACCACGGGCGCTGCGGCGGGTACGAGTGATTTTGACGTCAACATGCTTGATGATGGATGAGCTTATGGCTTGTGAACAGCAGAAGGCACTGCACAACGACGAAACAAGGGTAACGCAACTTGGATCGGGTGCTGGGCGACTTTCTCTCTGGCCGCTTCCGCGGTTTCGCGCTTTTTGGATTTGGCGATCGAGAGGAGAGGAGGGTAGGGACTTATAGGGACAGCTAATAGGGCTGATTGACTTGTCGAGTCTCTGGTTTCGAGCGATTCCTACACAGGCAAACACAACGAACCGATATCACAATGCATCTTCTCGGACACAACTTGCCAGACCACAAGCTCATTCGGGTGAGTAGTTTCTCGTACGCGCCTTGGCGTCTTCTTATACTCTCACAGGTCGCCTTGACCTCCTTCCACGGAGTCTCGCACCATACCTCCTCCCGGATCCTCGCCCGTCTGCAGATACACGAACAGGCACTCGTATCTTCCCTGACCGAGCCTCAAATCACCGCGCTCTCGGCCTTTCTCTCCTCGCCCTCCAACACTGCCGTCCCGGCACCGACACCCGTCTGTCCCCCGGGCGCTATACCACATGGCGATTGGTCTGGCTTCCCGCAGCCACGCACAAGCAAGGGCAAGGCCCGTGCAGATGGAGAGGATCCCTTGCAGAATTTGAAGATTGAGACGGATCTTCGAAGGTCCGTTCAGAGCGATATCGCCCACATGCGCACGATCGGTACCTACAAGGGCAGGAGGTAAGTAGTCGAGTTTACGATGGAGGCTTCTTCGCCTGATCCTTCATTTCGATAGACACGCTGCCGGATTGCCAGTTAGAGGTCAGAACACTCAGACAAATGCCCGCACAGCGCGGAAGCTCAACAAGGTGGACAGGAGGACGTTTTCGACGTGAGTCGCCTTGTGTGCCAGAATCTTTCGGGTTCCCTGGTTGAACAAGCAATCTTTATTAGCTCGTTGCTGCGTTCACCGATCGAGAGCCCGATCCCGCGTCCTGTACCGCAGACATCCGCGCTGATGCGCAGTTTGACACCGCTTGTCAAGTCACGATTCGTTCAGTAGGGCGCATGTCGATGATCATTGTTTTGATGCTTGTCGCAAGGCCTATGGAAGTTCTGTTCGTGATTGCCCTTGGAGCGAGTCCGGAGAGCGACTGCAGTGAGGAGATTTGTCGCCTAATCCCAAAGTCATTTCCTCCGTTCAAACCATGCTCGTGAATCGTCTGATGATACAACAGAAAAATGCTCAGTTTCGATTTACAACGGCTATCTATGCTATTATGGACTGCTCGTCGATCCAGTCGGCCATCTCATCACGCCTGCCCCTCTTTTCTCTTGATCTGATCTACCTTGACAGCCCCATTTTCCTCGTGCACGATTCCATTCGACCGCTTGTGTGCGGCGGCGGGCTCAATAATGTTGGCAAGAATGCTCGTTATCTCGTGAGAGAGCTGCGACGGCTGGGCATTCAGTGATCCCGAGAGAAACCAGTCCTAAGTGCGACATTAACGTTTCAGCCGACAAATGGCAATGCCAGGAAGAACGGGTTGCTTACTTTACTAATGTAGTTGCGGATCCCGTCCGGCAGGACCACAATGACGTTTGCGTCTTCTCGCTCCGCGATCGCTCGGCCTTCGGGCGTCTCTCGAAGAAACTTGAGAGTACCTGCCAGAGCCGACCCAGACGATCCGCCGACAAGGAGACCTTCTGCGCGTCTGGATTGAGGAGTCAGCGAGCGGACTTGAGGGTATCGCACGGCGAAGGGCTTACATGACTTGTCGAACCATGGCAAATGCCGCATCATCCCCAATCTTGATCCATTGATCAATGTTCGGCTTTTTGGTATCCAAGACTTTGGGAATAAAGTCGTACCTGCCGAATTTGGTTCAGCATTCCGAAGCTGTAATGATCCACATTTACGTACCCGATGCCCTCTACTTCATACGGTCCAACCTCTCCTCCACCGAGTATGCTTCCCTCCGGATCCACGCCAACAATGACTGCATGCTCCGCTCGTTGTGTTTCCTGATCTTTTCTCAACGCTCGACTCAGTCCCGTGATTGTCCCACCCGTACCAGCACCAGCTACTAGCGCGGCGATGTGCTTGGATGACAGGTCTGACGTGTTCAAAGAGTGCTATAATAGGATGAGCCCAAACCGCAAGGTCGGCAATGCACTGCCATCGCACCTTGATTTCCTCGTACGTCTCGTAAAAGTGGGCTTCGGGGTTATTCATGTTGGAGTATTGATCCAGGATCACGCCTCCCGGTATCGCATCTCGTAATTTCTTGGCAACGCCTATATCCCTATATCAGCATTTTCTTTCAAAGTTCAACCGCTACACGGATCACGGGCTCACCGATATGGCTCTCTTCGCTATCCCACGCCGCCTGCGTCGGCGTCCGCACGACCTCGGCTCCCAACGCACGCAACGTCGCCTCCTTTTCACGACTCATCTTGTCCGGCAAAGTGATGATGCAGCGATACCCCTTGATCGCTGAAATCAGGGCCAGGCCGATGCCCGTGTTACCGGATGTTGGCTCGATGATGACGCTGTGTCCCGGAACGAGTGTTCCGTCTTCCTCTGCCTTCTGTATCATGCGCTATTGTAATGGAGGGTCACTCGTCAAACTTCCCCTTCGAAGAGTCCGAACCTCATTGAGTGACTGACCCGTGCGATCCTATCCTTGACGCTTCCTCCGACCGAGAAGAACTCGACTTTTGCCAAGATCCGGCATCTCACGCCGTACTGGTCGCGCAACCTGTCGAGGGCGATCAAGGGCGTATTGCCGACGGCATCGACGGCGGAGGAGAGGACGCCTTGCCAGCGGTTGTTTGCTACGGTATCGGTCATTGCTTGTATGGTGCATTCCCGTGTGTGAGCCGTGGCGTGGTACGGTATGATGCAAATCTACATATATATCGCCCCGCTTGCAGCTCCCTTCCCTTTGATGAGGAATCGCGTCAGCTGGTGTCTCAGCGTCGGATATCGCGGGTACAGTACAGCGTGGGCCCATCTTCTTCCGGGCGCACCGGGTCGCCGAGTGGATGGTGTGCTTTGGTGTGCTTGCTCTCGAGTGCGTGCTCATCCTCGGCCAGCGTGCATCCAAGCGACGGCGGTCTCGCACCAGGGACACCCTTCGAGACGACCTTGGCGATCCACGATTATTCCATTCCATGATGAGTGCGCAACAGCAAATCCGCTCGAAAATCATCACGGTTCAAGCCACCAATGTCCATCCTATAATCCTGATACATATAGTCCTCTAATACTTCACCACATCCACCCCGACATTTGCGCCACATAATCCGCAAACATTCCTACCCAGACCAAGCCGCCCAGCCGCCCGTTACTGACAAACTTGTCCCAGCAATCCTTGCGATCATCAAAGTTGACCGTCCGCAGCTGCCATGTGAGATGGGACGCGGCGCCCATGCATGAGATGAGATAGTACAGTGGTCCGGCGCCGGATGCGTAGCCGGCGTAGGTGAGGAGCGAGACAAAGGCTGTGCCGAGGCCGCTAAGAACGGTGCGTGAGTGGTCGCCAAAGCGGAGGGCGGTCGATTTCACGTTGACGAGGATGTCGTCTTTCTTGTCCTGCGATAAACATCAGTCAAAGTCGATGCGAACCTAAAGGGAAGGAGTGACGTACCTGATGCGCATAGATTGTGTCATATAGTACACACCATGCGATGCCGCCGGCGTACAATGGGCCCGCAACAGACCAATCGACGGATCCGGCAACGGCGGACCAACCGAGAAGCGCGCCCCAATTGAACGCCAGGCCTGAAAGGTGGTTCAGCAATGGCTCCTGCTGCGCATCGATACTATACTAACCTAGCACGAATTGCGGATAATATGTTATTCGCTTCATCAATGGATAAACAACGACGAGACTCAGAGAGGACGCGCCGAGGAGGATGCTGACGGCGGCCACGGTCAGAGCCGATTGGTCGTCAAGGAGAGAGAGGGAGCGCGACGCACCTATACCAATTGAGTTGCGTCAAGATAGCCAAGCCGGCCGAGAGCTGAACGCCTAGAAACGTCAATGCCTGAAACTGCGAAACATCGCCGCGCGCTATCGGCCTGTTTCTAGTCCTGTCTAGCGATGCCGACGATTTCAGCTTCCTCATAGTATGGCGCGGGAGTTGGAGCACCGAACGGACCTACAGCCTTGTCGATCTTGGAGTCCCACATGTCATTGATCGTGCATCCCGCGCCGCGCATAATGATTGCACCGGTACCGAACAATGCGAGATAGAATAAGGGCATTGTCACGGGCAAGTGATTTGCCGTGGATGCCATGGTGATTGACCAAGCTGTAAGGTCATGGCGTCAAATCCCTGTGCGATCTGCAGTGTTTTATGACGGCTCACCGCACGGCCAGTAGAGAAGCAGCGTTCCAATCGGCTTGTCGATCCTCGTCAACTCCAAGTATGGTTTTAGAGGTTTCGCGAAGCCGGGAAGACGGTCGAGGATGCTTGTCGGCACGGATGGAGCGACAATGTCGTCTTTGTTGCTCGATGGCGTTTTCCGAACGTCATTCTGCGAGGTGGTCGAGAGGTACCGAAATGGCCTCGTGCGCAGGAGGGGTCTTGCGGGGATCGCTTGTGTCGCAGAGTGGTGGAAATGTGGAAGGCGCATTAACGGCAAAATCGGCCGTATGCCGATATGGCATGATCGTAAGCGCTGCATGCTGCTCTGTCGTGCTCGCGGGTCCGTCAACAGCAGAGACGGGCAGGCGGAAAGCAGCATCCGAACTGCCAAAACTAAGAATTCGGTCGAGGTCTTAGCCGACTCGTGGCCGATCGCTCCTTAGCGCGCCGAGTTCAGCCAGCACCCTTGCATTGATATATCAAGCTCATTCGTCAACCCGTGCCCGCCTTCCCCTTTCTACCCCATCGCGCACCATGAGCTCTACCCGCGACTTTACCCCAGACGAAGACGAGGCCGACGAACTCCTCCTTTCTGCCACCCGTCCTGACCCGCCACCCCCCACAGTGCAGGGAGACGGGCAGGGACCGCAAGTGACGTCGATTCGGCTCAAGATTAGTGGATCCCACAATGGGTCGAGAGCGGGTGGTGGTGGAAGGCCCACGGAGATCGATGCAGCTGAGAGGGTAAAGCTTGAAGAGTCGAGGGCAGATGCGAATGTGGAGATGGAAATGGAGCCAATAGATGCGTCATCAAGCATGATCGACAGCAAGCCGGACCCCGGGAAATCGCTACCTGTTCTCGATGAGAAACCCGCCACGGGATCTCGCAAGCGTGTTCTGTCAAATCCATTGGATCCACCCTCGAGTGCGTCAACAACGACGGCGGGTAGGAAACGCCCCAAAGTCAGCACGCAACGCAAGCCAAAGCGCAAACCGCCCGCGCACCAGCTTCTGGATCCCACGAGCTTGCCCTCGCCGGGGATATATACCGCCGACGGGGACGACTTGCTTGCGGATGAACTATCGCTCATGGACGAAGAAGTCGCAAAACGATCAACGAGAGGATCGTCGCCGCAATACCGTGAAGACTTATTCGCGCCCGATGACCAGCCGCCGCGCGCTGTGTCCCCCTTCGTGCCGCTGCGCAGTGAACGGTCAATATCCGGCGGACGCATGACGCCAGAGTCAAGTCCGGAAATTACATTGTTGGCCGATAACGTTGCATCAGTTCCCCGTGGCGTCGCTTTGCCGATCCCAACCTCGTCGGCCACCGGCGCCGCGACGGCTCCCAAGAAGAGGAAAAAGGCATGGCTTCAAAAAGCTGCACCCGTAGCGATCGCGCCAAATTCCTCGCTGGACCAGACTCCGCCACCTCCGGCGGCAGGACCATCGGAGAAACGCAAGCCGGCGCGAAAGTCTCGCGCGTTCAAGAGCAGCGCGGTTGTGTCGTCACCTCAGCTGGACCCCGCGGGGGATTCCGAGGCATTGACCGCCGCCGGTGAGATATACCTCGACCGCGGGGCGGGCGGTGAGCATTCCGCTGAGGGGCCGACAGCCCAAGAGGTCAAGCCGAAAAAGAAAAAGTCGCGCAAGTTGAAGCCCGGGGAAGTAGGGCCAGGCAAGCATTGGTGAGTCGGCGGCTCTTCTTTTGCCAATGTTGAGTCTTGCCTGACGGGCTTGTTACAGGCGGAAAGGGGTATTCGGATCGCATTCAGCGCGACAAGCGGGCGCCGAGAGCGGCGAGATGGCCGAGGCCAGCCCGAGATCAACACCGGGAGGCGGCGGGCGCTTGATTCTTCCGAAACCCACTGGTGGCGGAGCAGAGTCACGCCGACACTTGTTTACTGCCGACGGCGAAAGCAATTATGATGCCGGGACACCCGAATACGAGGCTGGCGGTGCCGGCGAATACGCCGGCTCGGCGCGTTCGAGTCCTGAAATTTCGATGCGCAACGACCCGAGCATCTCGCTTGCGCGTCCACCGCTGCAGACGCGCGGATCCCAGATGACGACCAGCGTCCCAGCGCCGCGACCAAAACCATTGTTGGAAGGCGCAAACGGGCAGTATATCGTGCCCAAGGCCGGTGCCCGGGTGGACGACCTGGGGCACCCCGTGTACAGGAATAGTATTCTCACGCGCGGAATCTCGATCATTCGGATTCAGGATTACAGTGGAGCCAAAGTGAGTTTCCAAGCGGGTCTCTCCGCGACGAGGAGCGTTCTTTACTGATGATGGGACTCAGGCAAAGGAACGAGAGGTGATAGTCCCGCGTGCGCTCAAGGATAACTTGGGCCCTAGAGCGAGGCAATTTGCGGATGGTCACCGCGTGATCACGGGTGTCGGCGGCACGCGACTCAAGTTTCGAAGTTGGATACCTCGTGAGTGGATAGGGTGGCGCGATGTGTCTGGGCACTACTAATGGACGCAACATAGGTACTGCCACGTCCGAGTACCGCTTGGAGCGCGATGCCAAGATCGAGGAAATGCGCGCAAAGGAGATGGGCCATGCTGATTCTTCCGCGCCATCCAGACCGGGTCTATGGGCGACAGCGGCCCACACGAGCCAACGAAACCTGCATGGCTCACACGACGGCGCGACGCCGGACCCGGCGTGGACCGCGGCGCAGCAGGCGCAGATCCACCTGGGCCAACAAGTACGCAAGATCAGCGCCTATGCGCCTGCTCCCTCCGAGGCGGATTCGACCGCTGCCGCGCCCATGAAGCCGGCCAAGAAGAAGAAGAAGAAGAAGAAGGTGATCAAGAGTGCGGCCGAGCTGACGGCCGGGGCGGATCTTGTGGCGCCGAGTCTGCCGAGTCCGCTGTTGGAGAGCGCGGCGCCGTCGAGCGTTGCTGCGAGTCCGGATGTGCAGGTGCGGGGTGATCCGATGGAGGGTGTGCGCGGGAGAGTGTATCGCGAGGTGTCGCCCGTGGTGGATGACCTGATCATGGAGACTGTATGAGGGGGGGGGGGGTGGCCGTAGGATGACGGTTGTGGGACCGGGGGATGCGACCGAGTGCGCGCTGGAATCGCTCGCGTAAAGGGGATCGCGCGCGTCGGAAACAAGCCCCGGGCCTCCGTCTTTCGTCATCAGGCATCGGGAATTTATATTATCATTGTACGGCTCGTTTCTATAAGTTGCGGCGCATCGGGGATCCGGATCGTATCGAGGTCGTGCCTCTTCCCCTTGCTCTTCCCCTCGTCCACTGCCAGACGTCTGCTCGCGCGTCTATTGTTCGCCCAGAGACATCCATCATTCCACTCTTCCCGCGCAATCCCGGCCAGTCAGGTCTCCCAGGCGCCGCTGCCGCACCCCTCCGATCGCTCGTCCACGCTCGCACGACCCACACACACGACCGCCAGCGCTCACCGCCCGTTGGAACAACGGCCGCTCGATCCAAGGAGACATCGGGATACGCAGAGCAGCCGATCAAGCTCAAGAAGATTCTGTACGAGGATAAAGTGCGAGAGATGTCGCGCAGCCAGGCCAATCCGGGAGGACACGGGGTAAAGATCGGGGATGCGATTAGGCAGCTCAATGACCTGGATTTGTCAGAGACCAATCTCGCCAGCCCGAGCTCGACGTTGCGTTCGCGACAGAAACCGTCGAATCCAAAGCCAAAGCCGACGGAAGCGGACCTGATGAATCTCGCGGGCAAGCTAGACATGCGCATTCCGCCCGAGGTGAGGCATTTGTATCTGGAGGCGCTCAAGAGCATTCACGATGCCGCAGAGGTGACAATGGAGGAGGAAGGTCAGTACAACCCGCCGGATGGAACGATATCACCAAAAAAAAAGGATGTAACGGCTGACCATTCGCGAGGGCCCGCTAGACTACTATCCCCGTCCGGACAGGAAACTCTACCCGCGCAGAAACATTCGGTTCGCAGACGAGGACGAGCTGCGCCGGGGCTGGGCATGGCGCGCCGATGTCGCCAAGGATTACCGCATTGCCAATGCGCGACAAAAGGAGGACGATTCCACGGCGGCGGATGGACGGCAGGCAAATCGATCCGAAACGCGGGACGGCGAGGAGCTGACAAAGGTCGTCTCGAATGGCGCGCATGAGGATGTGACTCGGCCGCATCAGGTGGCGCGTTTGCCTCGGACAGACGTCGATGCCGATCCGTCCTCGATGCGGCCGATTGCTAACGAGGCGACGGCCCCAATCGAGAAGAAGACGGCTTCTCCGGCACAGGATGGCGAGGATGGTAAAGCGATTGACAATGAACGCAAGCAAAAGGGAGAGGGTGACAAGTTATTGTTGGAAGGGAAAACGGTCGTGTTGAAGGATATGATCATGCTCGCGGACGTGCCGTGCCTGTTTGGCTCCGAGACGGGCGGAGAGTATGTCTGTGAGTTCGAAAGGGGATATCTTATACGGACATCATGTAACTGACATGTTCCGCCTTTAGCGGAGATGGATGCCACCTGTGTGACGAGAATCCTGGACAGCGGGGGCCATATCAAAGGAAAAGCCAATTGCGAAGTAAGGTCTCATCAACGCTGCTTGTACACCGCTAACCTCGCTTGTGCCAGTCCTGGGCCATCCATTGGACATCATCGAGCGCACCGAAAGCCATCATCGATAACCCCGTCGCCCCAGGATTCTCCGCCGGCGGATCCTCGAGCGGATGCGCGGCGCTCGTTGGAAGCGGGGAAGTGGATATGGGGATCGGAGGCGATCAGAGTGGGAGTATTCGAGTGGTATGTTCCGAGGTTGCGAGGATGCCGGCTGCCGCTAATTGGGTTGTCGATTAGCCTGCTTCGCATTCTGGAATCGTCGGTTTGCGGCCGACGTACGGCTTGGTTCCAACGACCGGTGTCATCAGTATCGAGGCTGAAAAGGATATCATCGGTCAGCACATTGTTCGCTGGGATCCCTGCATCATTCGGACTCACCCTGTCTGCAGGCCCCATGACCCGGTCCGTATATGAGAATGCACTCCTCCTCGAGGCCATCGCGGGTCCGGACTGGATCGACCTTCGACAAGCCGATAGGCCTATGCCGAATCCCATTCCCAAGTACTCATCCTTATTGCTCGAAGCACGTGAAAAGATTGAAAAAGAGGGGCTCAAGGGCGTCAAGATTGGTCTGCTCAAGGAAGGATTCTCGGCTATCGGCAAAGACGAGCGCGTTGAAAAAGTTGTTAGACAGGCGGCGGACAAGTTCAAGGAATTGGGTGCGACGGTGCACGAAGTGTCTTGCCCTTCGCATTTCGGCTTGTCAAAGGCGAATACCATTGCGACGACGGTCGGGGCCACGGGTGCTATGCATGGGCGGGCGATAGGATCAAAGCAGCTCAAATTGGGCGGGTTCTGGGAAGGCGTGCTGCCATTCAACCAGGAGCGATACAGTCAACTTGATCATATACTGAAACTGGAAATTATCTCTGCGTGAGTCTTCCCGACGATCCGCCGCTATGCACTGCTGAAGTTGTCTCTAGCGAATACGTCTCGCGGTACTTTCCCACGGCGTATGATCGCTCCATGAACCTACTGCGCAAGTGGTCCGGCGAAGTAGACGCTTTGCTCGACGAGGTCGATATTCTCCTCATGCCGACATGCGTGCAGCCGCCGCCACGCAATATTCCCAAGGAAGCCGGCGTCGAGCAGCTGATGAAAGCCGGGTGTAAGTCTCGTCTCCGCTTCCGTGACTCGAACTCATCGACATCTTCACAGCCTCTTCGAGCGTCAACACGAATCCCTTTTCCGCGACAGGTCATCCATCAATAACCTTGCCCGTCGGATGGAGTCCACCCTTAGACGAGGACATACACCAAGAATCCGACAAAAATATTCGCCTGCCCGTCGGCATGCTCATGGTTGGCGCCAAGTATGACGAGATGACACTGCTGAAGTTGGGCGATGCGTGGGAGCAGAATTGGGGTGGGTACCCTATTGTCGAAAAGGGTATTGGATGCAACGAGAGCGAGGGGAGTGCAAAGTCATAGACATGACCCTGTGAGAGGCAATATACAGAAAATGGCTCGCCACCGAAGCGAAATTGTTTGCATACAACAGACATGGGAATGTCCTCTACTCAATTGTATCATAACACACCGTTACGTTCTACAAATCCCATCTATAGTGCAATCTGTCAAGAAGCCCGACTTCTCGCTAACTCTCCATGGCGACTGGTGGCACATCCGTCTTTTCGCCCTTTTCCGCGTCCTTGTCGGCTGGAGCTTGCTCCCTCGCTTTCTTCGCGGTACCCGGCCCCCCTCCGTTGCGATTGATCAGAAATGCCGATGCAAAAGCAATGACACCGCATGGAATGGCAATTGCATAGACGTTAGACAGCGTACGCGCATAGGCTGTAAGGACGCTGTAGCGTAGGTTCTGAGCGGGGCGAGATCAGTTACGCTTCTACGCACGGAGATCGAAGCACTCACCTCGGGCACCGATGTCCAAACTCCGCTCGCCGAGGACAGAACTATCTCGGTTTCTTCGCGGCCAAGAGTGGGCGCAAAGTGCAAGAGGTTCTTCTTCAGCTGGGAGAGGATCAGTCAAAGCAAGCGTGATCACATCATGACACTTACTGTATTGGAGAACACGGCACCACCAAGACTGATACCCAGAATTCGTCCGACGAAAGACCAAAACATAACGGCTCCCATCGCCTGCGGAATAACCTTCGGCGTGGTGTGGTAGTCCCATTGGACGAGGATCATGGTATTCTGCAGGAACAGGCCGATGCCAACACCAATGATGGCTCCGTATCCCATAAGATGGCTGATTGAAGTTTCGGCCGACCGAACGCTCGTCAAGAGTGCTCCACCGATAGCGATGAGCACTGGTCCCGGAAGGATAACGTACCAGGCCTTGCCGAAGCGGGAGATGAGGCGACCGCTGACGATCAAAGTGACAATCTGGGTTCCGATCATGGGCAAAAGACGGATACCGGCATCGGTGGCGGATAAGCTGTATGAATAATTAGCGCCTTGTCAAGTTGTCCTCCCGCGATTTGGAGGACTTACTTGTAGAGTGCTTGCATGTCTTCAGACATGTAGTAAATGAGCACCATCATCGCTGCAAATCCAAAGGCCGTGACAAGACAGGCTCCAACGACTGTTGGATTCTTGAAGAGCGAAAGCTGGAGCATCGCTCTGCCTGGTCCCACATAGCGCTCCCATGCGAGAAAGACGGCAAGAAGGAACGGGATCATCACGAGGCAAGCGATGACACTGCCGTCACTCCATGGCTTGGACGCTCCCTGTGACAGGAGAAATCAGCGAGCGCTCGCGAACGATGAAATGGACACATACCCCCCATTGCAAAGCCAAGATGAAACACGTGCTCCAACCGAGGATAATGGCTCCTCCAATCCAGTCGAATCGGGCAACGTCTCGGAACATGTGACGTCCCCAGCCTTTCCACGAGTCTTTCTGGCCCATTGGGGGTGCAGCAGGAAGGATGAAGATAAAGGAGGCAATGCTAACGCCACCGAATGGACTAAGAGTACGGGTCAGTATCCCAACCGCTTGTTGTGAAGCGCAACTAAATTCACTGACAGGTTGATATAGAAACACCTGAAGAAGAGGTGATAAGTATCAAGCGAGCCGCTGAGTGTTCAGACTTACCATCGCCATGTGACATGATCGGCAAATGCCCCTCCGACAAGAGGTCCGACAACACTGGCAATAGCGAACCTAGAAGGTGGTTTCAGTATCATGTGTCGCGTCGAAAAGCTGCAAAACGACGTACGATACTCCCACTAAGCCCATGTATTTCGCACGCTGAGCCATCGTTGAAGTTTCGGCGAGAATGACAACGGCGCAGGTGAATATTCCAGCGGCCCCAAGACCAGCTACTGCTCGACCAAAGATGAGGACTGGCATGCTTGGCGCAACACCGCAAATAAGGCTCCCGACTTCGAAGATGAAGACGGCGCAAATGATGACAGCCTTCGAGGGGAATACTCGGAGAGCTTGCGAGTATAATAGATTGGCAGCAAGCATGGTGATGAAGAATCTGAGGCGATAGCAATGTGCTATTAGCCAAAATGTATCGGTGTACGGTGAATGTCTAACGCTCACCCATTCGCAAGCCATGGCAACTGATCCAAGGCTCCAAATTCGTCGGTGATCTTGGGAATGGCGGTAGCCAGAATCAACTGATCGAGCGCGAAGAGAAAGACACAGATGCAGAGGCTGATGAACAGGAGCCAAAACCGAAGGCGCGTGAGCGGAATGGCGACGACATCTTCTGGCTTCCCGGCCGCAGGCGCGACTGTGGGCACATTGCTTTTGTCGAGCTCATGTATGCCTAGGCAGGGTTCAATCAGTTCTAGGCCGTCGAATTTAGAGAATGCCTTACTGCGTGTGCTTGTCGTATCCGAAAGAGCTTTGCTGTACTTGGCGTCTTGATCCGCGAGAGATACGGAACGGGATGCACCCAAGGTGGCATCGCTGGAGGAAATGTGATTTGCGTCTGCAGCTTGCAAAGCCGAGGGGGTCGCTTGCGTCAGCGGGATGTTCTTGTTAATTTCGTATTTTTCCGACATGGCAGATGTTGAGTTGAATGAAGTCTCGCTTGAGGTAGCCTCACAGGCCCTTCATCATATATACATGAAGACCAATACAAATGGCCGTATCGACCATTCGCAAGCCGAAGTGTGTTACGAAGCGTTTCGTGTCCCATCGGCCAATACCTGCAAGGACGATTGCAGAGATTGACTAGACGACCTGTACTTCAGCCACTTCATCAGTATACCCCGTATCCCGAAATAACCCTGGCCGAACCCCGAGGTTCAAGAAGGTTCACGTGCCGCGGGTCGCGCGTGTCGTCTCTTCCGAGTTTCTTCCTGCCGGCAGTCGAGATAGACAATAGGCAGCCTCGCAAGCTCTGCGGCACTCTGAAAGTAGACTATTAGACGAGGCTGCGGACTCGGCATATCTCCACCCATGCATCCATGCCTGGCGCGACTACGGCTTTCTGGTATTGAATGAGCTTTGTGAATCACCTCGGCCAGCTCTTGCGGCCGCGCATTTAGCGGCAGTGCTGACTCAGCTCAGCGTCCAAGAGACATGCACGTCGATCTCCGGTATGTCTGAAGCTTGTTGGCATTCACATGCGTTCGAGACGCGCAGGATACTTGAGATAGTGAACCCGAAAACCCTTACCAGAGATCGGGACGACCTGGAGAATGGCCGTTATTCCATCATTTTCTCGATAAGGTACTGAAAGGTGTCGGCCTCGAGAAGCTGCTGGAGTGCCGCGATCTGCTCAATTTCGATTACTCCTCCTCAAAGTTTCAGATGTTTCGCTTCCGCGCAGACTCGTCGCTTTCTCCATAGCTTTCTCCAAGTTCTCGACTCTGACAAGTCCGATCTCGACTTGTGCCCGTCTCGTCGTCTTCAGCCGGCCAACGGTCTATCATGTACTATTATCTCTCCTTTCTGCGGCCACCTCCAGCTTTAGTCCATGTTGGCGAGGGGAGCATCACAATCACCCCGCAAATAGCAAACGACCTTCGCACAGAGTAGGTAAGCCCCTCGCGAGCCTCTATGTTATTCGTCCTGATCTGCGAGGCATGTCCCAGACTAAAGGAAGACGAGCCGACAGACATCTTCTATACATGGCAACGCATCGCGCCTTCTGTCCTAGATTCCACACGTTCAGCAAAGTTGACAACATATCAACCACCAATAAACACCTACAAAGCTATTTCGGTGCCCCTCCCAACGACTGCCAAACCATCCGAGTCATGGCGTCTGGGCTTATTTTCACCTCCTGCCTCAACAGTGCGCGGATCCCTCGATTGCCTTGCAAAGCATAATTGCGGTGTATGGAGTGAACCTATCGCATTCCTAGGTGGACGGCCCATAAAGGGAAAGGCGGACAAACAGGGCGCTATAAAACAGGGTCGCGTCTTTCGAGAATGGCAGGTCGGGCCTGTCGTGGCGGAACAGGGGCCGGATAACGTCTTGCGAGTCGTTGAACAAACGAGCTTTGATCTCGACAAGGTAAGGTTTCGCCCTCATTCGATGCGACTCCAGCTGACGCTCCTCAAAGAAAATTTGGGATTCGGGCCTGGCACTCTCCGCATGGTTGCATGCGCATCTGTCCTCTCCAGCACCGAAGCAGCATAAGCAAGTCACAAAATATCTTTCCCGTCTCACTCAGTCGTCTGGTGACGGCCGAATCATTGAGCTCGGCGCGGGAACGGGTCTTGTCTCTTTCGCGATCGGGTCGGCTGTGAGGAGGCTCAAACATACCTCATCGGGGACGCTGGATATCTATGCAACGGATCTGGGTAAGAGCGAGATACGTATTTATGATGTCTGACGGCTGGTTTACCTTTTTTTGACCAAAGATTCCGCAATTCCGCTCATTGACGAAAATACAGCGTTAAATTCGCGTCTATGGAAGTCACCACCCCGCGTCGTGGACGAGGATGCTGCTGGAGAGGAGACTGGGGATGTTATATCACGAGAAATATCAGTGCACAGTCGCGTGCTGGATTGGGATGAGCCAATTCCTGCTTGGGCAAATGAAGGTGGCATTACACTCGTCATGTACGTTCCCTCGCGTTTCCTGCCGACCTTGGCTGACCCGCCATTGACAACAGCGCAGCAGACGTGACGTACAACACAGCGTCATTTCCTTCCCTTGTCAACACTCTCGTTGGTCTCCTTCAGCCGGATGCAGAGGGACACGCGCCGATGCTTCTACTCGCGTACAAGGAGCGGGATCCGTCAGAGCGAGAGCTGTGGGATATGGTGCGGGCGCGAGGATTGACACTGGAGTTGGTGGATACAATCACGGGTCACGAGGAGGAGGGAATGACGGGCGCGACGGAGATCTGGATCGGAGGATTTGGGAAGAGCTCGGAACCTTGACAGCGCGTAGCCATATACTGTGATACTTGATGATCTAGTGATACAACGATTCCTGATATCCTGACTATACGTCCTCTATTCGGCTCGAAGGCTCAGGTGCCTCAAGTTTCTTGGTGCTTTTCAACGATGGCACTCGGGCTGGCTTGGACTCTGTCATCGAAGTCGCATTCGGATCCCCACCATCAATTTCCCGCGCCGTATCTTCCCTTCCCTCATCCCCACTTTTTTCTATCCGCTCTATCGCTCGGCGTCTCGCCCGTGGATTCAGCATAACGGCAAGTACGACCACGATACCGTCTAAAAGCACGACCGCTGCGTAATTAATCTATTCATGTCCGTTAGCCGTTTCCTAGTAAGCGACAACTTTCGCGCGGCTCACCGTCGCCAGAATATCGATGAATTCCTTGAATACAAGGCTCAAGATGCAAAATACGCCGCCGGCCATATCGACGGCCATGAATGTCATGGAGATCCCCTTGACTTCGCCGAGCCTGTAGATCTCCCAGTATTGCGGGAGTAAGGCCCCGGCAAGGAGGACTGCGGAGAGGATCCCGAAAAGAAGGACGGGCGCATCTGTACCATTCGCCTGACCGGCCTGTGGACGAATCAATGGATCAACATACGCAAGGAAAGCGAACAAAAAAAAACGTACGCGGAGGGCGAAGGTCATCCCAGCTTCGAATGCGCCGAAGAATGCGCAAAACCCGAGGAAGAAGACGATGCAAAGTTTAAGAGGTTTTCCATGCCCGTAGTATAGACATTGCGCAGTCGAAAGTGCGGCAAGCGTTGAAAACAGTTGTGGCTGGAGCTGGAGGACGGTCAGGTGAAGGCTTTGCAGCTGCCGCCGGACCTACGATGATGGGGATATTTATGTTCTGCACAATGGCGTAGGTGCCGAGGAACAGTCCGGCACACGCCCAAATGCTATGACACTTTGTCAGCTCCTTCCGTTGTCGAAGGAGCCTTTACTCACAACATCAAGAGTGTGCTCAGGCCTTCGGTTTCCTTGGTCCGGTACGACTTCCATATTTGCGGGATGATCTGAACAGACCAGAGGACGGCTCCGATCGTACCAAAGACGTTTTCCAGCGCGGCGTTGGGATGCGGCATGATCCGCCGACGAACTGACTATGGAATCATGGATAGCTTGCAGACATGAGGATCTCTGTATACATCGGAACCAGAGCACCCGGAGTAAGACTGAAATCTGCAAGGCGAGTCTGATAACAGAAATAACCCTCTCGTAGATAGCCGCGTTTCTTTGCCGCGCGAACCACGCTACGAATGATCGAGACTTTGGAACGGTCGACTTGGTTAGACATAATTGACATGGGTCGATACCTATGTATCGATACCTTGTGCATACACCTGATCACACACCATGGCTGACCAAGTACTCGGTAAGCGCGCGCGCTCATCGTCCCCGTCAAACGAAGCGACGACGGAACAACCAGACGCCAAACGCGCCAATGGATCATCCGCCGGGGAAGGAAATGTGGATGCCGCGCCCGTCGCAGCGAACGGTGGAATGAATGACATCGCAGAGGAAGACGACGATGATGAAGATATCGGTCCGATGCCTGAGATGCCGGGAGCTGAAGGTGGCGCTGGCAAGGGGAAGAAGAAGAGCAAGAAGGCTGGTACGTGATTCACGACATGTTTCGCTCTAACGCTCACAGGTCTGTAGTCCTGCCTCATGAAAAGCTCTACCTCGAGCATCTTCCGTCTGCAAATCGGTACTACAAGTCCTTTATGCACAGAGACCAGATCAACTTTGTCACTATGACCAAGTACGTTCCTTCCTCCACCCCGCTTTGCAACGCTCATCCTTCCTCAGGACCAACTTTCTCATTACCACGTCCCTCGATGGTCACGTAAAACTTTGGAAGAAGCAAGAAGAGTCGATTGAATTCGTCAAGCACTACCGAGCATCGCTCAGTCCCATCGTCGGCGTTAGTGCGGATTCCGAGGGAAAGGTCTTTGCGACCGTTAGTGAAAAGGGCGAAGGTCGTGTATTCGACGTTGTCAATTTCGGTGAGGAGTCTTCCGGCGTGAGCAAGGACGCAGAGACTAATACATTAATCAGACATGATCAACATTCTCAAGTTGGACTATACCCCCAAGGCATGCTGTTGGGTACATCACCCTTCGGATGGGAGGACGCTCCTGGCAATGTGAGTTCTGCTCATGCGGTCATGGCTTTCGCTAACAGTGTGCATAGATCCGACGCCGATTCACCGCGTATCCGCATCTACGACGGACGTGGCGACGGAAAGGTTTTGCACACTATAGAAAAGCTACACAGAGATTCCGTGCACCTCATGACCGTGAGCAGTTTCAGTTCACCTATATTCAAAAACTCACGCGAACCAGTATTCGCCGCATTATGACTGCGTCATTTCTGCCGACGAGTCGGGGTTTGTAGAGTACTGGCGGCCGAGCGAGCCCTGGAACGCACCAGATGATGTGCGAGGATTATGGCAATTCAAGAGTCAGACCGACCTGTTTGAATTCAAAAAGGTGCGTTACTGCCGCTTCCTAAACCTCTTGCGCTGACATTCCTACAGGCAAAGTCGATTCCGACATCAATCACTCTCTCGCCAAATTCCTCTCACTTTGTCACCCTGTCATTGCCCGACCGGCAAGTTCGAATCTTCAACTTTTTGACCGGCAAGAAGACGCGTCAGTACGACGAGTCCCTGACGGCGATCGAGCAGATGCAGCAAGCAGGCACGGCTGTCCAGCAGCTCGAGCCTATGGAATTCTACCGACGCATGGCCGTCGAGCGGGAGCTGAACAAGGATGGTGAAGGCGAGACGTGTAAAGGCGGGATGCTGAGAACGGCGAACGCGGTATGGGATGAAACGGGAAACTTTATTCTCTATCCGAGTCTACTGGGAATCAAGCGTGAGTCTGCAACGACACACATCTCGCAAGCGCTAATCGCCTCCAGTCGTCAACACGGTGACCAACCGCGTCTCGCGCGTGCTCGGCATGTCAGAAACCGCGCGATGGCTCAATCTTTCGCTATACCAAGGCGCACCCGCCAAAAAAGGTCTCACAACGCTTGCTATGGCCGCGTCCACAAATCCGCTCCTGCAAGACAAGGGCGCGCGCGATCCGACATTGTTTTGCACAGCGTACAAGAAGCAGCGATTCTACATCTTTTCCCGTTCCGAGCCCGAAGATACCAAAGGCGGAGATCGAGATATCTTTAATGAAAAGCCAACGAGGGAGGAGCAGAGCATCGCCTTGGCGGCACAGCCGGCCAAGGGGAATGCCGCTTTGGGCTCGAAGGGGGTCATACATACGACCAAGGGCGATATTGTGAGTACTTCGTTGACGTCCGCGATGCGATGCTCATCCGCCCGCAGTATTTCCAACTGTATCCCGACCTCGTGCCAAAGACGGTCGAAAACTTTGTTACTCACGCCAAGAATGGGTATTACAACGGCATCATCTTTCATCGTATCATCCAAAAATTCGTGAGTGGTGGTGAATCGTTACTTTTCCTCATGCTCACTCCGCCCAGATGCTGCAAACGGGTGACCCGCTGGGCGACGGTACCGGTGGTGAATCGATCTGGGGTCACGAGTTTGAGGATGAATTCCATCCGCAGTTGAAGCACGACAGGTGAGTACCAGACGAAGTAGAATCTTCGCATACTGACATCTTTCAGGCCGTACACACTGAGCATGGCCAACGCTGGACCTAACACAAACGGCTCGCAGTTCTTCATCACCACCGTACCGTGCCCGTGGCTGGACAACAAGCATACGTGAGTAGTATTCCACCTGCACCTGAAGCGCGCTGACACTTGCGCAGTGTGTTCGGACGAGCTACGGCTGGGCTCGATGTCATTCACGCCATTGAAGAGGCAAAAGTCGACAAGAATGACAAGCCGTGGGAAGACATCAAGATGATCTCGATAGACATCGAATAAGCAAATGGTGTTTGATGCTGTAACTTCGTGTTTCTACTGGCATGGGTATACTAGGTCTATACAACAGTGTGTGCGCCAGACTGACTGGCTATATTCTGATTCCCTTGACTTCAACAAGAACATTGACGGCGGTCAAGCTGATGTAAAAGCTGTAGAGGAAGATTGCCCACTTGCGTGAGATGCAGTAATTGTTGAAGGGAACAAAGACAAGCGTGATGCAAAGCAGACAAATCAAGCCGATCGCCGATACCCATAGGGTTGGGGAAAAGTGAACCGGATAGGAATGGCCGGTCGACAGGATGACATAAGTTCCCGCGCCGCCAATCCCGAGCAGGATATTGAGCATCGGTCCGCCGAAACTGCGTCAATGGTGAGCGCGGGCAAATCATGACGAGGATAACAACGTACCAAGCGGCGTACGACATATTGGGCGCGAACGAGGCGATCGTGAGACACGAAATTAGGTCGGCACACGAGTTGCCGACGGCAAAGACTGCGAAGGGTTAGTTGATGAACGGGAAACGGATGACTCGGCGTACCTGTCAGCCCAATGATGGCGTTGCTGAGTCCGAGGATCTTGCCAAATGTCTGCGGATCGTTAGGACACCCCGTGCTGTGCAGATGCCAGTGACATACCTGCAAGATCTCGACCACTTCGTCTGCAATGGCTGCGATCCAGAGCATAGCTGAAAAGAATCCCGCAAAGCAACGGATCAGACGCCATGTGGGATCCATGCCGTCTCGAGCTGTAATGATGATGGCTACGGCGAGAATGAGGCCGGCCGCCGTTGAAAGCGGAATGATGTATTTGCCCGCCGTGTTTTCGGCTATAGAGGGAGGTCAGACTTGCGAGAGGCTTCAGATAGGGGGCCACTCACAAAACATGACGCAGGAGCAGAACAAGGTGCCCAGCACGGATTGCACTGCCGTAAGATACTTGTTGAACAGCAAGACCTCGTCCTCACTGCCCTCGGAACACGTCTCGGAGGGATCCTTATCTTCCTTGGGCGTACCCGCATCCCCAGGATTCAATACCCGTCGATGCAGATCCCTTCCAGCCTGGCCCATGACGCGCTGCGAGTCTTCCCTCTCAGCATCGTCGGTATGATGAACGATGACTCCGGCCTCGGCCTCGGTCTGCGCCGTGAATCGTTCATCTCGCTCAGGCTCGGGCTCATCGTCCCCCAACGCGATACCGCCCTGATTGAGCGCGACGCCTTCGGCGGCGTCATCGACCACGGGAAGCGTCAGCGTCAGCGCCAAAATGGCAGGGCTTGCGAAAATGCCGAGGATCTTGCCCGAGATGGATTTCTCGCGGAAGCCCTCGAGCGCCGGAAAAAGAATGTGCAGGATGTGGCGGCATGTGTGAACCCATGTGGGTGGATTCAAAGGCTTGGGTGAGGCCGAGGGTCCGCTAGCGAGGAGGGGGATGCTATCGGGCTCGACATCGTGCAACGAGGCTGCGGACGTCGTCTGCTCGCGCACAGACGCGTCTTCGCCTCGTCCGAGATCGCGTATCGCATCCGCCGACGCACGCCGTACATCGTGTACGCTGACCTGTAGCTTTCCGCCGGGAACGACCGGGCTCGATTCGATCCGCGCTGGCTCCAATCGCTTCGCTAGCAAGCCCGCCTCGGTCTCGGGCAGACGAAATGACGACGACACCTGTCGACTATGCGCCGGTCGACTGGGCGAACGTGCGCCGGAAGCCGATGTGCGCGCATGGTGGTGTCCGTGTCCGTGCAATGAATGATAATGCCCGCTCGGGTACGGACTCGCGCCGCCAAAGTAATCCGTCACGAAGCTCGGCTCACCCAGAAGGTCGTCCAATTGTCCGGACAGCTGACCGGCATCGACGAGCTGGCGACCCGATTCCGCGGCGGCAGCCGCCGCGGATTCTTTACGAAGGGCGTTGATGGCGTCGCGAAACTCGATGGCACCAATGAGGCTGAATGCCGGCCGTGATTGATCAATTTGCGGACGTGAGGTGGCGGTGGCGGCGTTCAGTAGGGCGAGCGTGCCGTTGCTGGATCGTCGGGAAAGAGGTAGCGGGGTGGCGAGGGGTGAAATGTCGCTGGCAGAGGCGCGGCTGGCATTGCTGACGCTGCGAGATCGTCCGCCGCGTAACGCATCGGCCGGCTTGAGAAGTTGGGCCTGTTCGAGCGTCATCGTCGGCGTCGCGGTAATCGCAGACGGCCTTTGACTCTCCACGGATCCAGGCTGGGAAAAATAATCCTCGACCTGGGCCTGCATCTTTCCCTGCTCCTCCCTTTGCCGACGCCGCGTGGCCCACCAGTTCCCGCCAACGACGATTCCTACGTACAGAACGTACATGCCGACGAGCCCGCCCGTCTCGGGCAACGTTAGCTTGCCGTCCCTGAGACACGCGACGAGGATCATGACGGCGCACGTAAAGAAACCGACATCCCGTAGGAACGGCCACCGCGGGACGTGGAACGGCTGGACGAGCGCCATGGAACCGACGACGATTGAGGTGATGAAAGCCGACGCTCCCAACAGTTCGCCGATCGCCAGTGCAAAGGAATCACTCTTGAGAGCGCTAAATGTCGAAAACACATCAGGCGAGCCATTGCCAAATGCCAGAAAAGTGACGCCCGCTGTGGATTCGCTGAGTCCGAGTCTATCGGCGACGGTCGCAAGGTTTGGGCAGAAAAAGTCCGAAGCGGTGATGCCGATGGTGGAGAAGAGGAATCCGGCCCTGCGGACTGAACATTGGTCGAAGAGGTCGGGCGGCAGAAGAGGAGGACGTACCATAGGACGAGTGCTACAAAGCGGAACGGCCGCTGCGCCTTGTGACTGTCAAAGTACCATTCCGAGTAGTCGATATTGAGGAGCGTACCGGGACGGTCATCGTCGGGGTCTGCGCGACGACGGATGCCCGGTGCTGCGCGTGCGTCGATGCGTGCTGCGGATCGCCATAGCAGGACCTGGAGCACGAGCGAGAAGAGGACGAGGGCGAGCCATGCTCTGCGACGGGTGGCCATCGTTGGAGGGCGCACAGCTCACCTTTGCTCTCTGGGTCCATGGGCCCCAACGGTCGGCCTCTTATGGCGGCGATGGCTCGGGGCGCACCACACCCACCCGCATCTCGACTGACCTCTTGTTCCTGGTTTCTCTATATACAATAATGTATTGGAATGTAATGTAATGTAATGTAATGATTACGGCTATCCATGACATCCTACGAAAACTACGACGACCCGTTCACCTTGTCCTTGATCAGCGACAGGAACTGCCCATAGCTCGCGCTTCGGTCCACCCGGTCCTCGATCAACATGCTCAGCGCCCAGTTGCGCAGCGCAGGCTCCGTGTCCGCCTTGACGACATACAGGTGCGGCCAGTACGGGTTCCTGCGCATCTCGCGCGTCTTGCCAATGATGGCGTTGACACGCTGCGAAAACGGATTCTCGAGCACGGGCAGCGTGTACTGCAAGCATTCTGTCAGCCAGGAGATTGCGGGGGAATGCGTACCGACCGACTCACCTTGCCGCCCTTGAGCTCCTGGTAATTCGGCAAGTCAAACACGTCCATAATAAGCTGCGGCACGGCGTCCTGCCCGACGTAGAGGAACATGTTTTGCGAATCCTCAATCAGGTACAGACCGTGTCGTTCCAGTCGCTCCGACGTCAAGTTGAGCGCCGGCGGCATCACCATGCCGTCCTCGCCAATCGTGCCCGCGTCGGCCGGCATGTTGTGCAGGCTGTAGAATCGCGGGTGCAGGTACGCCAGGAGCGACTGCGTCGGCAATGTCGTCAGCAGCGCGTGGGCATACGCGCGCAAGTCGGGCGGGATCTGCGTGCTCTCGCGCAAGCCGACGTGTTTGACGAGCCCGCAGCACAGTAACGGCAGCAGCTTGAGATTTTCCGGGATCGCCAGTTGGGCGCTGGCGCCGCCGCCGGCCGAAGTCATGCTGTCCTTGTACACCTTGAGCACATCGACGAGCTTGTTGACGACGGCGTCGCGTGCGTCTTCCAGCTTGGATGACATGGCGCGCTCGACAGCCTTGTTGGCGAGCAAGGTGACGATCGCGTTTTGGTCGGCCGATGCAAACACCTCGGACATGCTCGTCGTCGTCGGCAATGCGGTCGTCATCACACGGATCCGTCGTTCGCCGTAGCACGTCGTATGCAGGACGGCCGTCTGCAGCACAATCACGGGCTGCGTCAGCGGGTCCTCGATCTGCAGCTCGATCGCGTACGACTGGTCGATTGGCACCGTCGGCAACGACAGCAAATCGGTGGAACGGGTGAAAAAGTTGCCATGGAATGCCGACATGCGGATCCCGCGCGAGCCACGGACCCGAATGACGGCCTCGAGACCGATCGGACTGGCCAGGACGGTGCCAAACTCGGTGGCAAACTTGATGGCGTCCTCGCTCCGGCCGGCGTTGAATCCGGGATAGTAGTAGACCTGGCCGCCCGTGTACCGCGGCAGGCATCGCAGGCTGGCGACGTCCGTGTACTGCGGGCTGAACAAGAACATGTCGACCGTGACCTGGTTGCGCGCACAGTCGATCGAAAAGGTCTTGTAGAAGCTCGACGCGGCCTGCAACAGTGAAGCTTCCTTGGCCGTTCCCAGCAGCTTGGCATCGTCCCGCGCCTTGAGTGCGCCCTCCCCAACGGTCGGCAACGTCGCCGTCAACGTGATGATTTTGCCGCCAATCGTGCCGATCAATTTGTGCGCGGCCTGCATCGCCGGTCCGACGGCACTCGCCTGGGTGAAGCTGTCCTTGAACATGTCGCTGAGGCGCGAGAGGAAGGACTCGATCGCCGGTCGGGATTCAGTCAGGTTGACCAGCAGGTCGGTCGGTTTCGGCAAGTAGACGTCGTCGATATCGGAGACGACGAGCATCGAAGGATCCGATTGGCCCGGCTGAGAGGGGGTCAGTATGATCTTGCCGTTCGCGCGCGCGAGCATAACCCACAGGAAGCGAGAAAAAGTGCAGCGACGAGGAAACGGCGATAAAGCCGACCTTGGTTCGGTCATCAGCGTTGGGCAACCTGTCGAGCGACTCGAGAATCGTGCGAGCGGCCGTGGCAACCATGCCTGAACAGGAATCAGTCGGGTCGATGAGTGCTGCCTGTGCGCGCCAACAAACGTACCTGATTGGATGGCATTTTGCGAAACGTCAATGATAAAGACGTAGACGGGTGGTTGCGGTGCTCGGATCTGCAAATTTAATATCGTTAGCTCTGCCCAGCTCCGACCGCTGCATCCTCGTCACTGACCATGTACTCGGCCGGCGCGACAAATTCGACGACGCCATGGTTCAACTCTGCCCGACTCCACCGATCCGCCGGCTGATTCGTCTGCGCATTCCAGTCAAACAGCTGCGGCACCTCGTTGCTCAAGTTGCACATGCAGCACTTCCACCGGGCGCCACCCTCGATGAACGTGACGTACGGGTTGATATAGCTTCGGCAACGACGGCATCGCGCAATGACGGTATCGCTGACGACGGGCACAGGTTCGTCTCCCGGTTTGAGGGAGCGGTATGGGGTGAGAACGAGCGCGAGCGGAAGCTTGGATTTGTTGAGCAAGGAAGCGGTCGTGGGTACGGCATTGATGGTGCATCGTTGGTAAGAGGGGTCTGCCTGGGCCGTCGCGTGTGGGGAGATGCATGCGCCGGGCGGAAGAAGAATGGGAGGCGGGGCCGAATCGATGTTGCGGACGTCGGGTTGCATGCCGATGAGGTTGATGGTTTGGAGCGGATGAAGCTGAGCGGGGGAGACGAGGTGAGGCGAAGCGAGGCATAAGTGATCAGCGATGGAATGTTGTTGTAAGAGAAAAGTCCATTCTCGGCCATCATCGCCGTGATGCCACGGAGAGCCTGCGTCTCGAGCTTTCCGACGCCGGGTGACTGACTGCTGGCACTCTGCACCCCACGCGCTCCCACCGCCCGCCGAAAGCGCCAACTCACCTTGTCCCCGACACCGAGCCCCCTCATGCCGTCCATCAATCCCTGTACACCCGGCACCTGAGCCTGCTGCCCGACCCCGATCTGCTGCTGCCCATACCCGGCATACCCTTGCTGCGCCTGCTGCTGCTGCTGCTGCTGCTGTTGCTGTTGTCCAGGCGCAAAGTACCCCGGCTGCGGCTGCGGCTGCGACTGCTGCTGCTGTCCGGCCATCATCGTCTGCTGCCCCTGCGCTGCTAAACCGGGCGTAAACATTTGACCCGTGATGGGCTGCTGCATCGAGGATGCATAGTCGACCGCGGATTGCTGCTGCATCGCCACGGGAGTCGCCGGGGTAGTATCGTACCCGGCCAACTGGGCGGTCGGGTACTGTCTCCTCCGTGGGTTATGATGCGCCACGGGAGTGCTGCTCGCCGGCGGGGCAGGAGGGGCGGACATGGCGGCAGCCGCGACGGGTTCCTCCCATTGCGCGTGATTGGTCGTCGTATCTTGATCCGCCCGTCAGCTGTCGATACACACTGCACGGATAGGAGGGACACGGAAAGCTCACCGATGTAGAGATACCTGTTTGCCTGTGCGTCCCACTGGGCTGTCCAGCCTGGCGGGAGTTGCTGTGCGTCCATTGGTGGCGGTGGTGGTGGTGGTGGTGGTGGGTGGAACGGAGCAGGGGAGGGGAGGGGAGGGCAGCAGGCCGGGGATGTCGCTCGGTCGTTATGACGACTCTCGGTGTCAACTCGACGCTCGACGCGTGGAACGGGTGGGCGGGCCGTATAAGCGCCATTTAGACCCGCCGAGGGGTGCCCGGGTGGGATCTGGGAGCGGGTGCCACAGCTGGGGTGCCTCCCGCTGCGGGAGTTTCCCCCCCCGAGGGTGATTTTCCTTCCAAAGTCGACCAATTCCGCGCATAATTCCCCTCCACCCCGGCGGGCCAGCGTGAGAAGGCGTGCGCGAATCGAGGGAGCGTTTCAGCTGTGGCATGCTCTATAGCATCCTCTCATCAACATCACCGTCATCGGCACCGGTGCCACCTCGTCCACATCACCGCTCGGCCCGCACACAAGCCCACCATGAAGCTCGTCAGATTCCTCATGAAGCTGTCCAACGAGACAGTCACCGTCGAGCTCAAAAACGGCACCGTCATTCACGGTACCATTACGTGTTCGTCTCCCCTTGTCCTTGTCGCTTCTACATCCACGCCAGTCCGCTTATACACCCATTCTTCTTACTGCTCACAGCGGTGGACCCACAGATGAACACGCACTTGAAGACGGTCAAGATGACGGTAAAGAATAGGCCGACAGTGAGCTTGGAGACGCTGGCGATCAGGGGGAACAATGTGCGGTATTTCACGCTGCCCGGTGAGTTTCCTCGAGTCTTTCTGGCTGCCTGTTTGCTCGCGAGCGCTGCGTGCGGATGAGAGGTTGTGAGCGGCGAGTATGGTGGTGGATTTGGATGTCGTGGAGATGACTCGGGGAATCAACGCTGCGGGAGACGAGCTGCCAATCCGCGCGTCCCCAACACGGGACCACCGGGCGTTAGATGATAGGCTCCGATCAAAGGGGGCACGGTCCCAGATCTTGGTTGGAACCATGCCATCAGGCTATCCGGAAGCTCTCGATTCCAGCACGAGCGGCAGAACCCTACAAGTCGCGCATCTCAGCGGGATCTCCTGCCGTCTTCGAGGATGGTTGGACCATGGGATGTCACGACGCCCGAGACTCGGCCTATCTCGCGGGCCATCTCCATCCCACCAAGACCACCCATCCTACGCAATCCGCTTCCGCCAACACGCCTCACCAAGCTCTTCCTTGACATTTCCCCTGCGCACTTCCCACGACCCTAGCGCCCCACACACACACATCAATGCTAACCTCAATCTTGCCGACAGACTCCCTCCCACTCGATTCCCTCCTCGTCGACGACGCGCCAAGACCAAAAGGCAAGAACCCCGGCCGTGGGCGTGGAAAGGCCTCGTTGGCGCTCGAGCGTGGAAGGGGCAGAGGCGGACCGCGGGGCGGAAGGGGCAGGGGAAGAGGGTTCTAAAGAGTACCGTCCCGTTGCTTGCACGGGTACTTTGATTGCGCGACCGGGAATGACAAGGATGCGTTTTTTTCCTGCGTGAGCGCGTGATGTGCTTGGATCGAGGTCAAGGGGGGAAAGAGAGAAATCATGGTGGAGCGTCGGTTCCCCGGGGTGTTATGATGTGGGGATTGTATCAGCCCTCCTTGAATGGAGGACCATTGTCATTTAGAATGGATTAAAAAGACTTGCTGCATCGTTTGAACCGCGACGAGGCGGTCGGGTGTAACTCTTTGATGCAATTGCAGGGTGATTCCGCCGTTAGAGGTCGCTCGCATGCACAAACAGCAATTCCCCAGGTCGTCGAAGAAGTCGTGGTGAAGAGATCTGAGCTCTGCCACGATGCGTTCCCGCCGCGGATTTCGCCACAGCAAAACCCCTATAGATGTGATAGACGGTTGAGGACCTCCGTAGCCGCGATCAGTGGAACGCTCGTCCTTTTTGCACCGCGCCGCCAAAGCCAAGTCGTGCCACGGCAAAAGCGATCGTCATCCCAGACCGTTCGTCAGACATCGTGCCAACCTTGTTCACGCACGATCACAGCTATTGTCAATCCGGCAGCATCGGGTTCTGGAGGAGGGGGCGCGGGCAACCGTCCTGCAGGCTTGCCACAGAGTCTGAAGGACTGGCCGAGGCTGGCTTGATCACGTACTTTCACGCCTGGCGCTTGTGAAAAAAGAAGTTCATGTTGATGGATGGCAAGACCCGCGCAGGAAGACGGACGGTACCACCCTGGCGAGCGTGGGTCGTTCTTTCCGTGAGTGTTTGGTCTTGCGATCGACTGATATATGGTGGATGACAGATGGAAATAAGTTGGCGGAAAGGCTGGAGCTGTTGCCTCAGAATTGCAGGAAGGAAGTAGACGAGTGAGAAGGAAGTAGACGAGTGACAGCATTCTCCAATAGCCAAGGAGGACGTTGACCGGGAAAGATTTCCGTGAATCCGCGCACAATTCGACTTCTTCGGTGGTCCGTCTATGCTTTTCGAGTCCCCCACTCGTTCTCCTCGTGCCTTTCCAGGAGACTGGCGATGATGGATGACATCTTTCTGAATGCCCGGCCGTACTCGGTCGCATAGGCGCAAGCAAGGCCGCCCAAGGGGTCAAGCCACACGGAGACGATTCTTTGCATCCAGCAAACCAATCTTCATAGGCCTGTATCTATCTGGCGGGCGGCCTTATGTATTGTCCGTGGTGAGGGTGATAGAAACACCTGCCCGTCCGAAGTCAGATGCAGGGTCTCTCTGGGCGTGTCCTCGGGTCTCGCCACTTGATATCTCAGGCGACGTGGTAAACGCTGAAGGCACGAGGGCATTAGACTATGCGTTCCTAGAGTATGGACAGCCGGCAATCACGCAATGACCAGCCACTTGGAAAGCGAGGGACAACTTGGCTGATGAAATGGCATGGACATTGGAAAGACGCGGCGATTCCGTTAACGCTGCAGCCGGACCCACGGGGCGTGAGATTGGGAGGGACGGTGGGTTACCAGAGTCGTGGCAGTGGCACTCGATCTTGAGAAACTTCGGATGTCGTGTGACTCGGCGCAAAACTTGTCCGAGATCGATGAACAGGCAGAAATCCGAGACTTGGGCCGTTGTCGACAACCAAGTGTCTGCTATGCCAGCTTCTATAGCGTTCCCCCTGGCTTGTCGGACAATTCACCAGCTACTTTTTCTGAGCAAGGTATATCTGCCAATACTCTATGCCAAAACAGTCGCGTCTACATCTACCAGAATTGGCAGAATTGGATTCATGGATGCCAACTCATTCTGCAACCTCGGTTTGCGCGATGATCTGCGGCTGTGATCGGTAGTGCCTATCAACCATGCGTCGATCGACTCACAGCTCGTTCGGCGGGGGTTTGCCAGCAATCTCTGGAGCTCGACTGCCACGGTACGTACAGTACCCGGCCAGCTGCATTCTCGCCCAAGCAATAATGTCAATGATAACAAATGTCCCACCCAGTACGGCAGCATTTGGACATTTGGACGTGCTCTTACGGTCCGCCATGGTGGGCACGTGGCGCCCTGCGTTCGGATAGAGACGCGTCTGGCAATTCGTCTGGCGGGCGCGCGGAAAAAGCAGGCAGAGAGCGGCGGAAGCAAACGCGGGTGGTGCGCTGGCACAGGCGATGGGGCAAGGCGGGCGGGCGGGCGAGGATGCCTGCCTATATAGATTGCCATGGCGACGCGGCAGAATGATGGATGTCGACGTTGGGTCTGCATCCCTCCTCTTGGTCCCCCTTCTCCCCCTTTACCTTTCCCCTACTTCACGTTCATTACCCATCACCATGTCGGTAAGTGTCACCTCATGCTCTCGTCATCTTGGATCGACGGGGACCGGCGCGTGAGGATGGCGCGATAGGGGTAGCCTTGTCGCCGCTGGCCTTGCTCGATCTCTGCATGTCGTGGCACAGCAAAGCAAGCTTACATCTGCCCTGCGTTTGAATCATAGGCTCACAAGACCGGTGGGTGTCATTCTTACAAAACCATCAGCCTTGACTTACACCTCCTATTCATCCAGTTGGCTACAACAAGTTCGACTTTGACTCGACCATCGAGACCGAAGTCTTGCGAAGCTTGTACTTGGTGAGTAGCGGTCAGCGCTGAACGACTGGCAAAGTTCCAGCTGACACAGCCATGCATCAGGCTCCCAAGGTTGTCAAGGGCGAGGCTCCCCCCAACAGCGTCGAGCGAGCGTGAGTAGTCCGTGTCGACTTCCGCCGACAATATCGCTGAGGTCTGTTTTTCTCGATAGTTACGGTGCTCAGTCGACCTACAATGAAAAGGACAACTCGATCGCCTTTACGACCATGGCCAAGTTCCCTCCCGTCAAGCTCTTGCCCAACGCTGAGCGAAAGCGAATTCTCGTTACCGGCGGTGCCGGTTTCGTCGGTTCCCACTTGGTCGACCGATTGATGCTCCTCGGTCACGAAGTCACCGTCTTGGACAACTTCTTCACCGGTTCCCGAACCACCGTTTCCCACTGGGTTGGTCACCCCAACTTTGAAATGGTCCGACACGACGTCATTGAGCCCTTCATGATCGAAGTCGACCGTCAGTGCATTCTCCCCTGTTTCCGAACGCACGCTCAAATGTTACTCCTTCTCCAGAGATCTACCACTTGGCCTGCCCCGCTTCCCCTCCCCACTACCAGTACAACGCCGTCAAGACCATCAAGACTTCGTTCATGGGTACTCTCAACATGCTCGGTCTCGCCAAGCGAACCAAGGCGCGATTCTTGATCACCTCCACCTCGGAAGTTTACGGTGACCCGGAAGTCCACCCCCAGACCGAGGAATACTGGGGTCACGTCAACCCCATCGGTATCCGAGCTTGTTACGATGAGGGTAAGCGAGTCGCCGAGACCTTGACCTACGGTTACCAGCGTCAAGACGGTGTCGACGTGCGAGTCGCCCGAATCTTCAACACTTTCGGTCCCCGAATGAACCCGTACGATGGCCGAGTCGTCTCCAACTTTATCATTCAGGCCTTGAAGGGTGAAGACATGACCGTCTACGGTGACGGATCCCAAACCCGATCTTTCCAATACGTCCACGACTTGGTCGACGGTTTGATCTTGCTCATGAACGGCCCCGAGACTAGACCCACCAACATTGGTTCCTCGCACGAGTTCACCATCAAGGAATTCGCCGAGCACGTCAAGGAGATTGTCGCCAAGGTGCAAAAGGAGGAAGGTACCTACAAGAAGACCGCCGAGATCATCTACAAGGACTTGCCCCAGGATGACCCTCAGCGACGACGAGCCGACACCGCCCGAGCCGAGGAGAGTCTCGGATGGAAGTCCCGATGGACCGTCGCGTAAGTAGTTTGCGTGACGTGATGCTGGATTCAAGGGCTGATTTTTCTTGGTCGCTCTTTGCAGTGACGGTGTCGAGGAGATGGTCCGATACTACTCTGCCAAGATGCGAGCTGGTGAGATCTAGATGCATCCCACTTAAGAGTCGGTTCATCGGTTATCAGGGTTGCATGAGGACACTTGTATCGTTTCATTCGGAGCATTGTCATACTAGATTTGATAGATCACACGGGTTTCATCGGAGCCAGAGTCCTGTCCTCTGGTTGACTGTGAAGGTGCAGGGATCAGGTATCACCCAGAATGCTTCGGGCGCCGTGGAGCCCGAAGCCGGTCGTCCATACCCCGCGGGAAGCCCTCCTTGGGTTTGCAAGTCTGCGGGTAAGTTCCCGTTCGTCACCAACAGATGCGGACGACGGGCCCTGCTCCAGTAGAGCAATCAATTCCATTGTTGCGAGAGATATCCCATAATGCCACTATCTATCCGATCCCTGATTACCGAGCAGTCCCTGACGCTCCTCCTCACTTCCCGCTTCAGCCCTGGCTCTCTTGCCGCTTACTCTACGTCCAGCCGCCTTGAGGCCTCGCCAAACCTTGATTCCCGCCTCATCTCTCCATCGGTAGAACAAGGGCTTTCTCGAATCCAATCGGTCCATGCGTATCCTGTGCGATCCATCGACGAGCGTCGACAGCGCAAAGACGAGGGTGGCCGATACACAGAGAAATGACGAGGCAGCAATCATGAACATGAGAATCATTTGCAGCATGGCCGCTTGGGAGACGCTCTTTCCGCCGAGAATGCTTCCGACCATGACGCCCGGGATGGAAATCAGGCCAATGACGCTCATCTGGTTGATGGTCGGCAAGAGGGCGAGCTTGAGTGCCTCGGTGGCGATCGGACGGCACGCCTCGAATCTTGTAGCGCCGAATGCCAGGTATGTCTCGATCTTGTCCCTGTTATCGCTGCAGTGTGACAGGCCTTAGCAGCTGTTTCGACAGGACAAGCGGGTTCCAGGCGATTTTCCTGAAACTCACGCGAATTCCTTGTGGACAGAGTTGACTCCTACACCGATCGCAGATATCGCATTTCCGAGCATCATACCAACGATTGGGACTGTAAGAGTTGAAAGACTAGCTAATAAGCTGGCGGTGCGGCGGAGGGTGCGCATCCTCAATATCTCACCGAATTGATCCGGTTGCCAGAATGGATGCTGTTTCATGGCGAATTGTGTGCCGATGATGGAAATGGGTACCGTGGAGGACGCCATGGAAAGCAAGACCAATGGGAACTGGAATCAGGCGATGGATACCATGAGCCAAGCACACAAGGTGTGATTCTGAAATCGACGTGCCATGTTGGTGAACCTTCTCTTGGATTTGTTAAAAGTCGCTTCAATGGCCCCAAGAATGTTGAGGAGCGCTTCAGTCGAATGTCAGCGTACAGCTCTGATCCACGACCCTCACCGACTTGCCAGCGATTCCAAAAACGCCGAATATGTTCCCCGTCGCAAATACCTTGTCCAAGACCAGTGCCATAACGCTCAACTGCAAGATGCATCTGGTAGCAGCGACCAACAGTGACGAAGCGATCCCAAGGCCAAGGACGATCGACAGTACCGAATCAAACGCAATGAATGCAAGTGCCAGAGCGACATTGAGGGGTGTAAGTTCCGACGACTGAGACTGCTTGTCTTGAGGCGCCAGGAAGGCCATGGTGCTGTTGGCAGCAAACGTCGCCAGCATGAAGGGGTCCATCATTCGGCGCGATGACAGCGCCGAATCTAGCGTGCGCAGAGGAGTGCGGCAGGTGAACGGCGCACTGTGCTCGCTGGCCATGGGATGCTCTGCCCAGGTATTTCTCAGGAGGATCCGCCGGTCTCGAGCTGTCGAATAACCTGAAACGACCGTCCGCAGCTTGCGTCATCAGCCCATTTGTTTCCGCATTCCGCATTCACTCTCAGAAGAAGCGCACAGCCCAACAAGCGCGCATCCGTTTTCGCTCCTATATAATCCCCGGACCGATACACCTGCTATGTGAAGACATCTTTTGTTTTCTCAAATTGTATACAGACGCCTTATTGTAAGGGAGCATTTTAAAGTCTGCCAGCGCCCATCTCGACGCCCTCACGGGATCGACTGGGCGGGGCGACAACACTCGACAATCTTCCTTCTGCCGGTAGTTCTCAGAGCGAAGAAACACACCCGTCTTTCAACGACATTCATCAGTTTGGAGCTGCCGTTTTCTCGTTCGAGTTGGGGGCATGTCGGGGATGCTATTCTTGGCTTGCTTTCATGGCGATGGGTTCCTTCACCGGTGGGGTGACATGCATTATGATCATGCTTTCATTTTTCAAAGTTTGGCAAAAGACGTTCGGTTTGCCTGTTTTCGAGTCTAACCTGTAGGCTGCGTATCATGTATCAGTTCTTTCACCTCGGTTGCCATTGACAGTAATGCTACCTGTGACGATGAGTTGGTTGCTATTCCCCTGTCCCCGATGACCGACTTTGCATGGAAATCCCTAGCGCCATGATATCGCTGGCTGACTCAGTTCGGCGATGGCCGTACAGCCAGGAATCCTCCACCTGCTCCGATTTTGGGCATGTGCGGTCCCCCCTCTGATAAGAATCGCCCCAACCTATATACCCATCAGCACACTTACTCGGCGCCTAGATTCTTTTTGCAGATCAGCTTGCAAGATCCAGAATAGCGTCTCCCTTATTCCCCGACGACGCCTTACACACGATCACGCCATCATGGATTCTGCATTCGCCATCGCCGATCAGGACCGTTACCGGGATGACTCGGCCAGTCTGCCCAATTCCATCGACATGAGCCATCACTTGTCGTCGCTCGCCAGGAACCGTCAGAGTAGCGCTCTCAAGGATCTCTACCGATATGCCGCTCGACCGGGAATGATCGCCCTCGCTGGCGGTCTCCCGAGTCCCGCCATCTTTCCCTTCTTGGAGTTATCCGCCGAGGTATACACGCAGGATGCACTCAGCATTACGCCGGCTACAGCCCAAGCTGGCAGTCCCGATGCCCAGGATGCACAGACAATGATCAAGAAGCCGTCGTTTCTTTCCTGGCTGTTTGGCAAGAAGAATACGGAAACCATCACCATCTCCAAGCCTCCGTCGAGCTCGTCTCCGCTGGATATCAACCTCAACACGCTCTTGCAGTACTCGTCAGCTCAGGGACACCCAGCCTTGCAGGCGTTTATCCGGGAATTCGTCTCCAAGGTATATCAACCGGCGTTTGCGGATTGGGATGTCCTTCTCAACGTCGGATCAACCATGGCGTGGAGTCATGTCGTTTTCATGCTGCTCGAGCCGGGAGACGGGGTCCTTTATGAAGAATGGTCCTACCCTGGTGCCATGAACACTGCTAGTCCGCTGCCAACGCACAAGGTTTCGTGCGTGTTTCAGTGGTGCCTGATCGGGTGGCCCTCGTTGACGCTTTTGACATTGCAGGATCAAGGTCGACGGTGAGGGTCTCATCCCTGAAGACTTGAACAAGGTTTTGGAAGAATGGGACGAAGAGAAGCGGGGATTCAGGCGGCCGAGGGTCTTGTACACGGTACCCACGGGACAGAATCCAACGGGTAAGCCGCCAGTCGCAGCGGGTGTTTGCATCCCGAGCGTGTGTTGACGCGGTTGTCTCGCAGGTGCAACCATGCTGGCAGAGCGAAAAAAGATCATCTACAACATTTGTGTCAAATACGGTAATCAACGTGTGCGCCGGCAGATTCAGTGTCAACTAACCATCCCATCTTTTCCAGACATCATTATTGTCGAGGACGAACCGTACTACGCACTGTACGCCGACCCGTGGAAGTCCCGGAACCACTCGACGCGCTTTGGTGCCCGGTACGCCGATGTCGAACATTACAAAGACAGCAAAGACACGGATGAGGAATTTTTGAAAAAGTTGCCACCCAGTTATCTAAAGTTTGACTACCAAGGTCGAGTGATCCGAATGGACGTGAGTCGATTGGCATGCGGGTACTTTACGCCGCTAGAAGCATTCTTTTTTCATCGCCCAGACCTTTAGCAAGACTATCTGCCCCGGCTCGCGTCTGGGCTGGTTCACCTGTGGACCCTTGTTGTAAGCCCATTGCCGATTTCCGGTTCGATCGATCGTGACCTGATCCTGACTGCCTTTCATAGCACTGAGAGGCTGCTGCGAGCTACAGAAGCCTCAACGCAGGCCCCGAGCGGTCTCGCTCAAGTGAGTGTGAACGCCCGCGTGATGGGCGCCCCCGCTAATATCTCAATTCGTAGGCCTTGGTTGCCAAGCTTTTGGCCGATACCTGGAAGTATGACGGATACATTCGGTGGCTGCGAGGCATCAAGGCGACCTATGCGATGCGTCGGGACTGGATGGTGCGTCCGCTTCGCGAGTCAACCTATTTTTCTAACCTTGTCAATCGCTTAGTGTGATCTCTTTGAATCCGTCTTTCACCTCGAATTCGACCAAACGCTGACACTCTCGCCTCATATCAAATGGGTCACCGCTTATGAACGGACCATTTCCGGGATGGGAGGTCTGGTCATGGATGAGAAGAAGGGCTACAAATCCAAGAAGGCCCTCGTCAGCTTTGTCCCTCCGACGGCCGGCATGTTTGTCTGGCTTGCCGTCCATTTGAGCAGTCATCACAAGTTTGCGCAGATCAAGCGCGAAGAGGGACCCGATGGTGTCAACAAGATGCTCTACGAACTGTGGACCGACTTGGCAGAGAGCAATGTGAGTATCCGCTCGTCCGATGTTCCCGTTTGTGTTGGCTCATCGTCGTGCCGTCAGGTCCTCATCTCGCCCGGTTACTTCTTCGATGCGCAGCCGGGTGTGCCTCACGAGGGTACAGAAGACTTTGGCTTCTTCCGCCTGAGCTTTTCGTCGGCAACTCACGAGGAGATGGAATCCGCGATCAAGACAATGTACAAGGTGTTTGTGAAGTTCTTCCAGGAAAAGTAGGCGTGGCCACCAAGGGAATTCTTTGTATCTTTTTTCACGGACGATGGCTATGAATCCTGGTTTGATGTATGCTTGCTCGGTGAGCTATGACCTGTCTGTGGCATCTCGTGCGTACTTGTAAAGGTTTGGCGCAAGATACTTTGGCGAAGTGGCGTGGCGGCGACTATCTTGCGCTCGTTCCCGGGCGTCGTCCGTCGGTTTCTGCAGTCGATGATTCCGCTAGACGGACACAGCTTGAAGATTGCAAGAGCAGACCTGACCCAGTCGGCAATGCGAAACACGGTCCACACCTCGGAGCCGGTCTTATAGGATGTATCAGGGTGAGAATCGTCGATGCAAAGCGGAGTTCAAGCTTGCCCTCATGGTTGGTATGCAGCCTTCCAATCTAGCAGGCTCACCGCCAAAGTCGCGGGATACGCGGTGACCGTCGATCCATGGCCGGAACGCTGGAACGGGTGGTCACGTTTGCAGTCTTCCCGTTGACAGACTCTGCACAGTGAGTGCGTTATTGCTTGAACTCTGCAGCAATCGCGTGCGCATGTCCTAGACTTTTAGTTCATCTGTTCTTGCTTGCTAGAGCTGGATGGCTTGAAACAAATCGCCGGATGCCTAGGCTCTTCCGCAGGAGACATGGTATTGTGGATCCCTTGATCAGGTTTAACGGGCGCCGCGGCCCGTGACATATCGGCGAAAGATAACACAAAGTCAGCTGCGCCTGTTGACGTGCGGGTTACGCAAGAACAGTGTATTCCGAAGTCGGAAAAGTCTACTGACGTTATCTGGATGCTACGCTCACTGCTCTGTCATGAGCTCCCCAGAGCTTTGGCTCGCAATCCGATCAGAGCGCCTGCTGTGCCAAGGATCATGTCCGCGTTGCGGCATGGCATATGATCTTTGCGCACCTTCGGGCTTTGGCGAGGCAGCTGGTCTTCACAGTGCTTTGGAGATAGATGCGACCCTCTTTGTGCAAGTTTCAAGTTTACAGGCTTGTATCCGAGACTCGCGCAGCCCGGTTTCGCATTCGAGTGAACTATGGTGAACTGGTGAAATTCTTCGGTTTGGACCCGATACCACAGTACGATTGACGAAGACGGATAACTCGTAGGAAACATCGCCGCTGTTGTGCTGGGCAGCGATCTTGCGCTGTAGCAGCATCGCGCAAGGCCATTGGCAGTTCCGATCGACTATGAAATGAGCACTGCTTGCGCTTGCATTTCCTGGGTACTGAGGTCCTGCCGGTCGCTCGGATAGAAAGCCGAGCCTGCTGCGAAGCCTGCGATGGCAGACGGTGTGCATGTGCGACGCGCGGACGATCATGGCGACCCGGTCGTCAATGGACGATAACCGTGATCTTAGCTAATTCGGTATACATAGTGTCATAGAGGGGACATTCCATAGCTGATGACGAATACAAAGTGTCACAGAGGGGACATTTCTCCGGATAGACGTCTTCTCAAACGCTTCAGACCGTCGCTCTCCCACTGAGCTAAGCAGACTTGGTTCAGACGCAAAGAACTGTGCGGCTCTCGGTCGCAAAAAGCTAGTCCCGGCTGACGTCATCCCGGTGATCCCGGTGCTATTCTCGGTTGCTATTCCGGTTCTTCACCCTTCGATCGCTGTCTCAGAATGAAACCACGGGATGCACGCTGACTGGAAATCCAAACGACGCCAGGGTCACCGAGCGCTCGAGCATACGTACTGTGCGACTGCAACACTCGAATAGGATATCATATCAAGATCGGTGAATCCGTGTCGAGGCCCCCTTTCCCTGCCTCGTTGACCTGACCCCGGTCATCGTCCTCGCAAGCACCGGCTCATTCACGTCGGCATCATGTCATCTTTTACCCAGGCGACCGCCATTATTGACGACTTTGTCCGGACATTCTACCCTCCGACCAACGAGGATGTCGTTGGCATAGATTCACCCTCCTCGTCTCCACCCACCCAGATCGAGCCACCACCGAGTCCACAAGACAACCGACGGAATGTACCGCTACTGTCCGCCCTGGGTCAGGTATCATGCTGCACAATCCAGGCGCCCTTACAGATGCCCTTGTTCGACAATTCAGCCATGGACGGGTACGCTATCCGGTCATGGCAAACCGCCGATGCGAGCCCGGCCAATCCGCTCACGTTTCGCGTGCTCGGATCCATCGCAGCGGGCGATGAACCGCCCGTGGTGCCCGCAGGGTCGGACCCGTCGGAGAGAACGTGTTGGGCTATCATGACGGGTGCGGCGTTTCCGGTATCGGTGGAACAACATGGACAGCCCGTCGTCTCGGGGCCGGACCGATATGACGCGTGCGTCAAACTGGAGCTCGTGACGGCAAGGTATGCCCAGCACTTGACGTACCCGGAAAGTATCACCCTGACGAGCGTCGTGGGCCCGGAAGCCAACCGACGACGCGCCGGCGAGGATATTCATGTCGGCGATGTACTGTTGCAACAAGGCGAGGTAGTACGCAAGGAGCATGTCATGGTTCTCGCCAGCATGGGTATACAAGCGCTGCATGTATCGACGCGGCCGGCGACTGAGCGACAGCACGCAGGCCGCCGTCTGCGTATAGGTATTCTCAACACGGGAAAAGAAGTCGTGCTCAACCTCAATTCGCCGACGGCGCCCGACGACGATTCCTCGCTCCGTGACCCCAAGCCTGACCCAACGCTATCGCCCTGGACGCCCGCCCACGCTCTTCCAACCCCGCCATCATCCCGCTCACCGTCCCTCTCTTCGCTGCCACGAGCGCGAGCGCAACTCGGCGTGTCCCAGATATGGAACTCGAACGGCCCGTACATCCACGCATCCCTTCTCACGTGGGGTTTCCCGCAGGACGATATCGACGTACTCCCCATCCGGCTGCTGCCGGGCCAAGACGGCGACGACCCTGCAGCGTTCCAGGCGACGGTGCGAGCGGCACTGGCGGCGCCGTACGACGTCTTGATCTCTACGGGCGGCGTCTCGACGGGCGTACATGACTACGTGCCCGCCTCGATCGCGGCACTTGGCGGAGAGATCGGGTTCCACAAGATCCAGATGCGGCCGGGCGGGCCCATGATGTTTGCGCACATGGGGAACGGTCGGCGCACGGACGCGGGCGCGGGCGCGGGCGCGGGCGCGGGCGGACGGACGGCGTATTTCGGCTTACCGGGGAACCCCGTGGCGGCTGCTGTGTGTCTACGGTTTCTTGTCGGGCCGGCCCTGGTGGCGATGCGCGCGGGGGGCGGCGACGATCATGGGCTGACGCTTCCCCGGGGACGAACGGTGCGGATACGCGCGGAGGAAAGCCGTCACCTTGCCAATAATGTCGTCGTCGTCGTCCAGCGCAAGCCCGCCCTGTCGCGGATGTACGTGGCGGCCAGGGTGTGCGCGGGGACCCGTGGTGCGGATGACCGGGATGGCGTGCTCGAGGTCGAGGCGCTCGCGCGGGGGTCCAACATGACGCGGGCGTTGACGCGTGCGGATGGCTGGGTGTGTTTCCCCGAGGGTGAGGCAAGGGATACGGTATATGACGGCGACCTTGTCGAATGGTTCAGCCTGGATTTATGAGCATGCCATGTGGATACGAGCCACGGGCACATACCCCTCCATTCACTCCCACTTGCACGCACTCGGCACCCAAATCTCCATTCCCTGGCCGCCCGGCGCGGCCTGCTCGTCCACCCACGCGATCCCATCGCGCATGACGACTTTTTCAAACGCCGCGCGCGTCCTGACGTCGGTCCATCCCGTCGCCGCAACGACGTCCAACTCGCCGAGGTGTCCGTTGCCCCCGGACGTCGACGACGAGGCAAGACTGAGCAAGGTGATGGTATCCGTGTCGAGTTCCGCGGGTACGCTTCGGATGTAGAGTTCCGTCGAGGATGGGATGGTGTGGATTTGATAGCCCGAGTGAAGCGGCTGGAGGAGCTTGACCGATCGGACGACGTCTTCGGGCGTGATCTGCGTTGCGGCGGCGGCGGCGGCGGCTGGGATAGTTTTATCGTCATCGTTGCCAACACTGACCGTCCTAAGCTGCTGCACGCGCCGCACGAGTTCCTGCATCGAGATCATTCCACCATTGAGATCACGCGTACTGGCGCAGACGTCGACGATCTGTACGGCCAGCTCGTGCTGCCAGTCTGACATGCCGAGAATATCCCCGCCGACGAGCCCGCGCGCGGCATCGAGCCATTTCCCGCCCGCTGACGCGCCCGACGGGCCCGTTGCCCCAATCGCGAGCGGATCAATCCCAATGGCGGCACACATCTTTTGAAACTCGTGCCGGAGCCTCGGGTCGGCGCGAATGTCGGCACGATGGGCGCCGGCAAAGGCGACGAGGTGACGTCGAAAGGCGTCGAGTTGGGTACGGAGGGCGGCGAGCTGTTGGGACGTGAGGGCCGAGGAGAGGGTGGTGTAGGATGCGGCGGTGGATGTATGGCGGTCGAGGCCGGACAGACCGGCTCCGCGACGCATGGTGGGTGGGTGGGTGGTGGTGGGTGGCAGGGGGGAGGGGGGAGCAGGACCAGGGGGGGAAGGGGGAACGGAAACGGCGATCACCCGTTGACTGACTCAATTGACTGGAGGGGGGCCAGCGCGGATGCAAAAACAAAAAGAAACCAGCCGCCCTCCTTCTCTTCAAGATTCCCTCCCTCCCTTCCTTGCCCCCGCGCTCCCCCGTTCGCCCCCGCCCTGCCCCTCGCCCCGCCGCCACCGCCACCACCACCACCATGTCGCTCACATCGGTCGAGCAGACCATCTACAAGAAAATCAAGGCCCAGTCCTCCCACATCCTTGGCGCGCCAGAGCTCGAGCAGCAGCTCAGGGGCATCCACACCGTCGACGAGATTGCCCTCGCCATCAATGGTCTCTCGCGCAAGGGCCTCATCCTGATCAAAAAAGCCGGACAGCGCATCTTGTATCAAGCGATCAGTAAAGACGAGGCCAAGAGGACGGGAACGTTTGAGCATGACGAAGGGCTCGTGTATAGCCACATCAAGGATGCCGGGAATATGGGCGCGTGGACGAGGCCGCTCAAGATGGCGACCAACTTGCATCAGACGTCGTTCAACAAGGCCATCAAGGGACTCGAGCAAAAGATGGCCATCAAGTTGGTCAAGAGCGTCAAGGTGAGTCCCCCCCCCGGGCCCGTCGAGATTGCGCCGCTGATTCCCCCCCCATCTTTTCTCCGCCAGTGGCCGACGCGGAAAATCTACATGCTCGCCAATCTGACTCCCTCGGTCGAGCTGACCGGTGGGCCGTGGTACTCGGACGGAGGCCTCGATCAGGCATTCATCGATGGCCTGCTCAAAGTGTGCCTGAATCATGTGAAAAAGCTGGCAAGTCTCTAACCCCCCGTCCTCCCCTGCGTTTGCCTCTCCTGCTCTACATCTCCTGATGACGAGCCTTTGGACCCCTCGCAGACATTCCCCCGAAAGCCCGCAAAGAGCGCCGACATTCCCGACGACATTTACGTCCCGGACCCCATCTATCCGCCGTCGCATACCAAGCGACTCCCGACGCCGCACAAGATTCTCGAATTCATCGTCGCCTCGGGCATCTCGCAGCAAACGCTCGCCGTCGAACACGTCATGCAACTCATGAACGTGCTCGTGTACAATGGTCAAGTCGAGATTCTGAAACCGCCCTCGGGCACCAAACACGAGGAAGGATGGAACAGTGATCTCGAGGGCGATGGCGGCGGGATGGCCGACAGGGAGTGGAAGGATGAGCTCGTCAAGCGCAGGGCGAGGGAAAGGGAGCGTGAGCGCGAGCGTGAGCGCGCCAGGGCCGGGTCGAAGAAGCGCGTTCGTGCGGCCGGGGCGGCGTTGAGCGATGATAGCGATGATGCCAAGGCAAAGAGTCAGAGTCGAAGCAAGAGTAAAGGAAGCAGTAAATCCAAGTCGACGACGACGACGGCCACGGATTCCGCCGAGGACGACACGGGTTCCGCGTCGGACAAGGCCATGTCGGTCGACGACGACGACGACGGCGACAACAACAATCACAAGGCATCCTCGAGGACCGCCTCGTCCGCCTCGTCCGCCTCGGGCACCGACTCGGAGGACGAAAAAGCCCGGGCCAAGAAACGGCGCAAGCGGGAAAGGGAACGCGAGGCGCGGGAAAAGGAAAAGAAGCGCGCGCGGGAAAAGGAGAAGCGACGGCGCAAGAAGGAAAAGGAGCGGAGGGCGCGGGAACGGGAGCGGGAAAAGGAGCGCGAGCGCAGGCGGCGCAAAAAGGAAAAGGAGCGAAAGGAGAAGAAGCGGCGCGAGAGGGAAAGGGAAAAGGTGCGTGCTGACTTTTGTGCGGCCGCGGCGCGACGAACGTGGCCCGGCTGATCTCCCCCTTGCCTCTAGCGACGATCCAAGTCTCGGACGGCGGGCAGCGACTCGGACTCGGACAGCGACAGCGACGAGCTCAAGACGATTGATGATCGGAACAAGAAGCGCTCGTCCTCCAAGAAACGCCGCGGATCGAGCTCGGACTCGGATTCGTCGACCAGTGGCAGCAGCAGCAGCAGTAGCTTGAGCGACAGCTCGTTCATCTCGTCGTCGTCGTCGACCACCTCGACCTCGGATTCCGATTCCGACGCCGGCGGCAGCAAGAAAAAGACACGCTCAAAGTCCAACGGCGACGACAAGGCAAAGCAAGAGCCCGACGTGTCGGGCGCCGCCGCACCGATGCTGTCCATGTACGATTTTGACCACGACATTTACCACGACACCGACGTCGTCTACCGTGCCGTTCATCCGCCCTCGGCGGGCGCCGAGTCACAGGTGACCGAGGCGCCGTGCGTGCAGTGTCCCGTGCACTTGTTCTGCTCCGAGACGGGACCGGTGAATCCGGCGGGATGCGTCTACTATGACAACTGGCTCGCGATGGATTATGTGTAGTGCCGTGTGCACAGAGAGAGAGAGGGAGAGGGAGGGGATGGGGTGTAGCTGGCTGTATTAGCGCGTCGGATGCAAATCCCCCAGCCAGCTAGGGCGACGCTGAATGACCTCGTAATGATCCCATGCATATGGCATGTCCTGATGTCCCTCCTTGACCCGCCATGACATGGCCTCTCCCCATCCCACGACCTACTCTCCCGCCGGCCTCAGCCCAGGGCTCCCTCAGGCGCTTGGATCCAGCGCCAGAGGCTCAGCGACGCCCGGAACACCCTCCATTCACGGCCTGCCCTCGACAGCGGCCACCCGTCCCGGCGTGAGCAGCAGCAGCCATCTCAAACCTGCCTCGTCCGCCGCCATTCGAATCGCACCCAGCACCCACGCGGGCTCGGCGCGTGGCGCAGGTTCCGTCGCGGCGACCTCGGTCTACCCTCATTCGGCGAATCCGCAAGACTTTGAAAAGGCCCTCGATGAATTTGTCGAGCGGCAGCTGCCCGAGTTGGAGCGACTCTTGGGCGATGTCGTTGGTGGAATGTAAGTAGACTGGTCTCGACCGGGAGATGGACAAGCAGTCGCCGAGCCGAGTATTTGCTAGAGACGGCGCATTCGACCAACGTGTCTCTTCAGCCTCAACGGAGCGTGAGTATCCATCCTGTCGCGTCTTTCCGAAAGCCTCGGCTGACTCGCGCGGCTCTAGGTCAATTTCAGCAACGTGAGTCGACGTTTTGACCCAGACGCCGGCACCATCAAGCTGACCACCAGGGTACACCAGTCCAAGCCACGCTGCAACATCTCATTACCTCCACACGCCAGACCGGGCTCGCGGGCATTCCGATCACCCACGATACCCTCGTTACACCCGCCACAAGCCAGCCCGCCCGACCCGCGCTCAGCCAGATAGCCGATCGCGTCGAGCGCGCGACCGAACATTGCTACGCTCAACGGGAGACGGTGCGCGACGGCGCACGAGCCGTTTGCGAGATCATGAGGGGTGCGGGTAAATGAGCGTGGCGTTCGCAGGGTGAGGAGGCTTGGGTGGACAACACTGCCGAGTGAAGCACGTCAAAAGAGGAAGGGAGCCGGAAGCAATTCGCGATTCCTGCGATTGAAGGATGACGGCCGACAATGTTGATTACCCTGCCTTTGCCTTTTCTGCGGCAAGCACCGGTATACTCACCAGGTGATCAGTAGCCAGAAATCGAGGGACAAGGTTCACGGCGCGGCTCCTCGGATCGGCTCCTTCCCATTGCGTCAGCTACCATCTGTTGTACCGAGTACGACGCCAGCGGGATGACAGCTCGTCAATCTTTATCGGACACTATTCATTCTGCGTCAGTTATGACGCAGATCGTCATAGACAACTCGCTCGTAACCCATGCAGCCATATGCAAAAGAGGACGCGAGTTCTCCACAATGAAAAGCCATCCCGCAAGCTATGATAGATCTATTGATGCAGTCATTGATCCTATCGATGTCATTATGTATACACGCCATCCCTGCAACCGGCCAGGGTCGCATTTACATGTGGATGGGCTGGTCGTGAGCAGCCATGGCTGCCTCCTTGAAAGCTGTAGACGCAAAGAACAGAAACGTCAGTTTATCGAAGCGATGGCGGACACTCGGTCGTCACTGACCTTCAGACAAGGTCGGGTGAGCGAAACATGTTCGTGCAATGTCCTCTGACGATGCCTGGTACTCGATGGCGAGACAGGCGGATGCGATCATTTCACCGGCATTGGGACCGATGATGTGGCAACCCAAAACCTGGTCAGTGTCCTTCTCGACGATCTGCAAATGCGGCAGGAAGCTCGATCAGACATGGCTTTTATCTCTCCTTTCGCTTGCTACTCACGAATTTCACGAGACCCTCGGCGTCCTGGTTGGTCTTTGCACGCGAGTTGGCCGTAAAAGGGAACTTGCCGACCTTGAAGGCGACACCGGCCTCCTTCAATTCCTGTTCGTTCTTGCCGACCCATGCGACTTCAGGATGCGTGTACACAACCGAGGGGATGGCGTCGTAGTTCACGTGTCCGTGACCGGTCTTGAGAATCTCGACGGCGGCGATACCTTCCTCCTCGGCCTTGTGGGCCAACATGGGACCGAAAGTGGCATCTCCGATACACTTGACGCCCTTGACGCTGGTGTTGAACTGGTCGTCAATGACAACTCGGCCTCGCTTGTCGAGTTCGACACCGATCTCTTCCAGACCAAGGTTGCTGGTGACCGGTCGTCGACCGATGGACACCAAGACGACGTCGGCTTCGAGCTGTCAGGTGCGTCGAGCGACGAGCGTCAGCATGATGCAGCAGCGACGTGCAATGCACTCACAGTCTCGGGCTTGCCGCCCTTGGAAGCCTCGACGTTCAACATGACCTTGCCGTCCTTCTTCTCGGCACCGATGACCTTGGTGTTGACCTTGAACTTGATGTCCTGCTTGGCAAGAATCTTTTGGAAGTTCTTGCTGCACGGGGTCTTAGCCCAGTCGACGTCGTCCGACACCCATTCCAAGACTTACGCAATCTCGGCATCCATACCAGCGCCGATCGATCCCATAAACTCGACAACGGTCACTTCGGCACCCAAACGCGACCAAACGGAACCCAACTCGAGACCGATAACACCACCGCCAATGACAACCATCTTCTTGGGGACTTCCTTCAACTCCAAGGCTCCGGTCGAGCTGACAATCTGCTTCTCATCGATCTCGATACCGGGGAAGGGAGTGACTTCGGAACCGGTGGCGATGATAATGTTCTTGCCCTCGATCTGGGTCTCTCCGCCTTCGGTCAAGGCAACGTTGAGCTGGGTGGGCGAGGCAAACTTGGCGGTACCCTTGATATAGTCGACCTTGTTCTTCTTGAACAAGTATGACTCGATACCCGAAGTCAAAGCGTTGACCGACTTTTCCTTGGCCTTGAGCATGTTGGCCAAGTTGAGCTTGACATCTCCGACGTCGATACCTCGTGCGGCGAGGTCATGCGTCGTCTGATGGTAGATGTGAGAATTGTTCAACATTGCCTTGGACGGAATGCATCCAACGTTGAGACACGTTCCGCCGAGAGCACCTCGCTTTTCAACACAGGCAGTCTTGAAGCCCAACTGAGCGGCCTTGATGGCGGCAACGTAACCTCCCGGTCCACCACCAATGACGATGACATCGTACGGCTCGGCAGCGGTGGCCAAACCACGGGCAGCGGCGGGGAGTCCGACGACCTTGAGGAGACCCTGACGTTGCGACGAAAGGGCGGCCGGATGACTCAGCGGTCGCAAAAGGTTGGTTGACTAGAGAAATACGCATAAGGCAAAAACGTGATCAGCTTGGTTGGGGCTGCGCAAGGGAGGTCCCTGTCCTGCTTTCGACTCACGCGAGCGGATCTGGCGAACATGATGACGGATGTGACAGAGTAGCAGTCCGATTTCCCAACGGGGGCAGTCAGTACCTTTTTGCAGCAAGAAACAACCGCGAGATGAGCGGTGGCCAGGGCTTGCAAAGACCCACGGCGTCGTTCGTGGTTTGCCCTGCTTGCTTCGATCACCCCAGCTTGCGCGATATCGGCGCGCGGATCCAGGCGGCCGCCCACAGGCCCGCGCCGCGACCGAGTCCCCATTCCGAGGTACGCGATTTTCGCGCGTGCGATCGGCTTAACCGGAGCTACAAGGCCGCTCGCGGCATAGGGGATGGCAAAAGTCGAACGCAGACACGCAGCACGGGGCCGCTCGAGTCGAGTCGAGTCGAGTCGAGTCGAGTCTAGTCGAGTCTAGTCAAGTCGAATGATCCTTGCCCATATCTGCAACTCCCAACAACAAGTGTCTATAATGTCTATAAATCGATTTTGCCCTATGCTCTATTTTACGGTGTTGGCTGCCACTTCAAGCAATCCAACCTATTGTCTTGCTCCCATATGATGCTGCCCTTCCTCTGACGCAGCGGCCCGCTTGGACCCAGGCATCGCACCCTGGTCTCCAAAGTGTCTCGCCGTGTAGCCACATCTCCATCGACCCTCTGGATCCGCCTTTTCGACGACGCGGAAAAAATCGTCATACCTGTCGTATTTCTGCCTGAGCGTGTCCGCCGTGAAGCCGTGTTGCTTTGCCCAGTGCGGTCGGCCGTCGTGCTCGGCCATGATTTGTGAAAATATGTCGAAAATCTTTTCATATGGTACAGATTTTCTATAAGGCCTGGAGAGTAGTCTTTAGCCGTGGACGTCTCTGCACAATGTGAACGACCCAGGCTTACCTGTATTGCACAATGCCGATATACGTCGTCTGTCGCCCGTAGCAAGGTGAGAGCCAGATATCATCGGGCGCGGTGAACCGGATCTCGATGGGGAAATGGACGCGTTGGCCCTTGGGATCGGCTTCCTCGGCTGCAAGCCAGTCGCGCAAGGCTGCCAGAGCATTACGCGTTTGTTCCATGGGAATTGCCCATTCAGTGGTGTATTGCGGGTACTAGAGATGCGGCGATGGTGTCAGGAAAGGGCGGCGCGACAGCTTGGTAAAACTTACGAGACAATCAAACGTAAACACTTTATAGCTATGATCTTGCTGCACGACTGATCCTTCGTTTAGCCACCATGCCCATTTGCCGACGAGCGATGTGTATCGAGGCACAAAAGTAGCCAACCAGAGAAAGAATTGCGTGACATGGTAGTGGAAGAAGTTGCCAAAGAGCGAGGACACCTTGATGGGTGGCTGAAAGGATTACAGTGTCAGGTTCGGAGGACTAGCGCACTGATGGCCAAATGCGACACTCACTTCGTATGTCCGATTGGCTCTCGCCACAATGACACCGCCAGTCTGCGGGTACCACCACATCCTGACATGCTCGGCACTTTTTGCAATGTCCTCAATCTTTTGCATACTCTGCTGATTGCGCTGCTCGACAAAATGAGCATCTTGAGCCGGTTGAGCATCATCAAGTGCCGAGATCAGGGGTGTCTTTTCGTCACTGGCGCCGGCGTGAGTCGAGCGTCGGGTCAAGCGTTCTTCGTCGAGTGATGTGCCCAAGAGGTAGTCGATGTGAACGGGAACCTTACTTTCACGAAGTCGGAACGCCGGCTCGACTTCGAGTTTGACCTTGACCATCAGACCGGTCATGCCGAGACCGCAGCTGGGGAGGTCGCCTCTGGTAAGAAGATATTGCCGATAGGTAAAGAAAGAGGATACTCACAGAGACGCAATAAACAGGTCGTGATTTTCTTCTCGAGAGCAGTGAATCACCTCGGCGCCTTCTGCACTGCTGATAATATCGAGCTCCAGGACATGAGAGCTGATGACGGGAAAGTTGAAACCACTACCGTGGGTGGCGGTAGCAATGATGCCGGCGAGTGTCTGCTCAGTGATCGAGCCGTTGTTGCAAAGCGCCAAACCTTGCTGAAGAAGGTATTCATGCAGGTCCAGCAGCGTGATACCAGCCTCAACCGTGACCGTATTGCGCTCGGGGTCGACCTGTGCAGACGTAGTTAGCGACATTCCTGACGTCCGTTCACTCCACCGACCTGTAGGACCTCTTTCATGCCGTCCATACGGATCATCCACTCATCGGTACATGCCAGGTCACTTGGACTGTGTCCGACGCCGGCCGCTCTCAGGGTTTTGCCTTCCCTTCTTGCCCATTCCGTTATCAGCCGGCACTCGTAGATGGTGGTCGGGATGAATGTTTTCTGAGGATGACACTTGAATGTACGAGCCCAGTTGAAGAATGTCGCTTTCGGCGAGGAACTTGGTATCGCGCATGGCGCAAGAAGGGTGGAAAATTCGGATGTTGCGATATCGACGGGGTGTACGCTTTCGTCGAACGATGCCATTTTTGTGATTCGCTTGGTGTTTCCCTGGCCGGCTGCTCGGGGGAGATTGTGATGTAGGGTATAGCTGAAATAGGGGACGCGTTCACGGTGGCTTCACACCGCGTGCTTTGTAAGATGCAGTCGTCGCTCAGATATTTCAGCCTGATCCGGCTTCGCCGCGGCCTTCGCCGCCAAGAACGCGGGGAGACCAGTCTGCGCACGAAAGTCGAACCATCGATCGGAGATCGGGGGCCACGTGTCTCAAGTGTGCGTTATGGCTGCACTTTATTCCCCAGCTTGTTTACCCATGAAGCTCAAATGATGGCTAGGGCTTCTTTTGCCATCACCAGCTTGATGAGTCCTGTGTGAGCAGATCTTTAAGAGCTTCTTCGCCAACCTCCAAGCTAGCCTTTATGTAAAGTCTTTCCCCGTTCTGCGACTGTCGCTTTTCACACATATATAGCCTTCTGCTTCCCCAGGTCTGCTCCCGGGCCTGGTCTTTGCGATTTCTCACAAGTCTTACCGTCGGCTACCCTGACAGTATCGACAAGAGCACGCGTCGTATCGTTCTCGCCACAAGTGCGTGAGATGAATACGGAATGATCCGGGTGTCCACTTCGTAAACGCAATCTGTTGCATTTTACTCTTTCTATTGGACCACTTTACCATAGCTCATCGGCCTGTGCGATGACCTCTGAAAAGCGTTCAACATGAACGGCCGCAACTCGCCCAGAGGATAAGATTGGAGGCTAGATCAGCGAGATTCTCGTCATTCCCCGCGATTCAACGGACCCTTGGAGCAGTTGCTAGAGGAGTTTTGCCAGATTGGCCCGCGAGAGGTTGGAACTAAACGACCAGTAGACAGGGTTAGCGGTACATTGACAGTTTCACTGTCGGGAAGGATCATTGACGCACTTTGGCCCGCCGTGCGAAGGGAAGAGTGGCGTAGGATGCATGGTCAGTATTGTAGGCTATGAGGGGGAAGTTGGCTGACATCAAGACTCGCCCTATCTGATCTGCCCGTCCGCCGTCAGTCGGGCGAGTCCGACTGCTCGCAGGTGTTGATATGTTTCAGAGGCGTGAGGCTTCTCTATAATTTGTTGTTACAACTTTATACAACTGGCGTGCCGAGTGATGCGATATATGCTTGAATCTGAGCGAATGATGTGCAAAGCCACAAACACAGCCATACTTTTTGGCTTAGCGGATTGTCGCTCTTGGCGCAACTCCGCCCTTGCCTAGGCCCCAGCTCTGCAGCACCTCGGCAATATCGTGCAGCCCATCCAACTTGCCCTGCGCCACAATCGTCGGCTGTCCGCTTCCCAGCCCGTAGTTGAGCGGAACATCGCCCTCTGACGGCCGCAGCACTCTCGTTGCCGTTCGATGAATGTCCGCCAACGTTACCCGATCAATCTTTTCGCACATCTCCTCGACGGGCACCTTGTGTCCGTGGATCTGGGTCTGACGGCCAAGATCCTCAACCTCGACAGAGCGAGATTCCAAAGCCATCATGAGGGAACTCTTCAATTGATTCTTTGCGCGTGACAATTCTTGCTGAGTGACGCCGTCTCGCATCGGACGCGTCAACGAGTCGAGCTGCCACGCAAGGAGATTGCCGATCGAGGTGTTGAAGTGAGGCTGTACGGATACAGCGATACCGAAGAGACCTGGAATGGAGACGGCGTCAGAGTCGGTCGAGAATCAACGCGCAGGCACGCACCTGTATCAGCGTAACAATGGTGGAATCCGGCGCAATAGTCGACGGCATGATACTGGTTGAGGACCTTGGTGTAGAGGCGAGAATACATGCCCTTGCCGGGACCACCTGGAAGTAGGAGATTATGAATTGGTCCGGAACAATCTATCAAGATACTTGCCTGCCGAGAAGCTTCCGCCGCCACCGAGCAGCATCTGCATCGTCGCCAATGCGTACTGATTCTCGAGTTAGTCAGGGCGAAAAACCTTGGGGGCGACTACTCACGATATCGGGATCGTGGATCCCTAAGCCCTCAAAACCGACGTAAACATGCGTAAACTCCTCTTCCGGCTTTTCAATCATCATTTGACCACCCGTATATCTCGCCCTCGCGGTCGAGAGCGTTGCAAAATCGCTACCTGCCACGGATCCCGGCTGCAACGTGGCGAATGACTTGCTGAGCGATGGATGGGATGATGGTGAAGACTGATAGAGCTTGGCGTTGGCGGCGTTGGCGGCGGCGGACGACGTCATGTTTCCGAAATGTTCTGTCGCCAAGTGCACGAGATGCTCGTGCTCCATTCCGACACCCGCAATGACCATTCGCTCCGGCTTGTACCAGTCCCGCATATACGTCCTCAGCGTCTCGCTAGTGATTTCCGGCAACCGCTCCTCCGGACACAGCAGCGGCATTCCCAATGTGTTGTCCCTGTAAGCGACAGTGTGCACGAGCTCGGGCAAGATCATCTCGGGTTTTGCCCAGATTTCTCGGATCTCGTATGCGGCGGCTTCCTTTTGTGCCTCAAGTTCTTCTTCTTCCAAGAGTGGACGTTGGATTGTTGATGACATGAGGGAAAGCGCTGTAGGAACGTCATGCGGAAAGACGGTAGCTTGGTACATTATGGTTTCGCGGGACGACGAGCAGAGAATGTTGGAGCCGAGAGAATCGATGACGTTGGACATCGTGGAAGCCGTGTAGTCTTTGGTAGACTGTACAGCGACGTCAATGTTCAGAATCCGTCGGAGCGACCTATACTACTGCGCCTCACCTTGAACGCCATTCTATCCATCAGATGGCTCACCCCGCTCGTCTCTTTGCTCTCGAATCGACTGCCTGCGTCGATATAAACGCCAAGAGCTTGGAAATGTCCCGGGGTCGTTTCAGTTGCCACTCGTATCTTGTTGGGCAATGTCGTCACTCTCGTCAGAGGCGATGCAGAATAGCTCTATCCCGAGAGGTCAGCTGTGATTGTGATACAAGAAGAAAGTGAAAGAGAGCTTACAGAGGTGGACGCCAATCTGCTCAGAGCATTCCCTGGCTTGAGGCTCTTGCCTACGGAATTAGCAAGTCCAGAGCGCAGTACTGTTGCCGACATGATGGACGGGTATGTTGGGTGGTCGAAATCCTATGGAAATTGCAGCAGATTCGTCAAGTCAAGTGAATGAATGCATCATCGGTCCCGCACGCCTTGGTCCGATCGACACGTCACGTGATGACAGGGGCGGCCCTGGCCCTGGCCACCATTAGCTACTCGCTACCTCCCTTGTCTTTTGTGATGTCTGCGTGATACAACGCCCAAATTGCCCCTTCCTCTCTGGCTCACTACCCTCGGAACGTCCCATTCTCCAAAAAAATGGACAAGGAAATGGAACGCCTCGAGCTACTGTCCCTGGTCAACAGGGTCAGTCAGGAGATCTTCAACTTTACGGGGAATCAGGACAAGACGCTGGCAGAATTTGTCATCTCCGTAAGTCGACCTGTAGCTCAAGCTGCGTCCATGTTCTGATACGTCTACCTTGTAGCTACATCGCAAGAGCAAAAAGTATGACGTATTTGCCGACAAGCTCAAAGAATTGGGCGACTTTCCCGATACATTCATCACCAATCTCGATCGGCTCATCCTCTCGATGCATCCCAAATACAAGAAAAAGTCGGCAAAGGCTGCTAGCGGCAAAGCAAAGGACAAGGATGGAGCGGATGCGCCCGGTGGCCAAGTCTTTGATGAGGAACGGGATCGACAGGCAAGACTCTTCCCGGGTCTTGCGTTGCCCGATACGAGACTCAAGCCTATGGACAAGTTTGTCGAGGAGGAAAAGCAAAACAGGGGAGGAGCGGCGCACGTACCCGACGTTGATGACTTGATGCGTGAACTGGAAGGCGTCGCTGCCAAAAAGTCTGGCCGGATGACGGCGGATGACTTTATTGGCGGGAGGGTTGAGGGAAATGGTTACGACGACGGTCGAGCTGCCAAGCGACAAAGGACGGACGACTCTTCATTCAGAGGACGCAGCCCGCCGCCAAGCGGTCGGGATGGACGAGATAATGGCTGGTCGTCGAGGGGCAGACCTGGGGGATACGGTGGCGGTGATCGTGGCGGGTACGCAAAGCATGCGGGAGTCGATGAAAAGCCGCTGCTGTACAAGATTTACGATGGTCGTGTTACGAATGTGCGAGAGTTTGGAGCGTTTGTGCAGCTGGAGGGTGTAGCGGGAAGAGTGGAAGGTACGTTGGCACGGCAACTCTTGCGGTTCCGTGGCTCATCCCCTCTATAGGAATGGTACACGTCTCTGCCATGTCCGTCGGAAGAGTCAATTCAGCCGCGGATCTCGTCAGCCGAAATCAAAGTGTCAAGGTCAAGGTGATGTCTGTTGCGGGATCACGTCTATCCCTGTCCATGAAGGATGTCGATCAGAGGACAGGCGCGGACCTGACGCCTCATTTGCGAGTCAAGTCGGAAGAAGAAATTCAGGAAGAGGAGCGTCGACTCGCTCAGAGGCCGAATGCAGCCATGACGGGAGCGAATGCCGCACCCCTTTGGGTGGATGACAGTAAACGGTCGTCCGCCAAGCGTCTCACTTCGCCCGAGCGCTGGGAAATCAAACAGCTGATCTCAAGTGGTGTCGTGGACGCGGCCGACTATCCAGATTTGGATGAAGACTTTAGCACTTCGAATGCCTCGGCGGCTGAAGTCGAAGAGGAGTTGGATATCGAAGTGAACGAGGCGGAACCGTCCTTCCTAGCGGGACAGACCAAAGTCACGCTCAACTTGTCGCCAGTCAAAATTGTCAAAGCTCCCGATGGATCGCTCAATCGTGCTGCCATGGCCAGTGGCGCCTTGGCTAAAGAACGACGAGAACTCCGACAGCAAGAAGCGAACGACGAGGCCGACTCTCAGGCGCGTGATCTCAGTCAGCCATGGCTTGATCCCATGGCGAACCCCAACGAAAGAGTCTTTGCGCAGGATATCCGAGGAAATGCGTTGGGCGCCAAGGCTGCAGTCTTGCCCTCCTGGAAGGAAGCGAACAAGGCCGTCACCTACGGTAAAATCACTTCGCTTTCGATTCAAGACCAGAGAAAGGGTCTGCCGATTTACAAATTAAGAGAGCAATTGATGAGCGCCATCAGAGACAATCAAATTCTGATTGTCGTCGGTGATACGGGAAGTGGAAAGACAACGCAGATGACGCAATATCTGGCCGAAGAGGGATACGGTGAGCGCGGGGTCATCGGCTGTACGCAACCTCGACGTGTCGCCGCGGTCTCTGTCGCAAAGGTTGGTCCGAGTCGGTTTTGCCCCTACACGGGACTAACATCTGTCATTAGCGTGTTGCCGAAGAAGTGGGATGCAGGCTTGGCAGTGAAGTCGGTTACACTATTCGTTTCGAGGATTGCACCAGCCCAGAAACCAAGATCAAGTATATGGTATGTAGCACCATTTCCCGAACCAACTTGGCGCTAAACTTTTCAATCTTCTGTTCTCAGACGGATGGTATGCTGCAACGAGAATGCTTGATCGACCCCGACATGTCAAACTATTCCGTGATTATGCTGGATGAAGCTCACGAGAGAACGATCGCCACGGATATTCTGTTCGGTCTCTTGAAGAGTACGTCACATGTTCCTCATTTTCGACAATTGTTGACGTGGGCTCTTGCACTTTGCAGAGGCAGTCAAGCGTCGTCCGGACCTGAAAATCATCGTCACCTCGGCGACACTCGATGCCGAGAAATTTGCCAAATACTTTTACGGCTGTCCCATCTTCACCATTCCCGGTCGAACATTCCCTGTCGAGATTCTGTACACAAAGGAGCCAGAAAGCGATTACCTCGATGCTTCCCTGATCACCATCATGCAGATCCATCTCTCGGAACCTCCGGGAGACATCCTTTTGTTCTTGACAGGACAGGAAGAAATCGATACTGCGTGTGAAGTGCTTTACGAGCGAATGAAGGCATTGGGTCCACAAGTGCCGGATCTCCTGATCTTGCCAATCTATTCTGCTCTGCCTTCGGAAATGCAGTCAAGGATTTTCGATCCAGCGCCACCCGGTGCGAGAAAGGTCGTCATTGCCACCAACATTGCCGAAACAAGTGTCACCATCGATGGTATCTACTACGTCATCGATCCAGGATTCTCGAAACAAAATGCATACGATCCGAAACTGGGTATGGACTCGCTCGTTGTTGTCGTAAGTCCCAAAGCTCTGCATCGTTCCCCCTGATGCTCACCTCGATTCTGCCTGTCAGCCTATTTCCCAAGCGCAAGCCAAACAGCGAGCCGGTCGAGCCGGCCGAACTGGTCCAGGAAAGTGTTACCGACTATACACTGAAGTCGCCTTCCGTAATGAGATGCTGCCGACCCCGGTTCCAGAAATTCAACGGCAAAACTTGTCCTCGACCATCTTGACGCTCAAGGCCATGGGCATCAATGATCTGATCCATTTCGACTTTATGGACCCGCCGCCTGCCCCAACTTTGCTGACAGCGCTCGAACAGCTTTACGCCCTGTCAGCTCTTGATGACGAGGGACTCTTGACCCGGCTGGGGCGAAAGATGGCCGATTTTCCTCTGGATCCCGCATTGTCAAAGATGCTCATCGTATCTGTGGACTACGGTTGTTCCGACGAGGCGCTCAGCATCGTCGCCATGTTGCAAGCCGGAGGCCAAATCTTCTATCGGCCAAAGGACAAGCAGGCACAGGCAGACGCCAAAAAGGCCAAGTTTCACCAGCCCGAAGGTGACCTGTTGACGCTTCTGGCGGTGTATAACGGGTGGAAGAATAGCAAGTTCTCAAACCCTTGGTGTTACGAGGTGAGTAAGGTTGTTGAACCCAGATTGGGCTTATCTGAATCTTTCGCGAGTAGAACTATATCCAAGCACGAAGTATGAAGCGCGCTCAGGATGTCAGGAAGCAATTGCTCGGCATCATGGATCGATACAAGCACGACATCATTTCTGCCGGCAACAACTATAATCGGGTCCGACTGGCCATTTGCTCGGGCTTTTTCAGGCATGCCGCCAAAAAAGATCCAACGGAAGGCTACAAGACACTGATTGAAGGCACGCCGGTTTTCATACATCCTTCAAGGTAGGTTTTGCCTTGCCGTGGTAAACACATCCGCTGAACGCCTTTGTCACCAAGTTCCCTTTTCAACCGTCCGCCCGAATGGTGCATCTACCATGAGTTGATTCTGACTACCAAGGAATACATGCAGTGAGTATCTCCTTTTAGTATGTAAATTGCACCTCTTAAGGCTTTTCTCGACAGCAATATTACCGCCATCGAGCCAAAGTGGTTGACTCAGGTAGCACCGTAAGTATGGGCATCTGCTTCGAAAGGTCTGCTTTTCTGATGCCCCTGCGCGTGTAGATCCGTGTTCAAGGTTGCGGATATCAACAAGGTCTCCAAGCGAAAGGCTTCCGAAACCATCCAGCCCCTTTACAACAAATACGAAAAGCCAGACGAATGGAGGTACGTGCTGGTCAAGGGCTGATACAGTTGTGTGTCGATGTTGACCCTCTTTCCTTCAGATTGTCAAAACTTCAGCGGGCGACGAGAAGTTCGCAGACTTTCTAAGGGGGAGATGGTTTCTTTCCGTCGTTCACCTTTTGATTGGTTCTCGAACTTGGCCATCCGATTGTCAAAAGACACATCGTTGTATCAACTACGATTTCTCGCATACCATCCAACATTCCAACATCCGATCAATTAAAGAAATACTAGGGATATGCCCCTTTCCTTTCTGCTTGGAAGGGTCCTAGGTCGCATTGAGCACCCGCTCCATTTGGCTTGAGCGGGTGAAGTCAATGCTGCTTCTCAAGGTGATCCTATTTCATAGTATCGTTATCACAGTGAGCCTATGGGTGGGCTTAACACACATGTCGAATTCCCTCCGGCTGTCCAGGCAGGTCATTGGTTGACAGCATGGTCTTACCGGGACAGCAACGGCTTGAACAGTGTGGCAAAGCAACGAGGAGCTTGCTGCTGGAGGTCTTGTCTTACAAGAAACAATGATCATGCTGGAGAATACAAATTTAAGGAACTACACATGAAGGCACGTTCGAGGCATACTGGGTGACAACACTTTTCTGGGGTACATGAACCGGGCCAAGAATACAGAGGGACTGGCGGCGAGCTAACTTGCTTCAAATTGTTCCCTATCAATCCACCCTTGCCTCCTCCTGGACTCTGTCTACTTGTCTCAGCGATGAACCCAATTGAGATCAGACACCTCGACTAGTTTCGTCTTGTCGAGGGTTTTCCCCGAGAGACTCCAGTTGCCTTACGGTACGAGGGAGGTGGTTACGATAGGGAAACCTGTGACAAGACTTTCAGCGGATAAAGCAAGGAATGCAACCAGGAGGGAGGGCTCACCGGGTGAGAACCGGACGTTTTGAAAATCCATTCTATGCAATACAAAGACCAGGTCAGCACCGATTCCCAGCTGTCTTGGCATTTTCGGACCTTCCAAACGATTCACAGTCGTAACACTCAGTCACTCGCGTACTCAATCGTTGCTTGTGGAGGTGACTTGTACACCTGATATAAATCACAATCATGAAGGAAAGCTGGTGATGTCACGATGTTGGAAGATGACTTACCGTCTTCTGGACCCGCTCCAAAGCTTGAGTAGCTGCTTGAGTGGTAGCTACATCGCCACTAGAGGCCCCGTCGCTGCTGGAAACCTTATCAAGCTTATGTTCCGTCCATGCCGCTCCCATCATTTTATGGCCGATGTTGTCGAGAAGCAATGCTACCTGATCCAATCCCCAATTCCAGTTTTGCACCGTGAAGAGATCCCGAAGCCGACTCACATCGGGTTCCTTTCCCAGTCCACACAAGTCCAGCTCTTTGAGCAAATCCAGCTGTTCCAGGACGCTCCACCCCTGGACGAGAGGGATCAGGGGTGGTCGAAATGTTCGGAACCAGGTAACACGTTGTTCCACATCACGCTTGAGGACTCGAAGCATTACGACTGGGAAGCGCACACCGGGAGGGAAGGTGAGCGTGCGCAATCGTGGATCCAAGCTCGAATGTGGGAACTTACAGAAGATCATGATATGCTTAGGATCCATTTTTGAAAGTTCGATTGCATCGCTTTGACCGTTTACCCAACGGCCGAGAGGGGTGTCCATGTCTGTCTAGGGATAGGATGGCTTCAAAACCACACAAGCGTAGATATTCGTTATCGAGTCGCAGTGATATCGTGCGGGCTCTGCGATAGAGAGGGAATGGCAGGCAAGCCAGTCCTCTATATATATTGCCATCAAAAGGGATTCCGTTGATTACCATCGTACGATGATTGGCCGTTTGATGCCAAAGGACTCCCATCGAACGATGATTGGCCGTTTGATGCTAAAGGACCATGGGCATGGAAGAGGCGGAAGGCAGCTCGGAAAGCCAGAATATTACGTGATATGTTACTTCCTCAACAAGAAAGGCTTCAGATTGACAGGCGGCAAGTGTGGTGCGAGTCTTTACTTGATAGGAAAAACATCAGTCGTGCTTGGTCGAGGAAGAACTGCTTTAAGATCGCAGGATTCGTCATCAGCACACATGCTGCTGAACGGATGAGCTATTGGATCAGGAGGTACTATCTCCGTCCATCTTACTGAGCAAGGAGGAAGACTACTTTCAAGGCGTTCTCTATTCTCTGCAACGATCTGAGGGAGTTGATCGAAAAGAACCTGCAGTCAACAGCGATGGATACATTATCGCTCAAAACGCGCGTCACAGATTTGCATTGCGCCACCGCCATTGCCCATCACGTCCATTCAACGGTGCATGAGAATAAGATTGGAATCGAGGCTGGTCCACAAAGGACGATGTACGTCTACACCATTGTATTACAAACAGCTGATTCTATGGCTAAAGAAGTGAAGCGAAAAGCGAAGGTAGAAAGAGGAGGTAGGGCAAGTCATCTAGGCAGGGGAGGTCAGCATGATAAAGGTGCAAGGTATCGCCCATGATGCTTACAGACAAGTCCCTTAAACTTCCTGCGAGGTAGCACCCGAGGCCTTCTTGGACTTGGCGGTCTTGGCGGGCAAGAGTTCGGAGTGGATCTGGGGCAAGACACCACCCTGGGAGATGGTGACACCACCGAGGAGCTTGTTCAACTCTTCGTCGTTTCGGATGGCGAGCTGCAAGTGTCGGGGGATGATTCGCGACTTCTTGTTGTCTCGGGCGGCGTTACCGGCCAATTCGAGGATTTCGGCAGACAAGTATTCGAGAACGGCTAAGAAGGGAGGGTAAGATGATGAAAGACAGAGGCGAAAGGAGTCGGCTCACCAGCAAGGTAGACAGGGGCACCGGCACCGATTCGCTGAGCGTAGTTTCCCTTCTTCAACAATCGGTGGATACGACCGACGGGGAACTGCAAACCTGAGAGGGAGTCAGAAGAAGGAACGGAGGTGCAGTGCTCGAGAGACGTACCAGCCTTGGACGATCGGGACGCAGACTTGACAGCGGGAGCGTCGGAGGACTGAGCCTTACCACCTTTGCCGGACATTGTGAAAGTTGCTGGGTTGGTTGGGTGTTGGAAGAGGTGGTGCTAGTGGTGGTCGCGAAGACTGGTTGAGGAATGAGATGGAGTTGTCGACGAGGTGAAGTGGAAGTGAGCGAAATCGTGCTTGATATATACTCGTTTCTATCAAAACGGCGCTGGACGCGATGACAACAGAAGCGACGAGGGCGGGACGCGTTTGCGTTGTTCCCGCGGTTGTCTCCCGTATGGATCACATCTTTGGATCCGCATTCTGATCTTACGTAATTAGTCACGTGATCATTGTTTTGGCTGAGGAAGTGATCTCCGATACGTCGGAGAAAGTGATCTGATTTGGGGTACTGGCATACACGGGATGCCATTAGTGATCGGCACATCAAGAGATTTTGCGGGCACACCGCGGATCGAGCCTGACGTTTGTTGACAGAGTGATGGAACAGCTGATGGAACCCGATCGAGCTGAGCCTAGCGTGTGTTTCCACTGACGCGTTGCGCGTCCGTCGCCTGAGCGTGTCGGCCAGGAAAGGAGTATATAGTTCCACACTGTCACATCCCCCTTCCCCCGTTGCGAATCATCGTCTCCATCACCAACTCGTATTCACACACCACCCACTTCAGTTCTCAACCCAGCCCAAACACCACTATCACAATGGCCCCCAAGTCCGCTGCTCCCGGTACGTTGCAGACTGCCCTCATCATCACTGATTCACCCCTTTGCTGACCTTTCTCCTCTTCCAGCTTCCACCGCCTCCAAGGCCCCTGCCACCAAGGCTCCCGCTGCCAAGGCTCCGGCCAAGAAGACCGCCGCCCCCAAGGAAGCCGGTGACAAGAAGAAGCGATCCAAGCGAAGGGTCGAGTCCTACTCGTCGTACATCTACAAGGTCCTCAAGCAGGTCCACCCCGACACTGGTATCTCCAACAAGGCCATGTCCATCTTGAACTCTTTCGTCTCGGACATTTTCGAGCGAATCGCCGCGGAAGCTTCCAAGTTGGCCGTCTACAACAACCGATCCACCATCTCGTCGCGAGAGATCCAGACCGCTTGCCGATTGATCCTCCCCGGAGAGTTGTCCAAGCACGCCATCTCTGAAGGCACCAAGGCTGTCGTAAGTGTCCCTCTTGACTGCTGTGTGCGAAAACGAGTCCTGATTTCGATCTCTTCCAGACCAAGTTCTCCTCTTCCACCAAGTAAAGCTTTGGCTTCTGGTTGGACCGTTATTTTACGCCTTCGCTTTTCGCTCCCATTACCTTTAGTCGTAGAGTCTGCTGTTTGTATCACAAAGGTGTAGACGTACACCGTCCCAGTGGACCGGCTTTGATTCCAATCATTTATGCACATTGCATTGTTTGAAATCTGTCCTTGCCTGCATTTTCATTAATCTTGCTTCGCCTTGGCTCGTTTACCCTACGTGATGGCCATGAACTTTCGAGCCTGCGAGACGACGGGGACAAGTAGAGATATTATGAAGATGACTGTTACAACCATTCCTGTCGACATCTATCGAATTCCACACATCAGCCTGTCCGGCGGTGTTGAATCCTTTCACTGGACCCGCGTGGCATTGTACAACTTGATATAGTTGTGTACCGCCTTTGCGTCCTTGCCTGCTTGTGCCCGAAGGTACATCTCGTGCAGGCCATCACCGAGATCGGGTGGCGACGTGACGTGCGTGAGCGTGACGGGACCCAGTGCTTGCTCGTCTTGCGCGATACCCAGATCCCCACGGGTGACCTTTAGTAGACTGTCAATATCGAGCGACTCGCCCTTTGGCAAAGGTACGGGCTGTGAAGGCGTGATGCACGGCATGTCGACCTCTTTCCGCAAATAACGATCAATGTCGACGGCGGAAAAGAATGTGACGCCCTGGGGAAGATCGTGCATGCCCAAGTTGTAACACAACAGCGCTCGAGTCCAGGCATTGACAATTTGCAGCGCGAGGGCGGCCCGATACTTGTCTTGCTCCTCCACAAGATATCGCAATTCGTCATGTAGGGAAATCATGTACCGAGCCTTGATGTCGTACTTTTTGATGAGGTATTCCATCCCAATGATGAGCAGATGAAGGTAGTCGACTCCCGAAGACTGGACTACCCAATTGATGCGTGACGGCAGGTAGTCGGTGCCGAATGCGCCATTTTTGGGCAAATAGACGCTCTTGAGGGCGTCCGTAACTCCGCATCCTAGAGCCGGCGTTTGCGGCAAGGAGCTGGTGGCAATCCTTTCCAAAGTGTTGAAGAGGTAACTTTCGGAGCCTCCGTGCCAGAGCGATTTGATGGCGTCCTCGGGTGTTGACGGGCCGTTCTTGTTCCACTGCTTGAGTCTCGTCTTTTTGCCCTTGGTGGCAACATACAGATTGTTGGCCAGCGTGGTTGCTTCTTGGTCGGACAAGTCTGGATTGTTCTGCTTGAGCAACTGTAGCGCGTGTTTGACTCCTGCTCCGTAAATACGGGAATAGTTGAAGACTTTGGCATTGTCTCGCGTGGTGTTGAGGATTTTTGCCGTCTTGGAGTGCAAATCGGTCCCCGCTGACTTGGTGCCTTCCAATGTCATCCAGCCGATTGCCGTGGCGCCGTGCAAGCCAAACTGCGAGTCGCCCATGACACTTGCGATCCACAGTTCCTCCGAGTCTACGTCGGCGCCGACAATGGCATAGCCCGGTGGTGAGCGAATCATGGCTTTGAGCTCCGAGCCCACTCGATTCTTCTTTGCATTGGAAGCTGTGAGCCATGTCGCTTCGACGGCTCGCCGCGTCACGGTGCCCATGGTGATGACTCGAGGCAGAATGATACCCAGCCGATTCTCTTTTTCAGCGGTATCGCCAAAGCCCATGGTACCGATTTCGGAAGCGTAGACATCCATTTGCTCCAGGATACGCTCACGAGCCGAGATCCAATAGCTGCACTGAGCATTCATATTCATGGCGTCAGCTGCGGCATTTGCGATTCCATTGTCGGCGACGCCCTCGCCAGCAGGCGCGGAAGCCAATACGCCGCTGTCGATATACCGCAAAAAGTTTTTGGACATGGGATTGCCCACATTGGCGTCTCCTCCTGCGTGGTGAGGTATTTTCACATAGACACTCGAAGCGTCGGCGGCGAGTCTGGAATCTGTCGTATCCTTGAATTTCGTAAAGACCACTCCAGCATCGGCACTGCTCTGGCGTTCGATGGGGACTCGGTAGAGCCAACCGTGCTCACGACTGTGGCAGATGGGAAATCCTTTCCATTCCAAGCGAAGGAGGAGAGGCGCGACTCGCTTGCGTACAGTCAGATCGAGCTCTCCTGGAGGGAGGGCATTCACACCGCCCGGTACTAGATCATGGAACCACTTTGGCCATATGCCGTGTTCATCTCGACTCCGTCGGGGGGCCTTAGGCTTTTTGGGTGATTCTTTGGGGCGAACAACTTGGTCGACGTCGGACCAATCCAGTGCACAAGCCTGAACGGTAGTCTTGCCGGCCTCCAAAAACTTTTCGGTAGCCTGAGTGAAGACGTCGGCGTGGTGCTCGCGGAGATCCCCATTCAGCACTGCCATGCAGATTTCTCCGTATGGTGAACTGTATAGGCCTGATACCCAGTCCGAACGCCTATTTTTGGTAAACGGAGACGCAACTTTGGCTTTAGGTGATGGACGGTGAAATGTGTAGCGGTCCGACAAAGCTCGAAGTCGATGATCGTCTGGATGGGAAAAGACGAGATTCTTCCCAAATGCCGCGGCCACCGTGGGCTCTTCTGCCTTGGAAACGGCGGTGATCCAGCGATGCTCACGAGACTCGACGAGCGGTTGACCTTTGTACGAAATTTGCAAGATGTATGGCAGGATATCGCCGAGCTTTGAGAGGGACGGCTGCCCCGTGAGCCATATCTTGCCGTCCGCAAGCCAGCGCGGATTGGGCGATACTGCAACATGATCAGCAGCCATCCTTCTTTGCAACTCTAGGTACATACCTGTATCTTCGTCCGATTGTTTGTCCAGCTCAACCCCCGCATCGTCCCTGGTCTTCGGCTCGACCATGAGCTCTCGATTCTCGCTCACACCAACAGCAGAAGCGGCGTCACTTCCAGTCGCGTTGGCGTCCCCGCCTTCTGCCTGCGTTTCCTGCGCTTTGCTGCCGATCGCGTGTACAAAATCGTCGTTCCATCGAGCTGCCTTTGGTGTCCAGTCTAATTGCTCCGACCAAGGATCGCCCTCGACGTGTCCCCTTTGCTTCAACTTGTAGGCCAGCTCCCATAAGACCCCCTTGACGCCGCCATCCAATTCCTTGTACTTTTTGTCTGCGTTTTCGATGTACTGCCTCCATGACTTGTCGATGGGCAAGAAGGGGTTGCCCATCGTGAGAGCACCCGCAAACGATACTGGATGCGGACAGGATAGCAAGAACAAAGGCAAAACCTTTTGCAAGACTTGGTGCGTGACTTCGACGTCCTTGGCGCAATATTCCAGCAGTTTCTGTAGATCGGGTCGAAGCTGTGCGGCCGATGTAATGTCTTCGTTGCCAAATTCATCGCGAACGGCCTTGTCCATACGAATGCCCAAATGCAAGCGAGCGACCTCGGACAAGGCATTGGCCGAAGTCACGTCCTCCCAACGGTCCGCATCTTCCCAGGCTTCGCCTTTGCCGACCGGGAATGCACTGTCAGGGCCGTCGACGTCCTTTGACCCTTCAAACTCATTGATAAGGCTTTCGGACTGCGAACGTTGTTCTTTGGCCTGATGTTTTTCCTTTCTGCGCTTCATCCATGCAGGACGCTGAACCGACGTGATGCCCTTGGTGGACACGTGAAGAGCCAGAGTGTCAAGCCAGCGGTTCCGAGAACGCTTCACGTGATATTCATCCAATACCTTTGACCGGTCATACCCCACGTTGTGGCCAACGATGATTTTGGGCTGATCAGGATGCGTTGTCGCAATCGGAATCAACGTGGAAGGCACTCCCGACAAAGGCGAGCTGGTATCGGCAAAAATAGCTGGAGATAGCCAAGAGTACCACGCGCGTGGCGTTGCTGCCGTTGCAATCACGGGGTACGGTGAGATCTTGTACAAGACTTCGACGTCGAAACAGACAAGTTGCTCGTCTCCCAAATCCTGAACATGCTCCGCCTCGCCGGAAAGGGGATCGTAGCGATACCATCCGGGTTGATCGGTACACCATGTCTTGGGCATCGGAGGCAATGTCGACTCGGCAAAGCGTTTCGATAAGCCCAAGTATGGTTCTGCTTCCTGCTTGCCGATCCGCTGGAAATGCTCGCGAATATCATTCCCCTGCAGCGGCGGCATACCGAAACTGATTTCAGGAAGCGTTGCTGCTCCCGAAGGGGAGAGATCGTTGTCCGCTAAATGCTGAAGCGATATTTTGGTAAGAGCATCCGACGGCTTCTGGTTGGGATCTCCGGGAAATAGCTGGCGCTGCAGGGAAGGAGAGAGCAGTTGTACACCAACAGCATTTCTCCGTGGACTGGACGAGTCGGCCTTGTTGTCGAGCGACGCGTCATCCGGTTTGACAGGTGCACCAGATCCAAACGCAGTGCCAGAGTCGGAAAGTGACTTAGCTGGTCCTTCAGTAGGGACGGCAGGGTCCTCTACGCTCGCAGGTGACTCCGGACCTGAGGTCAATAACGCCTCTTCCCGTGTAGATCTATCTTCCACGAGACGTTTCCGATTGCGGCGAATCTCTGCTAGATTAAGGACTTTTGCTACAAGGCATGTTAGCGGCACGACGCAGCCAAGATTTGACGTGCGAGGACTCACGACTTTTACCCCTGACAGATGGCCGGTATGACCAATCCTCTTCCACGGGAGCGTCATCAAAACCTGTGATTGACGCATCCGCCAACCCATCAAAATGGTACGGATACTCCTCATCTGCTGCCGCAGGTCCGGCCCGCTTTCGCGAAACCGTCGAACGGGCTGCGCCGTAATGGGTCCAACGTGAGATTACCAGCCGATGCCGAGACGTCTGAAGCAAAGGAGTGCGAGCTGGTGCGGCCGGCTTCGCAAGACATGTCGTCCAAGGGTGTGAAGGACGTGGAAAGCGTTTATATGCGTCGACCCATCGTATTGCCATATTTAAATCGATAACCGTCCATGCGCTTAAATTTCTTGAAGCCGGACAAGCAGTATCATTCCGAGAATCCCCCAGCGATATACTCTGTGCGCCCGGGATGGCAGCATCACACGATCGGTGCCCTCAGGCCTTGAGTCGTCGCTTGATGCAGCAGAACTTCAAGCAGGACAAAGCGGTTGACGATCGATCCGAGCGATCGACAGCGGAATCAAATTGAAACCCGATCGTCCGTCTCACCCGGTTGGAAATGGTCTCAGAGGTATTCCTTGAAATCACAGAAGAGCCCGCATATATATCGCCTCTTGCCCTCGCCTCGCTCAGCATCGTGCATCTAGGTGCACCATTCTATTCCATCATTCGAGGATACAACATGTTGATCGGAGTACTCGGCAAGTCTTGGCCTCCCCTTTCACGAGCCATCTTGCTGAAGACCACTGTAGCCTTGCAGGGTGCCTTTCTCGAGCACTACACGCACCTCAACAAGTGGGTTTCACAATAATCGCCCGACAGGTAACATGATCTCAGACCGTTCGTGAAACAGAGTGCGTTCCGAACAAGACCTTGACTTTGACGTAACGTTGGTGCGAACGACAGAAGAACTCAAGGTAGATCTTCATCCGACTATGCTGGATAACGACTAACATTGCGTTTCAGAAATGTGATGCACTGGTCTTATGCGGAGGAGAGTCGACGGTCATGCTTGCACAAGCCGCCCGGCACCCTGGGCTTCTCGAAGAATTGACAGAGTTCTGTCAAGACCCGCAGAAACCGGTATACGGATCCTGTGCCGGTATGATCCTGATGGCAGACATTGATGGAGTCGCGGGTGGCAAGAGACCTCAAAAGGGTCTCGGCGCGATCCCCGGTATGAACATCTGGCGAAATCTGTATGGCAGTAAGTGCCAAGACTGACAAAAGGCAAGTCTGTTAGCTGATCCGATTGCAGACCAATTGGCCAGTTTTGAAGCGCAGCTGGAAATGCCCGAGCTCAGCAATCCTTCGCTACCGTTCCCCGCCATCTTTATCAGAGCTCCAGCGATCCACTCCCTCGCTCCAACAGGTAAAGCAACGGGCGATGTCAGCTTCCAGCCATTGTGTTCGCTGCCGCCCGATTTGGCCGCGGATGCGCCGCCATCAGATGGCCCTCTAGGACCGGCCGACGAGGAAGCGCTGCGAGTCGTAGCTGTCAGAAAAGGAAAGAAAATGGCGACCAGCTTCCATCCGGAATTGAGTCCGGATCTTCGTATACACGAGTACTTTGTCCGTAAAGTATGCATGGAATAGATGTAACAACTGCGTGTTGTATGACAAAACTTTTGCATCGATTTAGCCCGGGGCATTTGCCCCTTGGCATATCTCTCGCTTACCCTCTCACGTTCACTCTTCATCAGTATCGCTCAACACGGCGACGGATTTGCTGCAGATAGGTTTCAGCATTATTCTTCCGAACCGAGGCTACCACCCACAATTTCGTCTTTTTTGTCGGTCTATCTTCTCCCCCTTCATCCCCGTCTGGATCAACGGCTGCGGGTCGCTTCTTCTTCGGCTTTGGTGTCTGATCATGAATGATGAGCTTTTGTCTCGAGAGATCGTCGAAAACTGACCTTTGATCGAGCTCGGGCTTGCACATCATCTTCATCCGTGTGCATGGCATTCGCCTCCTCATCATCATCGATCATGTCATCGTCAGAGCCACGCTTGGCCTTCTTCTTTGATTTGCGACGCGGTTTGCGTTCCACTTCGTCGCCGCTGCCAAGAGGCTCTTTGTCCTTGCGAGATCTTGCTCTGCCCTCTGCCCTCTCCTGTTTTTTGATGCCCTCCTCTTCCTCCTGTTGTCGAATCTCCATTCTCCAGCTTTTTGCCTCCTGGCGCTGTCGCTCTCGAATCGCCTCCTCTTCTGCAAGACGTGCCCTTTCAGCTTCCACACGCTGACGCTACAAGGAAGAGCAGCGTCAATCGAAATGCAAGCAGGTCTCGCAGCTTCACCAACCTGTATCTCGTCAAGTCGAGCCTTCTCCTCGGCTCGCTTCTTCTTGGCGATCTCATGCTTTGTTGATTGCTCCGTTTCGTATGTCTCCTGCTTCTCCAACTGCTCTGGGACTTTACGAAGCAAAGATCCTCCGTATTTCGCTCGGTATCCTGCCATCTCTGGGTCGTACCCCGCTCCATCTTTCGGCAAAGTCGCGAGTAGACGGAAAAGACTGTCAACAGATGTTAGCATGGGGCCCGAAACGCCTCAGAGATTGCTTACTCGTTGGCGCTGCTAGCCTGGCCTGACACCTGGTGCACTTCAGTGATGGACCGTTGGTCGGGTTCCAAATTCAAGACAATTTCCGCTCCTTTCTGCTGGATCATGGCAATGTTGTACAGCGTCGTTTTATCGTGTGGTTTCACTTGACATGCCTGTCATCTACATTTCAGCATCAATGAACGCTTGAGCTGCAACGGACGTACTCTTTGCGCATACATCAGCGCTTTGCCCATTGCTGCATAACTCGAAGATTTCAGTGCGAAAGAATAGTACGCTCGACAGAGGTACATCAAGATCTGCCAATCTTGATTCTTGGTCATTTCAGCTGCGGCACCGTACTGTTTTGCAGAATTTTAGCGCGACCGAACTGACCACGCTCGGGCGTCACTTACCGCCTCGATGGCACGCTCCTCGTCTCCTTTGGCAAAGTGGCAGTGACCAATGTTTACCAGAACGCTCGACGTTAGCATCGAGTCTTTGATACGGGTAAATATCGAGAGTGCAATCTCGAGTCCCTTGAGTTTAGCTGCGCCATCAGAAGGTCGACTGGCTGGTCCATCTTTGCGCAGGGGCAAAGTATCCTCTGCGATAGCGATGGCCAGTCCCTGTGCTGCTACGGTACACGTTGGGTCAAGCGAAAGAGCTTGAGAGAAAGCTTCGGCGGATCGACAATAATCTTTGGCGCGTTCGGTCTCTCCGGCTTTCGAGTCTCTAGCCAAGTGGTAATGATAGGAGCCAAGGGTGCACAGAGCATGCAAGTCATCCGGGTGGGAGCGCCTCGTTATCGTTGCAAACTTTTGCAATTCGGTCCATTTTTCCTGCGAGTGCATGTAGTGAGAGACATAAGATCGGAATTCAATATCGGAGGAATGGCTTGTGTTGATCTCTTTCAAGATCTGATCCGCCTCGGCAACGCGGCCCAGCGTAAGGGCCACTTTCGACAGGCGAATTTTGGCTGCAAGATTCTGTCAGCCTGGGATATAAGTCAATGAACTCATTCCCTTACCATTGACGTATTCCGGATGTTCTTCGAGAAGACTTCGATATGCCTCCGACGCCCGGACCACATCATTCGAGTCTTCGTACGCCCGTCCCAGATTGTAAAGCAGAGTCGAACGGAAGTTTTGTCGAGCCTTGTCTTGTGGTTGTCCGAGAGATGCCACTACCTGTTCATACATCTGCATAGCGTCGTCGACATTGCCCTGCAGCATGTAGAGTGTCGCCAGGTTGTTTGACATTCTCAAGCCAGTAAGGGAATGCTCGTCACTATCGCCTTCATCCTGGCCGGCACGGAAACGAGCGTGAATTTCGATCGCCGTCTGGTAGGCAGATACAGCCTTTTCAAGACTTTCCGTCTGCCAGAGTTTCGCCAATTGAACAAACACCATGGGATCGTCGGCTACGCTTCGAAGACTGGCTCGGCCGTCTTTACTGGACTTCGATCTCTTATACGTCTCGTGAATGCTGTCGAGCAAATCGCGCGCGTGCCTGGTATTGGAAGCCAATTCTGCTGGCGGCATACCCGGATGGGGGTAGGCGAGCAAAAGAGCATAGACGAGATTAAGTTCGACTGGCGCTTGACTACCGATCTTTCTCGTGGCCATTTCCGCAATGTTGAGGGCTTCTCGATAGTTGCCTGGCGGAGCATGAATGTCAGGCACTGAGTCCTCCTAGCTAACCAAGAGACCAACCAGAAGCGATGGCATTTTGCGCTCGGACGATCTCCACTACGATGTCCGGCGTTGGGTCCTGCCGAAGACGGGACGCGTACTGCTCGACGTCGTCCTTGTCGCCCTTCACAAAAGCCAATCGTGTCCTTTCCGAAACAGCTCGGCGAGTATGAGCTGCAGTGTCAGCATACTGTAGAGCACGCTCTGCCAATTTAATCGCCTAGGTTTCCGGTCCTCGTCAGCGCGATGCATCCAAAATTGCTGCGCATAACTCACCTTGTCGATTTGTCCTTGCACCTCGGTGTTCCTGATCAGCGACAACGCTACCGGCGACAATTTTTGGTGCGTCTGTACGAAAAGCTGGCCCATCTGCCTCGTCGCCGCGATCATCTTTTCCTGTCGTTCGTCTGTGCTCATGCTGGAGTTGAAAGACTTTGCCTCGTTGGAATCTGCAACATTCAGAAGAAGTCTCGCGCCGTGATTATTGGCATCCTGTAACATTTCTCAGTGCAATCATACAGGACGATCAAAGGCATTACCCACTCTTTCGAGAGCTCGCTTCCAGGCCATCTGAGCTCGCCTGTGATCCCCCGACAGCCAGTATCCGAGTCCAATGCCCACTCGAGGATCCGGGGAGAAATTGGGCGCGGCCTGCAGGACCTTTTGATATGCTCTGAGGGCCAGATCTGGGCGCTTTGACTGAAGGTGCAACCGGCCTAGGCACATATGGACGATCAAGTTGTCCGGCTCATGCTGCAGAGCTAGATTGAGGGCCCTCTCCGCCTCCGGAATGGCTCGCTGCATTAGAGCGATCATTGCTGAATAACAAAAATCAGTATCGAGCGTTTCAACATCCTTCCTGACTTGCATCGGCCGACCAAAAGAGCTATCCTAGGTTTGGCACGTGTGGCAGCGTCCGTCTGCTTCAAGGCTTCCTCTGCGCGAGAGAAGCAGTCGGCTGCGCGTTTCCTGTATTCATCGCCGGAGAGCGTATCGGAAGGCAATTTGTCCTGCCCTGAAAGATTGACAATGATTGAGAGACACCCAGACTCTTTCGACCAATTTCCTTACTGGCATTCGGCAAAATGATCTTCGGGGCATCCCTCGCCTCGATCAGGTGAATGTGACCCAAGAAGGTATACGCGTCACAGAGGGCGTCAAGATCGCTTGTCCTTGTAAATCGGGCTGGAGGAAAGGAGATATCGATAAGCAAGTCTCCTCGAAAAATGCTCCAAGGCATATTTACTCTGGACTGCAGTCTCCAACAGCATCCGTGCCTTGTCACGCTCTCCGTGCCTCAAGTGCTCCTGAGCGACTCGCATCCACGCTTTAGATCGCGCGTCGATGTCTACGAGCATGCTTGCCGACATGGCATGGTCCATCTCGTGGAGCTGGTTGACCTGGATTTCGATGAGCTCATCACTATGCGCGAAGGGTGCCTCGATCAGTATAATTCATGATTCGATCATAAAAGACAGTACTCGCTTGTTCGTGGGGAGATCAATGGTCCTTTCATGACCGTCAGCCGACTTGTCGTCGGCATTGTCGTCGATGTCCATATCCATATTAGTATCATCAATCTCTTGAACTTCCGGCGAGGCCCGACTATGCTGGCTGGTCTCCGCCATGATTGACGGTTTCGACACTCCCAGGTGGTTCTGAACTCTCGCTCCTGGGAATTCTCAGTTTTTAGAGGCCCAGATGAGATCCATGACCCCATCGAAGCTGGCACGAGGTCGTGCAATCGGTTCGGGCTCGGGAAACTCGAGAGGTAGGTGACGGAGGTGCGCCCGACACGATCGCTCGACTCACGCACGCCTGCGGACGCGATGTTAGCTAGCTACTGGCAGCGCAGAGCCAGTTGAGAAAGGTCGCAAATGCCAATGCGTGAGATCGCCTTTTCTCTATCATCTGGTGCCAACCAGTTACTCACGTCTGGCCTACAAACGATGCTACAGGCAGTACTTCAGGTTTCTGCCGATTCTCAGAGCTAGAAGGCAAAAGATACCGCCTGTGAATGCAGGAATGGCCATTGCGAACCCTCCGAAAAAATTGGGCTAGACGAAAGATCATTCAATGCATACATGGTCACTCGATGAAAAAGTCGCCCTATCTACCCTATACAAATGGCAAAATGACATGACTCTGGTACTCTCCGCCGCAGTGCACTTTGTGAGCTCCAGTGTTGTCCGTGACACCTTCGACGGTAAACTTCTTGTTTTCGAAGCTCTCCTCTTGCAGCAAAGGGTATCCTCCCGAGACCTGGACGCGCAGCGACTCTCCAGCTTCGAATTCGGCGCCCATCGCCCAGATACCGATTTCGAGCTTGACAATTTCTCCCGGAGTCAGCCGTTGAACCTTTTCATGCGGGTGGAACGGGTACTGAGTATGCATCGACTTGGAGTCGTCAATCTCTCGATGACTTGCACGGAGGACTCCCATGAATCCGACGGCCAAGTTGAGGTTGGACTTGTCCTTGGACGGAACGGTATCGAGGTCCTCGACAGGGCACTTCGACCAGGGGATGTTGAGCGCGAGCAAGGGCTTGCCGTTCTTGTCGAGCTTTCGGATCGTCACGTAAACGACCATGTCATCGGCATCATCGCAAGACATGTACAGGACGGCCTTTGGTAGACCGACCAGCCGAGTAGTCTTGTCGAATTTGAAATCAAAGGTCGAATAGCTTTTTGGTGTGGTCGAGTCGTGGGAAACGACGCCAGCGTCGCCCTGAATCGCTTGTTCCGACAAGGAGCCATTGCTGTGGTTGAGATAGAGCTTGCGGTAATCTGTCCGTGGCAAGGGGTAATCCTCTTCGGCAATGTTGTAGTACGGGTCGTTCTTGCCGAATCGCAGGACTGTAGTGCGGACCTTCGGGGTGTGCTTCTCGAAGCCGTTGTCCTCTTCCTTGAGGAACTTGTCGAAGAACGACGTCAATTCATCCATCTCGGATGGCTCGGCCCACAAAAGGTACCATTCCTGAAAGATGCAAGTATAAGCTTTCCGCGAGCTCGAGCGGGCTGAGATGACATACCTGGTAAGGGGTAATAGCCAACCACTTGTTATCATGCGGGATCTGCATGTATCCCCGGATAGAACCCATCGTATGGACAAAGTTGGTGTATGAACAGGTGATAAAGGCTGGGATTTTGATACGCGAAAAGTCGACCCTCTTGTCCTTCCAGTACTCGTTTTGCGTCTGGGATCTGCGGTACATCTCGAAAAAGTCCTCGACGCCGCCTTTGCCGCGAATGATGTGCGTCGAGATAAAGTCGAAAAGTCCAGAGTCGAACGAACCACCTCGAACAAACTGCTCCCGATAGAGATCGGCGCAAGCCTCCCAAGGGGCGATGCATTTCAGCGAGGGCGGTTGCTGTGAAGCAATGTGCCATTGGACAATGGCCAAATGGGAGTTTCCAGCCATGCCGACATTGCCAGTGCACCATGGCTCCTTGGCGATACTCTCGATCACGTCGTATCCATCTTCTCCTTCCTAAATGGATTTCATCAGTCATGCTCAAATAGTACGGCTCAGATGGCTCACCTGTGTGCCCATGATGACAACGTCTCCATCAGATGCACCGGCACCTCTGGCATCAACATTCACGACAGCATAGCCTCTTGGGACGAGCACGGCAGGATCCGGTCCTTCGAATCGTTCCAAGCCACTGAGAGTGTTGTCGGGCACACCGATTTTCCAGGGAATATGCGGCAGGAAACTGAGACCGTTGTACTTCTTGCCAAAGGGGCTCCAGCAAATAATGGCGGGAACGGGCTTATCATCGGAGTCTACCGGTCGGTAGATGTCGCAGTAGAGTCGACAGCCATCGCGTACGACGACCTTGTGATCGTGCGTGGCCTTGATGGCGCAGGGGAGAGGGCGGGAGTTGTAGCCGTTCCATCCTTCGGGCAGGATTTCAGTTCGAGGGTTGAAACCTTGCCAGTTGTTGTGGCCGTCGGCCGGCGCCTGGAGGCGCTTGAGGGCAACCTGGGGAAGGGCTTTGGTGGCAGGCATGACGGACAATGTGTGGAAGAAGCGGTAGAGCCGACTCGTGACGGGCGGTTTGTGGTCTCATTGTGGTTGACATCGAGAGAACATGCGTTCATGGCATATATATCACAGAGCGAGTCCGGTCCCCCTCTAAAATTCGGAACGATGGACCGATGAAGTCTATCCTGTTTGTCCGCCTTGACATGTGAGATACTTTCTGCCGCCCGGGGCCGTGAATAGCAGCTGCGAAGCCCGGCCGGAGCCTGTCCGGGCGGTGATAACAGGCGGGATTGCCGGATAAGAGGTCAGTCAACGCGTGTCCCGAGGTGAAGTCAGGGACTGGCCGGCTGTCCCACACGTAAAGCCACCTGAGCAACGTTGAATTTGAGGAATCAAGTTGGAAACTAATCTATCGGACAGACATGCCCCGACCTTGCTCGACCTGGTTTGCGGCAGGTACAGCATACCTCGCAAGTACTGTACAGGCATCTCGGATGCTGCGTCCGTTGAGCGGGGAGCACCAGAGAGACAGACTTCCGGCGCCCGCCTCCGCAACCGCTCGATCGACTGACAATCTGAGACACATGTCATACACCGTCACCGGCTACTGGCTGTCATGAAATCTGGATTATCAAGACGAGTTTTCGCTGTGTCTGGGCCTCAGCAGCCCCAAGTCGGATAAAGGTCGACAACACAGCGCACGGCACAGGCATCGCCCACCTTTCATATCATTCGCGCAACTCGCTTTCCAGCATTTCCACCATGTCAAGCGCTCCTGAACTGGACATTGTTGATATCGATCAGTATATCACCGTGTTCAACATTCCCTTTAGCCGCTTCGGTATCTTGCCCATTGGCAACCGTTCCACGTCCGTCAAGCTCAAGGATGATCAGCTCCTAGTCGTCGTGAGCAGTCCTTGCGACGAACCGACGAAAGCCAAGCTGGCGCAACTCGGCAAGGTTTCGTAAGTCTCCTATCTCACTACAAGCCTCGCGGAGCTTACTCCGCAGTCGATAGCTACCTGATTGCGCCGGATCTTGAACACACGATGCGCATCTCGGACTGGTATGCCCAGTATCCCGATGCAAAGTGTATTGGGCCTGCAGGAGTTGCGCAAAAGAAGCCCGATATCAAGTGGGAGGGCGTGATGGGTGAAGGAGGAGAGTCTAAAGTTTATGGATTCGAGGACGAGGTAGGATTTCTGCGCCCTGTGTTTCTCGACTCAACTGAGTGTATGCCCTCTATGTTCAGATCAAGCTACAATACTTCCCGGGCCACACAAACAAAGAAGTCGCGGTGCTACACATCCCCTCCAGGACCTTGATCCAGGCCGACCTGATCTTCAACTTGCCCTGCACGGAACAATACGCCAAGGCGCACTCGAGCGGCAAGGCCTTCTTCCCGCTCAGCATATTCCAGAGCAAAGCTGTCGCGGGACATCCGTTTGTGCCGAATCTGACAAGCAAGGACAAAGTGTGCGTATCTGATCATGGCTAGCGAGGCATCCGTTGACTAGAATCCATCTTCAGGGCTATGGCTCGAGATGTGGCTGTGGTGAATGGATGGGACTTTGACCGCATGATCCCCTGTCACGGAAATGTGATTCACACTGGAGCCAAGGAGCTTTGGCTCAAGGCCTTCTCGTTCTTGTTGCCCAAATAGACCGGGATGAGCTAGATTGGAAAGTTTCGTGGCTGCAGTTTTGGTTGCTCAATTCTACATTGCAAGCATTATAATACGTCGTGAGAATGATATGTTGCACAAATTACACCCGATACAAGTTTCACTCCGACAACAAGGCCTGCACAATATGATCCACCTTGAGATGACGAAGATCGGTGTATGTCTGGGAAGATCCGCAAATTCAGACGGGAACAGCGATACTGAACAACGGACTTACCTGTCCACATCCTACGAAGAGAATTGGCTGTCCTGTGATATAGGTCATTGATAGGGCGGCGCCTACCTTGTCGTCCTGCAAAAGCTCCCGTGGTCAGGGTCTCTGCCATTTCATATACCTTCTCGGCAACTGTACGCACGATGGTGTCAAATTTGGTCAGAATCATACCATCAATACCCCTCGCTTTGCCCTTGATCCCTGGTCCGCTGGAAGTCGACGAGGTAAAGTCCTTCAAAGACCGGTCGAACTTGGACAACTGATCAACGGCCTCATTGCCGACCAGTGCTTCGCCCACAAAAATAACCTTGTCTGGGTTGTTGACGGCGACGAGCTAGACGACGTGTTAGACGCTTCGTGCGATGCACCAGGTAAAGCTTACTTTGGCGAGCGCTCGCATGAGAGGCTCATTGTCTTGCATCCGACCGGCGGTGTCGACGAGAACAACATCGAATTCGTGCTCCTTGGCTGCAAGGCTTCAGCATGCGATACCTTGATTTACCACCGCAAACTCACCATAGGCGATCGCATCCTTGGCGATTCCAGCTGCATCCTTGCCATACCCTCTTTCGTACAATTCGATGCGCGGCAATCCAGATTGCTGACCGGCTCCGCGTCCCAGCTCCTCACCGAGAAGTCCCAAGTTGCGAACATGAACGCGCAACTGTTCGACGGCTCCGGACCTAAAGGTGTCACATGCTGCGATTAAAACTCGCAGCTTGTTCTGTAACAGCCAGAAGCAGACTTTGGAAAGATTCGTCGACTTGCCGACACCATTGACACCGATGAATGTCATGATATAAGGTTCACGCGCCGTGGAGGCGTCCGTTTGAGGGCGAGACGCCTTTCGCTTGATGTCCAGAAGAATGTCCGTTGAGCTCTTCGACGTAAGAATCTGGGTGATGGTAGTCGACAAAGCAGCGTTGACTTGAGACTTCACACCTGCAGCACGAAATGTCAGCGGAACTTGAAGACAAAGAGCGTCCGCACTTACTGCTCATTCCGCCGAGTCGCTTGCCGGCGAGTGCGGTACCTACGCCCTCACAGATCTTCTCGGCGATATCCTTTGCAACATTCTTGCCCATCAGGTGCTTCTCCATCTCGGCCAGTACAGGCTCCAAGTCTTGCTTTGTCAGCACCTTGGAACCTGTAAAGCGGGAGAACAGGTTGGACAAGGCACTGCCGGCCTTACTGGGCTCTACAGCCTGGGCACCCTCCGAGCGACCGGACGTTGCGCTGGCCCCAGTCTTGGAATCCAAGCTGTTGCCGAAAAGAGCGGGATACGCCTGTCGACCCTTGGCGAGGATTTCTTCCTCCGTAGCGATTCCCGAGCCGTCCGCCTTTCGTCCTGTATCCCAATCCGCCACTTCGTACAGCCCGTCATTCCCGACTTTGCCCATGGCACTCGTCGACACCAAAGAGTCCAGATCGACCGCTTGAGTGCCAGCCAAGGGCGTCGTGGATCCAGACGCATCCGCCGAATCGACATGGCCGTCCGGTCCCGAAAAATCCAGTTGGTCCATCTCGGCCTGGCTAACTGCGCTAGTCGAGTCGGCCCACTTGCGCATGACCTTACTCGTCGCAGAGCCCGCCTTGGTGGATCTCGCAGGCGAGCTGGCAGGAGAAGGCGTTCCGCCCCTTCTGCCGCTGCTACCCTGCTTGCCAGTCTTGAGCCTCCCTTTCAAAGCTTGAACATTCTTGGCTATCTCTTCGGCAGAGAGGGCTGGTTGTCCTTGATTTTCGGTATCCGAAGTGGCTGAAGAAGAGTTTCCAACGCCAGGAGAAGCAATAGCTTCAGCTGCAGAGATCCTCGCCTTCCGCGAGAGAGCGAGAGCAGTAGACTTGTTGCCTGTTTGCTTATGACCGGTCGATGCACGCTCTTCACAGCCCTTCAGACATCGCTCGAAGATTGCTTCCCACTTTTCGAGGTCAATCTGCTCTTGAAGGGCGACCAGGGCAGATTTGCCTTGCAGCTGAAGGGCAGCAAGTGTGTCGGAAATGGCTGTCGAGGTCGAAAGCGAGAGGGACGAGACGAAGGCCTCGATGTAAGGGTGGAATAGCGAGATGAAGAGCTGCTTCATGCGGACAAGGAGCTCGGGAATGTATGTCAAGGGCAATAGGGCTGGGAAGACGACCTGAAGAAGCGTTCTCGATTAGTCAAGAGCCATAATGGAGGATCCGACATGGCTTTCCATCGAAGCCATAGTCGGGCCACCCGATTACGTACCACAAATACCAAACCAAGTCCGTTCTCCAGAGTCCACCTGACACTGAACCCATCCTTGTCGATTCCTTGCTCCTCGCCCTTGGAAACGATTGCCTTGTTCTCCATAATGACATCTCGGACAAGCGAATTGACGGGTGAGCGAGACGTAGACTCGAGGTTGAGAAAGGTGGGGTTGAAGGACCGTGACCAGAGGATCAGTCCGCCTACCGGGCAAGTTGTGCGTCAGTCGTATTCCCCGGCTCGGCTCCAGTATACTCACTCTCGTGCGAGATAGATACGTGGTCCAACATGTTTCAACGGCGAAAGGCAGGGACGATGAGACGATGCAGGGACGGATCAGTGAAAGTGCGTATGCGCTCCAACGGCAAGTGCGCGAGGATCAGTTCACCGACGAGATATCTGAATCAGGCCCCATGGGGAGTGAGACTGGTGTGCCTGTAGGTTGAGCCAATTGAGGTGTCGGGCGAGCATGCATGCCATCCTCGGCTCGGACGGAAGCATGCAGGCATGCGATCGGGCGTCCAGCGGGTGCAAACCTCTCGAGGTATAGCAAGTGAAACATCTCTCGCGTCGTCGTGAGTGCCGCCTCGACTGATACAGCGTTGAGGAGCCCATCATTCATACCCTACATACCCACACCCAACCATGCACTTGGCGCTAGCAAGGCAAGTTGTCTGGAGGGCCGGATCTAGCGCGACACAGATCCTGGGTCGCGCCGCTGCTGTGAGCCCACCAGGCAGACGGTCAAGTAAGTGGTCATTCGAAAGCGAAATCGCGTCCTGAAAGCATGACACTGATCCCGTCCTGGTCTCAGCGGCTGCGTCTCGCAATCTGGCAACAGCAACAGTCAGTCCTGCTGCAAAACCAGCATGCAAGCCGCCTCGCTTTGGGCAACCGCATGCTTCCACACATCCTCATCTGCTCGCAGACGGCGAACTTACAAGAGGAATCACCGCAAGCGAATATGAGGAGCGTAGGAGGAGGCTGATGAGAAGGTTACCGGAAGGCAGCAGGGTTATCTGTATGGGTGGAACGGTGCGATTGATGACTCAACGTAAGTCCCTCTTCAGGATCTGGGCGTCCGTATGGCAGACTAGTGTCCCCCGGTCTAAAAGGCTGGCGAAAGTCTGTCTTGCCATTGCGAACGGAAATTATTCAAACCATCGTATGACCTGAGGCTGACAATTTATGCTCAAACTTTGCATCTGCAGAAATCTTGTATGTTTTGCGCTCTCCGGTCAACTGCTAGATGGTAATCGCTCACCTCCGAAAACCGCCTCCGTCTAAACAGCTATAAATTTCGACAGTGTGAGCTACGGATCTGCCGTCTCTGGAAATCAAAGGCTGATTAGCTTTGTCCCAGCAACGAATTTCCACTATCTCACAGGCTTCGACGAACCGGATGCCACGTTGGTATTAGGTAGGTCTTTGGCTTGTCATCGAGTCATCGATCTCACTAGACATTCTTAGAATCACGGCCATCTTCTCCGCGAGGATACCGCTATACTCTATATGTCCCACCCAAAGACGCCCACGATGAGCTGTGGGAGGGAGCGCGGACTGGCACCGAGGGAGCAATCGAGATCTTTGGGGCCGATGCGGCCTACCATAACTCTGCTCTTGCATCACATCTTGGATCCTTTGTATCCGGCGACACAGATCTCTACGTGGAACTCCCGCCAAATCCATCGCCGTCCATCAGCTCAATGCCATATCCCACAACGAGCTCTTTTTCCAACTCATCGGAAAAGCGAAGGCGCTCGAGTCTATCCAAGCTCTTCAATTCGGCCTCAGACGGGTCTGAAGGCGGTAGCATTTGGTCTCGACCTCCGCAACCGCCACACGCGACTTTGCATTGGGCGCTCAAGTCTGGTCGAGCCTCGCGTTTGGAACCAGAAGTGGAGCGTTTGCGGTTGATCAAGTCCCCGGCGGAGATATCTTTGATGAAGATTGCGGGGCAGATTAGTGGACAAGCACATACCGAGGTTATGCGCTTCGCGTCGGCAGATGGCAGTAGGTGGAAATCCAAGAGGACAGGCATGGAACGGCCTAAACGGGAGGACGATCTCAGTGCGGTGTTTGAATACAACTGTGCTATGGAGGGCGCTGAACGGCCCGCCTATGTACCAGTAGTAGCGTCCGGGTAAGTCGCCTCGAAGATGTTGTCGGATGGCCTTCTCAGCTTGCGACCCCAGCGCCAACGCTCTCGTAATACACTACACGAACAATAATTGTGAACTCCAGCAGGACGAGGTGAGCCGCAACTTACACTGAATTTGGGAACTGATGAATCGCTGACACCGCGAGACAGCTCGTGCTGATTGATGCCGGCTGCGAGTATGCATACTATACCTCCGACATTACTCGAACCTTTCCCGTTTCCGGCAAATTCAGCGAACCTCAAAAAGACCTATACCAAGCTGTGTTGAATGTCCAGAAAGAATGTGTTGCGAAATGCACTGTCAAGGAGACGACGAGCATGGCAGAATTGCATCGACTGAGTAGGTCGGATCTGATGCCTTTGAGCGCGATGGAATTTTGATGCCTTGCAGGTTGCACATTGATGGCGCAGGAATTGCGGCAAATAGGCTTCAAGTTGACCTCCGGAGAGGTCGAGAGGAAATTGGTGAGTTCTTTCAGCATGTATCCTAACATGGCTAACCTTCGCGCATAAAGTATCCTCATTATATTTCGCATCACCTCGGTAGCGATCTTCACGACTGCCCGATTGTCGGCCGAAGCAATTTGTGAGTCAGGTTCTCGTGAAGAATGCCAGAATTGACCGCGTTGTCGCTCTCTCAGAAGCGAAACCCTCGTCGCGGGTAACGTCATTACTATAGAGCCAGGATGCTACGTACCTGCGGATCCGTCATATCCAAAACACTTCCATGGACTCGGCATCAGGATCGAGGTATGTCGGGATGGCAGTCATATCGTTTCGCGCTGACCAGCACTTGATTCAGGACGACATTGCATTCACCAAGGACGGGCCGCTAAACCTTTCCTCCTATGCGCCAAAGGAGATTGCGGATATTGAGGGCGTCTGTCAGGGTCTTCTAGAGGACCGATGATAGGCATGCATAGGCGACATCACTGGAAGACAATGCCCATGCCCTTCGCGAGCTGGGCAGCGGTTTCGGTTCATGCCGATAACGCTGAATTCCTTCATCCCATCAAGCTGCAAAACAAAACTTGCACCGTGTAATTTATAGCATCGACCCAACACGCCTACTCTAGCATAGATTATGACTTGTGCATCCGGGCGATGTGCCGGGTGTATTGAATCGGTCTCTTCCCCGCGGCGAGTCTGTGTGTTTCAGGAAGATTGTCGCTCTATGGTGATCACAAGAGGATCTAATGCAAGGGTTCTTCTGGGTGTTCCTAATCGGCGAGCAAGCGAGGGGCGAGTAGCATGGCATGACTGCTGGATGCCACAACTTCCCGATGAGCGCAAGAATCTTCAAATGGGGAATGCAAATTGTTACTGGCAGTTACGTAATCACCAGCAGCGTCGTAGCTCAGTCGGAAGAGCGCTGGGCCCATAAGAAGTCATTCTTCGGTTACCCAGAGGTCACTGGATCGAGACCAGTCGACGCTAGATATCTTTTGCTTTTTGCCGACCAAACGTCCAAACAGGCTGTCGGAAGCTGCGGCCCTGTGAAGGTGGGCCTCAATACTCCGGGTGGCTACGACTGTCATACCCACTCTCATGGGCCTGAAGTCGTTGACCTGGTCGATATGTCACATCATGTTGAGGCTGCCTCCGCCCATCATCAGCGTCACCGGCTCCGCTGGACCAATTTCCGGTGAAGGGCATTGATGGAAGCATCAGCGGATTGATTTACGCGCCTCAAATGTCACGCACGAATTCGCCTGACGTGCGTTTCAGAATTTCCGATGTCAAACTGCCACTCATCGACTTTTGCATCAACCCAAAGGCATTTTGCCCGTTTGTTTTTCTAACCTGATGAGGAGATGTTTATCGAGTCGCCGATAGCCCTCTGACAGCGAATCAGCTATAGCTCCTTTCGGTGGGAAATGCCGGGCGACATCTTGGCCGGTGTTGTTATATAGCAGAGATGGCTTTGACTGCCTTCCTTCCTTTCTTAGTCCACAATCCATTGCGGCTGATCACTTTGCAAAATGTCTTCCAACGTGTCTGCTACCCCGACTGCAAACCAAACGAGCCAAAGCAAGCGGTACCCGTATGCACGACCGAGACGAGCCACTACGCGACCCACCGCAAAAGCAGCGCTGTATGGCGCACTTCAACCGAAGAAGCGAGGCAACAACTTTTCCCTTGGCAGTCGACAGATTCCAAGAATCACTTCAACCTACAAAGCCGGTGGAAAAGGCATCGACTTCTCGTCAGAATCTACACAAGTCGCATCATCCGCGATCAACATCGATGTCGATTCTGTGCCTGAGTCATCAAAGCAGCAAGAGACCGCTTATGTTCCCCTCAAGCTTCCCAAGGTCATCATACCTCCTGTTGATCCCATCTCTTTTTGCTTTGGTAGGCTGTCAGACGTTGTAAGTCGGGCAGATGGGATCGCAGTTGCAAAGTCGGTCGGAATTGATCGCCTGGTCGTCTCCGGCAGCCCCCAGATTATGTCATCTCTCAAGTCAGAGCCATGTCCCCGATTATGCTCAGGGCAGCCACTATGTATCGCCCGACACCGCCACCGACTAGCCACTCCATCATGGATGCCTCGCCATCACAAGGCCAGGTAATGGACATCGTTCCCTCTGACACCATCCGATTCGACATCCCCGTCCATAGCCAATCCGACCGGTCATTAGAGCAGACCGTCCATCAGCTGAGTGGAATGGAGCCCACGCACTGCCTCGCCGTTCGTCCTCGCCCGAAACCGTTTGGAGAGAAGAGGCCTAGCTATGGTGATTCCGAGTCGACACTGCGAAGCGAGACGGAAGCGGTTGGACGCATGATACCGATTCAGTGAGCCTGGACCTCCTGCCTCGTTCAGCACACAAAGCTGATTCCGATCTCTTATGAAAAGTCATGTCGTCTATGCTTCACAGTGTGCCAACTTTCCCCGGCCTGTGCAGTATCTTACAGCAACATCTCGAGCTCAAGTACACTCTTCGATCACGGCGACTCTCACGGAATCTCTCTCCCCAATGTCTCCAGTGAGCACTGCTCCGGCACCACATCCTCCCGTGCCACCATCTCTCGCTCCCGGTCCATTGCTCGGCGAAGTGTCGGTCAAGCTTGGGAGGGGAAGCAGCACGATGCAGGTACCTAGCCAGAGGCAAGAACAAGATTCAAGTCTAGAGCCCGCATTGACACCACGCGCTGCTACTTTTTCTCGGTCGCCTTTATCTTCCGTGATGGAAGAAGTGGACGAAAGCGGTGACGGTACGCCTCAACAATCTGCTCGTTCCGATTCGGCTAGAAAGGCAACATCGACGCAAGCGCCGTTACCAGTCGACACATCCGCCGAGGAGCCTCCCCTCCCGCTCCGCTCCGTCGTCGATCTCCCCATGATACACATCACGATGCCGTACCCAAGCGAGATGAACCTTCTTCATGGGTGGCTTTACAACCCCTGTCCTCCTCTTTTGCTGTCTTCTTTGCTGGATTTGCCCAAGATCGAGGAAAATACCGTAGGAATATCTGCAAGCCTCCCAACTATAGCGCAACGACTTTCGGCGCTTCCCATTCGATCCTTACTGGAGCGCATGCAGCGAACACATAAAGTCTGGGGAAATGCTGTCGCTTTAGGTATCGACAACCAGATGCTGTGGAAGGTCATGGATCGAGTATGGGATACCCTGGTGACGGCACTGAGGGACACAGGGGGAGATTTCGTAAGGGAAGTCATGGGGTCTGCATCCTTCGATAGGGGACAAGGGCCGGAAGTACACAACGAGGTGCTCAGAAAGTTTAGCATGGCGACTATCCGAGATCCGCGAAGTCGCGCTGGCTCCGTAACATCGAAGCAAAGTCATTCATAACCTCTGCCCCATGTATTTGGCGCAATTGCACAGAATGGTCTTTATAGCCGTATTCAATGATTGATTCTGTGTAGGTTGAAAGAGGAAAGAGGTGGATCGCAACTCGAGCACGCTGACGAAGGGCAGGATCCGCTTAGCTACCCCTTCTGGTGAGACATGTATGGTATCGCTGAGCATAGATATATTGAAAAACCCGTAATACATGCCTCGTGACCTGACGATAGTTGCTACAATTCATGGAAACCAATCAATCTATGCGGTAAGACCGCTCGATATGTACGGAATACCGGTCAACTTCCATCCTCGTTCCGTGAATTGGGGCTCGTTGGCAGGGTTTGCACGATTCAGGGGATCGGGCTCGCCGTTTCGCAAGCAAGGCAGACCAAGAAGCTGCAGGGATTGCGGCCAATGCGTCGTTCCTTGTCTCTCTGCAATCACGAACGCATCAGCACGTGTGAAACGCTATGCGAATAGGTGGTACCCACTCTCGAAAATCTCCTTCTTCTTGATAAGTTCCTCCTGGGTGGCGGTGGCAACAGGGGCATAGCAAGTGTAGACACACATCCTGTTCTGCTCGCCGGTAGGAGGGCAGTTGTAGTGCGGTGCTCGGCTATCCCCTGTGAGTAAAGATGAATCAGAATTTGACTCGTCTTCAGGCATACTGATGCGACGCACAGATAATGAGCGAGCCAGCTGGGGCTTCGACCTTTACCCATTCCACACCCTGCTGCTTAAGCCACTCGAGGCCTTCGTCGGTGAACGAGTACATCTCGTTGGTCCACGCCCATGGTCGCTCTTGATGAGACATGGCCTTGTGATACTTTTCGGAAATCAAGTGTCCGCCCTTGGCAATGATCAGGCCACCGTCGTTGGGGCCGTTTGGCAAGAGGTTTACTAGACCCTGAAGGCAGCGAAAACCTGGCCTTTCGGGATCTTGGTCCTACTCGAGCCGTCAGCAAGGTATACAAGTAGTCAGATAAAGACGTACCTGATGAGGCCAAGGCTGTCCTACCAGTTCTCCAAAGTCCTTTCGGCTACAGAGCAATTGTCAGTTTTGTCCAGCCAAAGCGGAGGGCTCTTTGCTTACTTCGCGAAAGAAATGTTTACCGCGTCGAAGGAGACAATCAGGTCGTCCGTGCCGTAGACCTGAAGCGGCAAGTCAGCAAGAAGCGCGGAATGATTTCTTTGATGATCCCACCTTTTCAAAAGCGCCCACAACTCCAGGCTCCTGCCTGATCTGCCAGACGACGTCTTCATGGCAGACACCGTAGTGCTGAACCACTACGCGGTGGACCGATTAGTCAAGGCCCGGATTCCACCAGAGGCAAGTACTCACTGCCCTTGGCCGAAATGATTGGGAGGCATTCTTCCTTGATCGTCGAGGGGTCGGTGCGGTCATAGCCAAGACCACTGTACAACTGGGTCAGTCGACTCGTCTCCACTGGAACTGCCCTCACTCACAAGTCCTCCAACCAGTCGTGGAACCGCTCAACGTATTGTGCAGCCTTCTCCGCGGAGATAGCAGGCACCACGGCGTATCCATCTCGGACGAGGTCGTCTCGCCAGTCGTTATACTTGGTCTCCCCGCTGAAATCCAGGCAGTCAATAGACTGCACGTTTCGCACGTATTGCATGGGAGGTCGAGGCATGTTGATGAGTAAGTTGTTGATGAATGTAGTCCACTGTCAGAATGTCACTGGATTGGCTCCCATCAACGCAAAGACGGCCTTTGATCCCTCAGCAGGTTATATACCGCGGCCCCGCTCGATGTCATGGAAAGATAACCGTCCCCTGTGCAGTTGGAACCGCGGACGACATCTTCGCGCAGGCTTAGAGGACCTTCTCCGTCTTCTCCGAAAGCAGCTTAGAAGCAAGCTACTCCTTCCTTTGATCAGAGCGGACACCGGTAGGCCGAAAGCCTGGTTTGGTCAGTATCTCCTCAGCGCAAAGAGCGGATCCGTGGATTTGGCCCCCAATAACGGCAACCTCCGCCGGCGGCCTTCGGCTGATCGGTGCGAGCCAGCTCGCGAGCCCGGACATGTGCACCGCACCGGTCGCGACAAATATCCCGGCAACATTGCGACCTGCTTCAAGGTCTGCTATGGGAAAGCTGACATATGCCTGGCGATGTGGTGATGCCAACAGCTACTCAGGAAAGCTATCAGGACATCGCCGCATAGTCAAGCTGCTCGTCAGAGGGAGATTGAATAGCTACTACAGTGGTTGATACAGAGACAGTATAGCAATAGCCAGCTCAAAAGAGAAGAGCTCGAATCACTCAATGGCCAGGCTGTCTGTCTTTAACAGAGCTTCCAACAGACATGAGCTAGCAAAGCTACTGCACAGGTGGTCAGTAAAACCGATCAAGGATCGAGAACCTGTTCGAGGATTGTTGACCATGGTATGCTGATTGCCGACAAGCAGGAAGCCCTTCGAACGATCTGTCATTGTGATCTATCTCTAGCAATTCGCGAACAGCTTGATTCGAATGGTAGCAGCTAGGAAAACAACCATTCGAAACCTCCTTTGTAGTCCAAGCAGCTGTAAGCTGACCGAGGTTGTAAAGCGAGACATGTTCGCGAGAAACCGACTCTCGCCACTCTTGCAAGCGAGAACTTTGCCTGCCGATCACCTCGCACGAGGCAGAGCCGCGGGAGCTTGTCTCGAACAGCACGGTTGGCAGCAAAAGCCTATGCGGAGCCCTGGACAAAATCCTTATTCACCCCGGAGAATTCCCCAGAGCCGCTGCGTTCGGATTGAGAATCGAGGCGCTCCATGCCATCCGCACAACGATCCTCGAGTGCTCACTTTGGTGAATGTTTGCAGCCGTGCCGCTCGATGCTCTGCCGAGCTTGATGCAACGGACCTCGACCGCCCGTGATGAATTACAACAGTCGTAGCCACGTAGTCTTACCCTGATCAGCAACGGCACTCCCGGACAAGAGCAAGAATGCATACCAAGATGAATCTCAAGGCGTACACCGGGTGATGGCGTTTTGAAAAGACACATTGGGCAGGGACGAAGTCTGTGGAGACTCCGCGGGGCTATTCAGCTGTCCAACAACCATCTACATATATCGCTCAACCCACCTCGAATCCCACAGACGGGCAATCACGAAAGATCCTATTCACAAGCATACTCGACTCAAGTCGACCCGACCCATTCACGGATCGGTCTCAAAGTCATTCGCACAACATCACGATGGCTTCTGGACAAGATCATCATCACTCCAAACCCCCATCACTCGTCAATGAGGCAGTATTATTGCACCATGACGGCGAAGAGCCAGATCACAAAGAACCCATCCCATGGAGGACTTGGGCGATCTGTCTTTTATGTGCCTTGGCTCAGTTTCAAAACACTGTAAGTGCACTGTCAAGCATCGCCGGTCACGTTTCTGATGCTGTCCTCCTCCCAGTTCCTAGGGTAAGCGATCGCACCGGTTAAAGGCTTGCCTTTCACAATGTTGACCTCGGGATATGAAAGTATCGCGCCTGCTGCAAACGCCTTTGCTATTGCAGGAGCTGTTGGGGGCATGGATAAACGCGTCTGGATCGTGCAAGCGGTAAGTGTCATCGCCATCAACCGGTAGATCTCAAAGTTGACGTTTCGTCTTTTGCAGCAAGGCATCCCTTCCATCATTACTGGCCCAATCATGGCGATCATCAGTGATCTGTACGGTCGACGCTGGATGTAGGTGCCGACAACTTGGAAGTTCAAAGGGGCGATTGAAGAGGAACCATCTTCCAGTATCATTGGAGCGTTCCTTTTGGCTTCCGTTGCCAGTATTCTGGGAATGACTTCAACCTCCGTGAGTACCACCTCATTCAGTGATCGCATTCGATTCTGAAGCAAGCTCTAGATGACGCAAATCATTGTCGCTCAGACGCTTGCGGGTTGTGCTGGTGGCATCTCAGGTGGGTGAAATTGCGGCGTTGCACATTGCTAGTCAGGCTTACGTCTGCACCATAGGTACCATGTTTGCCGTTCCGTCCGAGGTCATGCCCAGTCGATACCGAGCGCACGTGCAAACCGGTATGAGTTGGTTCTCCGGACTGTCCTCTATTCCCGCCCTTATCGGAATGGGTAAGATACCAGCGTCTAAGTCTAAATTACTCTTGCTGACCTCATGTAAACAAGGCGCTGCCATCAAGGCTGACCCCATTTCGGGTTGGAAGTGGGTTTTCCGAACCCAGCTTATCACCAACGGCATCATTTGCGTCGGCTTCCTCCTGCTGTATCATGTGAGCATCTGATCTGTTCTCCGGCGGACCAATCTATACTCATAGTTCTCTTTACCAGCCTCCCCCGCGAACACAAACCGTCATTTCATTCACCAAACGTATGGCAACCCTGGACTGGATCGGTTACTTCTTACTTTTCGCTGGCCTTGTTCCTCTCTTGATGGGTTTCGCATGGGCAAGCGACTCCAACTACGGATGGAAGGACGCTCACTCGTACGGCCCTGTCATTGCTGGTTTCATCGGTTTCGCCGCTTGTCTTCTCTATGAATGGAAAGGACGTGACGACGGCTTCATTCATCAGTGAGTCTGCCCGCTCCTGATTTTGATAGCGCTGCTAATCACGCTTGAACATTCTCAGCGAGCTTTTCCGACACGGCTGGAATTTCCCCATCGCCGTCTTTGTCATCGCGGTAGAAGGGTCCTTGTTCTACCTTTTGAACAACATTTGGCCGACGCAGGTCTTCACACTCTACTCGCACGATGCGATCATCGCCTCCTTGTACCTACTGCCTTTCTTCATGACAATTGTTGTCATCTCGCCCTTCTTGAGTATCTATGCGACAAAGTACAAGGACGTCAAATGGCCTATCGTCGCCGGATTTGTATTTTTCTTGTCGGCTATCATCGGATACGGAACTACAACCGCAACCTCGAACAAAGCGGCCATAGCCTAGTGAGTCATATTTGCGGTGAGTCGCAAGGGTGGCAGTACTGAAAAGGTCCTGGTTTCAGCAACGCACTTGCCGGTATCGGATTCTCATCACCCTTGATTCTCATCATCTCCCTGGTGCAACTCTCGACGCCTCCTCTCTATATCGGTATTACCTCCGCCTTGGTCATTTCTGCTAGAACGCTAGGGGGCACTGTTGGCTTGGCTATCGCCGAAGTCATCTATGCGGCCAAGACGAACTCGCAAGTCCCAGAAGCTATCGGTAAGTTGAGCTTTGTCGTTTGATAAACATAATTCACATCTGACCGCCCTACCTGTAGCGGCCGCTGCTATCCCCCTTGGCTTCTCTCCGGCCAACTTGACACCTTTGATCGTGGCAATCCTGTCTGGAAACGGGTTTGACAAGATTCCTGGCGTTACCGGTCAAATTATCGGTGCCGCTTCTGACGCAGCGCACGCTGTTCAGGCCAAGGGTTTCCGAACTGTCTGGCTTTCATTCATTCCAGCAGGTAAGGAGATGGTGACGAACTCATGACGGGCAGCGCTGATATCTCCTTATCCGACAGTCGTTATCGCTGCTGGTATAACCTGCCTATTCAAGAACCCTAAGGAGCGCATGAACTGGAGCGTTGATGCACCTTTGAAGGTGCACGACGAGGATCAGGCGAAGGTTGAGGAAGGTATCGAGCATGGAGAAATTGATACCAAGGAACAGATTCACATGATTGAGGACGCCGGAAAGCGATGATATTGTTGGAAAAATAGGTATCAGTCTTATTATATATACTCTATTTGTCAATTTGTGCATTAGGGTCGCCTGTAGTTGTAAATCGTATCATGTATCTTGTCGCTATAACACGGTCTGCGTAGCCGATGCTTTGGGAGAACTGTACCCGACGCAGTGTCATTTCACGAGCCGGATGCTTCAGGCTGAACAAGCCTGATCGCTATGAGCCGGATGGTGACCGTGGGTGCGTACACGTCAACTCGCCTCGGCCGGCCAGCGAGACAGAGACGCGAGTCATTGATGATCGTCATCATGCGATCATTTTCGGCGTATCTAGCATCTCATGCTTTAATGTCCAAAGAATATGGCATCACAAGCTGGCCATAGTTTGCGCTGTATGCATGTCAATTAGAAGATCTGTATCAGCTAGGATTGGGACACCGGAGCTTTCGGCTCGGCTCGACTGGCCAGATTCACGTGACCAGAGAGGTAACCCGGGCACAAGCAAGGCACCCCCGCCAGGACCAGAGGTGCCCCGCCAAATTGTGTAAGTTCTATCAGGGAGATTGGATCTGCTGATTGAACTTTGAGATGAACACTGCTGGATGGCGCGCGGCGTCTGTATCACCATACTGAACCGGACAGACCGCTCTTTCAGGACCAGCAAGCCCAAGAACCCGACTGCATCTTGTCATTACCGGTTCGTCCGCTCTCATCCGCTCCGGCATTAGGCGTCAGTGGCATAGACAATGAGCAGAATGCTGCCCATGGTCATCCCCGTACGCCTTCAGAACTCTTGATTGACAATGCTATTACGCTGACGTAGCCTTCCATTCTAGCCATTACCGCATTTCAGATATGTGCAGCAGTCAGAGGAACGACAGGCCCAGAGGCAACGGCCCGTTCAAGCTTGCTCGGAATGCAGACGTCGAAAGTGAGTGCTCCCGCAACGAGCAGTTGCTCAACGTTGTAATGACCTCTTTTGTCCAGATCTAAATGCGATAGGTCAGTATTGTTTGCCGGTGATCTTCGAGCCGGCAGCCTCTGAGTCAGGTTCACCCTGCGACAGACAGTTCCCCTGCACCCCTTGCACATTGAGGGGAGAGCAATCTATCTGCAGAGAATACCAGAACCCTACCGCAGAGGGCTTGACGTACGTTGATAGGGTTGGACCGGATGGATGGCACATCAACTGATCTTCTTTTCTTTCGCTTCAGCGGCTACACCGACGTCAAAGATTTCGATGATCTGATAGGTCACTTGAGACACGTCGAAGGGGTCATGGCAGCCATGGTCGGCAAAATCCAGCGCTTAGAATCAAAGCTGGGAGTGAGCCAAGAGGACGGAGCACGTATAGCTTCGCCAGTGCTGGGCAATGGCTCAGACTCTTTGCTTGACGCATCGGCTGTCGGAGACAATCAGCCTTCGTCTGATGCAGACTCCAGCCCAACGGAGCCATTACATAATTCTGTGCATCACAACAGCACGACTTCCGCTCGACCTCATGACGCCTCGAGCGGCCAGAACGCAACTAACGTCGAAGCAAACCGGATACCCGGACCCGACGCGCGGGATGCTTTACCGTCTCCGATTTATCCTAAGCATCAAAGCGACCATAGACTTCCAACACAGGAAAATGTCCAGCTGCGAGCCGTACCGAGTATTAGTCGGCATGCGATGAATGTCGAAGCACCCGAGATCAGCAGAGCTCCGAGCCTGACCGATCATCACGCCGCTTTGATCCTGGAGGATTTGGCTTTCGACCGGACAAATAATGTGGAAAGACATAGTCCAGATGAAAGTGAGTATGATGTACGTCAGATGATGTGGATTTTGAACATCCTCGTGTCCTCGTATTCCAGAGCAGAACGATCCTTTAGCTGCCATCACGGACGCCCGCAGCCAAGACGGATCCCGTGCTCAGCAAGGGCACAATCCGCTACGCCACATTGCCATGCCCGATCTGAAAAAACTTCCAGATATCATGAAGGCAACGAGAATCATGGCCTTCTTTGTGGGTATCCCACGAGCGACCCTTGTCTGCTCTGTGCTGACTACAGGTCGTTTGACAGTTTTCGGAGTATGTCGAAATTTGAAGCGACCTGTCCAAAGTCTTCTGTGTGTGCTGATCTGGCTTGCTTCGTGATCCGGCATAGTGTCGAATGGCTGTAAGTTGGCAAGGAATTCGAGCCCAATCTGTTGACTGACACCTTCTATCAATGCGCCGCGCTCAGATTTCGCTGTATACACGTCCCTTCATTCAAACAGAGAATTCAACAGTTCATGGCAGCGCCAATTGCCAGTCCCCTGACTTTAAATGAGGTAGCAACCCTCTGCGTATACGCTGCCTGTCTATGCACGTCCTTGCACCTCATGGAGCCCAATCGACTTCTCGAGACAGGCTACACCCAGGAGTCCAGGGCTTCCGCCACAGCAGACCTCAGCCTGTTGATGGGAGCATGCTTCCACGCTGGCGATCTGGCGCAGTCCCATAGGCTGGAATTCATTCAAGCATACATGTGGGTCTTTATTAATGTCTTGGATAGGCGCGACTGACTTTACGCACGTAGCATGATTGGACCCTACTGGCATTCTTGCGGGCGTAGTGAAGCTCACTGGTCATTACTGGGATCCATGGTCAAAGTCAGTCTCAGATGTGGATTAGGTATGTCTTGCCACTCACGCAAATAATCAGCTTGCGCAGAATCTCGGCCTGTCTCGTTTACCGGCAGAGCCTATTTGTGGTACATCTTTACGGGAGATCCGCAGTATGTTCGGCGCAAGATGGCAACTAGCAGCGGATCGAGAAGTGGGCCGGCGAGTATGGTGGACTCTGGTAGGTCTGGCAATGTCGACCCCAGCATTGCTTCGTCTTATCTTCTATGGCTTCGGATGTTCCTTAGGTAGAGCTGGGTGAGCAGATTCCGGAAACGATCGCATACAATCTTTGTTCTCATGGTCAATACTCCTTCAGACACCCAATTTGCACCTGAACATCATTTCACAACAATCACGCACAGTCAAATGAGTCACACTGTCCTTCCAGCAAACGTCGATGATGAGCAACTTGTCGGTCATGGCCCTGTCCAGTCCCTTCCCCTGACACAATACACGGTACGCCTTTTTTTTTGGCAGATTTCGGACTCCACTGACAGCGCACGGGACAGGGCATGTCTTACTTCCTGAATCGGATAGAGTGGATCCTACCACTTCAGCGCTTAGTTGAGCAGATGAATCAGGTCGGCAGCCTACGATACAGCATGATACAAGAGTAAGCTCCGTGTGCAAACAGCTTTAACGTTACCTTGACTATCATCGCGTAGAGCCCATCGGCAATTTATGAAGCGCGCCGACGAGGAGCCAGCATTCTTCAACATTGAAAATCCATATTACGACTCTTGCGCCACCGATGCCCTCATGCTATTCAATCTGCGCCGAGAAAGAATTACCCTCTATCTCCACGGGCACCTTCGTGTGCTTCGGGTACATCGGCTCTATCTCGCACAAGCAATCCGAACGCCAGAGTATGCTGTCAGACATTGTGACCAAAAATTATGCTCTGACATGCACCGCTTGTGGCAGAAAATACGAGCTGAGCATTAGGGTAGCCCTTCGTGCGGCCACTTTCATCATCGAGCACGATTGGAAGGCGACACACGGATTGCCCACCCGGTATTGGTCAGTCATTGTGACTAGGAGAAACACGCAAGAATCTAACACCGATTCTAGGCCTGTGCAGTATGCGGCACTGACAGCCACGTCGGCTTTGTTCCACCTGTATTGTCATGCTCAGGGCCAAGAAGAGGAAAAGACTCTCGGCAATCTTGTCAGCGCGGGTATCAGAATACTAAAGTAAGCACTCGGCCCTCAGCCTCTAACTCGCACAAATCTGATTATGAACACGCAATAGAGCTTCTCAAGGATCGCAAGCGATTGTTGCATCTGCAGAGACGCTTCAACATTTACTAGGTATGGTCTTATCATCCGCTGCAAGGCTTTCCCGCTGAATACCTTCCGTGATTCTTCAGAGGAGTCTTCCAGAGAGGCGCCCTTCATCCGGGGATCTTACAAACGGAAGAGAGAGGATGATGCTGAGGACGAATCGAGGCTATTAGGTTTGATAAAAAGAGTCATTGTCAGTATTATTTCAAGCGTTCTCGATACTTCCCCAGATGCTTACAATGCGATGCGTCCCTGAACAGCGGCCAAGCGGGCTTTATCCCCAATCCTCCAATAGTGCTCCATCTGCTACGCGTCCTCCAGTTCGGTCTTCGCCTTGGTCTGATAGTTATGGATACAATGGGAACGAGAATGCCATGGCGAGACCCGCCAATCACAGCACCAACATGGACGTCCCCGTGTCAAATACGTCCGGCGGAGAGTATGCTCTTCCCAATCCAGGCCTCAATCAAGACGTGTCAAGCTTCTGGTTCTGGAATTATGCGCTTCCCGAGTGGCAATTGAATCCCGAGGATCTAGGATTGTCTATGCCTAATTGGGATGTGGCTGACTCCTCGCGTCTATAATCGAGGTCAGTGTTCGGGATGACATCGTCTTCGCCATCAATGTAGCAGGTATCGCTATTGGGCATATCAGATATAATTATGCTACATATACATTCTACCCAAAGTTCGTCCATGTCATTACCCAAGAAGGCTGACTGAGCTTGTTAGCGCCTTTTCCTTATAGATTGGGCATCGAAATCCCGACTAGAGGCGGCGGACTCGGCGTGCAGATGCCTTGAAGCGCTCGATTGCAGACCCTTGATGCCATTGGCCTGCGTTGACGATTCTGTACTGACACCGATGGCTTGCCGCACAGTGCTTTTCATGGTCGCACAGTCATCGCCCGATTCATCCATTTCCATACTGCAGAACAATTCGTTTCAGTCAAGCGTATTCTGCTTGATCGACAAGAACTTACCCTTCATCATCGCTTCTTGAGTCTTCCGCGCCCAGTCCGCGGACTACACGGTATGCCACATTGCAAGCCATGTAGAACCATATACAGCTCATGACAAGCAATGCCGCGAGCAATGCCTGGAAGGCGAGATGCACATTTTCGCTGACATACGACCCCCGAGATGGATCCCAGACCCATTGCATGCGCTTGGGAGCCTTGAACACGACAGAAAGGAAGAGGCCGAAAAAGGCGATCTGTCGCGTGACTAGCCACGACAAAAGGAATAAGACGAATGTTGCGTCGGTAAGAGATGGTAGGTCGAGATAGCGGAACATTTTCGCAAGCTGAATCAAGCAAGACACCGAGGTTGAGCCACCATTCTCTGCTCGCTGACCGTCAACACTCACCGGCAGCAGAATATCACAGAAATCCATTAGGACCATGATGACTCCTCCCACCCGAGTATAGTTGGTCCAGTAGCTGGCGACAATGAGCGTGATAGTGATGACGTGATGCGTGTACATCTGCCAGTGATCCTTTCGCCTCTCTTCAATGTTGATGACGAAGAGTTGGTGGAACCAGAAACCGAGTTGGGCCAGGTAATGGAATTTGGGCAATTTTCCGAGCGGAGTATGGGGATACCCTTCCCAAAGGTAGGCAGATGAGAAGGGCCACTCATCCGCCTGAGACAGCATGTACTGCACAGCGGAAGAGATCAGTGTCACAGAGCGTCTTCACAAGCGGCCGTTACTCACCATGCCGATACTGAAAAACGTGGTAGCGTAAGCAAAGGTCCATCCTTGCTCCGCAAATCTCGTCACAGTCTTCTCGCGTAGCCGAGATTCGCGTCTCCTTGATGCAGTCATCTCGTCGTTGCTTACATCCTGCTTTGGCATCTTTCCGTTCTGAGTGGTGATTCGTCTTTTCAAGTCCAATTGCTTGAGGCGCCGGCGCATTACTGGTTGCAAGACATAGCGCATCGCCAACTCCCTCAAGATCGTGAAGGCAATAGCCCAGAAGAGAACAAACAGAGCATCCTTGGGTCCCTTGCCGTAAACGCGAGACGAGTAATCCGACGTCCCCGTTGTCGTACCCGGCCTCGGAGTGGGGGACGAACTTGCTTCTCGGAGCCACGTCGACCGGGATATTTTCCGCAGTAATGGCGTTTTTGCTGTCCACTCCGTAATGGTCTTTTGCAGTGCCGCCTGTCTCTCCGAGAGAGGCTTCAGGAAGGATGAGTCTTCCAGCTTCTTTTCCAGAGTCCCCCAAAACCACACGGCACTGTCCCGCCGCGGAACCCTCTCCATCCCACACGCTCTACGTCCGGCACATTCCGCAGCCATATTGGAAGGATACGATAACAGAAACAGTGGTTGAATGGAATCTGGTAGCAACGAGCGTAGGTCGAGTCCGTCAAGCGGCGTCAGGCCTGATATCATCTTGATTTTTGAAATGGAGAGACCGGTAATGGAGGAAGCGATTGTGTCGGAAATGTTTAGGTGGTTTCGGATAGTCGTATTCAGGCTATTCATTGTTGATCAATATGGGAGTGAGAGAGAACGAGAGCGAAGGAGGAGAGTGACTTGAAGAAGAAGAAGAAGAAGAAAATTGGCGTCGAATCGGATTGCCCGGATGCCCAGAATAAACCTCCGTGAATTTGCTGGCAGTCGATGAAACCCGCGAGATCCAAGGAATGATGGGAGAAAGGACGGCTTGCCCAAATTGACGCCTACCGATACCGTCGTAATAGAATGACCGTTCGCGAGCCGACCACACCGAATGTGCAGTCTCGAGGCCCGGACCGAATAGCGTTTGTCAGAAACCGTAATAGACGAGAATCTTGTCGTCCGCACCGCAGCTGTGAACGTTGAACGTGTCCAAGTGTGGGGTTGCCCCTCAAGTTGCGTGGACGCGTCTTTTACCTAAGGCGATGTGCGTTTGGGGGTCACATCTCCCGCGGCTCCGTGTCGATCGAAACCAGACTCCCGGCCGGGCGTGTCCAAGTGATGTTGCCAACATGACTATCGTATAGGTGTATAGTCGTGTGCAGCCAACGACAATCACCCGGCCCCGACCTTTGCGGCGCCTCGACCGACCCACGACGTCCCCGAGACAGATTCAAGTCATCAGGCAAAGTCCAGTTGCCGGACTACATCATGTCAAACGTCAATAATCAGCCGATCCCGACGCTCTTTGTTAGCAACCTGGAATCCAAGGTGAAGAAGGATGGTCAGTAGAAGAAGCTACAATCATATGGTCAAGGAAAGCTAAAACCATGCACTCCCCACAGAGCTGAAACGGCAGCTATATGCTTTGTTTGTGCCGTATGGAAAGATGTTTGTCCATCATTTTCGTTTTATCGGACACGCCGCTGATCGACGTCATCGTACCCTTGACCAGTCTCGATGTCGTGGCACAAAAGGGCAACAAAATGCGCGGACAGGCGTTCGTGGTATATGAGGAAATCAGCGCGGCGACGGCGGCAATGAGAGCTCTAGTAGGGGAGGAGTTTTACGGTAGACCATTGGTGAGTTTTCGATCAAAAGAGAGACGGAGAGATTCGATGATGGGCCGGGGGCAGGTGAGGGGCATCATCTTGGAAATCTCCGCTGGAGAGACTTGCATAACGTTGCGACAGACAGTCGGTGCTGGTCCTGCAGTATGGACTTTTGTCCGCCGGCATACGGCGTGGCGGGCGTCGTAACGACGCCGGGAATCCGCATGGTTGCGAAAGCCATCCGCGCATGGCTGGACGGATGTTTGCGAGAGGAATCGCTAGACCTCCTGACCAAGCTCGAGGACGAAATGGCAATATATCGGGAAACGGAAAAACGAATCGATGTCATCTCCGAGAAAGAAGGGGAGTAGCAGGTCGGCCGCGGAAAAAAAATGACACATCCTGCCCCGCGGAGATCGGACAAGGATAGCCATGTACGTTACTGACCGGCGTGTCTTTGGGCTGTTTCACAGCGGATCACATACGCTCGAACGACCTCGAATGCCACCATACAACATGAAGATCCCGACGCAGTGATAACCAAAAAGCTGCGGAAGGAGGATCGAACGACAACGTCTCGTGCACAGGGCGCACATGAGGATCTGGAGCGGGAACGTCAAGAGGAAGAGGAAGGCCGAGGGAAGAGAGATAGAGGGGAGAATGGAGACGCGGACGATGGGACAGAGCCGGCGGATGAACCGGAGAAAAAGAAGAGAAAGGTGGACAAGGCAGACGGTGCTGATGCGGATGAGGAAGAGATGGAGATGGACGATGAATAGGGACAGCAGTCTTCGCTGTCGGGTCTCCGCTGTCGGGCCTTGATCAACCAGAAAAGCTGTATTATAATCCTCGAGGTTTCCAGAGTGAAGTCTCGTACGCATCGCATCTTGTACTCTGCTAAATACGGAAAATCCCAGCGAGAGTGCATCGCCAGGGAGTGGACAGCATCACGGGGGACTCTTCACGGACCAACATAGATTTCGTGTCGATACAACCAAGTGGAATCCATGTTACAACAGGAAGAAAATGTCTCGATTGAGCAAGTGTAGTGTGTCCGGCTTCGCCCAGCGCGGTCGAGCCATCAGTCTGCATCTCACCGCCCGTACAGGCACGATGCGGCTTGGGCCCTAGGCGGCCGGACTTGTTCGAAATCGCCCTGGATTCACCGTATCCGTTTGAACCGAGATGATCGCTTCCGAAGAGAGAACTCATGATTGGCGAGGCTTCCTGGCGGTCAAGGTCACAGTCACATACCCCTAGCGTTACTACCAAGAAATCATACGTAAACTGGCCGACTTCGAGGTATTCTTTAACGACACCTATGTTGGGAATCACAAAATTTGATCAATACGGCCGGGCTCATGAATCCAAAGCTAGAGTACGACTTACGTCGGAACTCCTTGTTGGGCACCTTTTCCAGAGCGACTCTACCACCAACAAGCCGGTCAAGCTAGGTTTTCAAGAATTTGCTGTCACTCACGTCAACCCCGTGTTTCTCTCGATGCCGGCGAGCAGAGTGCTGATGAGCATGAGATCGAACGCATAGTGGAAGAGCCGTCCAAATAGCGGCATGGTCGATCTCGCACGGGCCTCGGATGAGCGATATAGATATACGAGAAGGAAAGGCTGGCAGGGGAAATGGATTGGCCCGCCCAGATAGCTGCCCAGATTCATCCATCCATCGCAACCCGAGATCACCTTGCACCTTGCACCCGCCCGTCGATCGCTCGCTCGCTCGCGCGGGGTCGTCGTTCGGCCATGGACGCGTCGAGCGTGCGTTATTAGCCCACGTCACTTGCACGGTGAGCCGCGGGTATAGCGTTCGTCCACTGTCGTGAACCTCTCATCGTTCTGAACGTTGCACAATTCCAGGCACATCACCTCACATCCTGCCTTCGATATGGCTGACGTCAAAGATCCCGCAATCGCCGAAGGTCGGTAATGCATGCGTGCGATGATCGTTCCAAGACCTGACTTTGTTACAACACTTTGTTTTACACATCACCTTGCAACGCAATTTCTGGCTCGCCGACACACACAACGTACAGCGTACGAAAAAGTCCGGAGCGACAAGGACGACGAAACCTGGGCGCTATTTGACTATGAGGACGACAAGAGCAACAAGCTCAAGTTGACCGAGACGGGTAAAGGGGACATTGCCGAATTCGCTTCCAAGTTGGACGATGCGAGGGCAAGCTATGGATTCATTCGCGTGCGGTACTCGAACGATGAGCATAGCACGCGAGAAAAGTTCGTGTTCGTGATATGGATTGGTTCAGATGTCAAGGTGATGCGCCGGGCTCGGGTAAGTTATAAAAGCAGCCTCGCTCTGAGCCGGGTCTTCAACTCTTCTTTTCCCAGGTCTCTGTCCACACGGCCGACGTCAAGTCGGTGATCAGGGCTTTTTCGATGGAGCTCAAGGTCTCGTCGAAAGACGAACTGAAGGAGGATGTTGTCGTGAACCAGTTGCGAAGGCTGGGCGCCAACTACGATAGGTCAAAGTTTAACTAGGCTGATAAGAGAAAATGTAAAGACGAGGAAAGACGGCAAAAAATCAAGTCTTTGTCTCAAGGGAATCGCACAATCAATGGTTGTACAACAACAGATCAAATCAGCCACAACAAGTATACAGTCTATATACCCGGACTATACTGCCGCTCGACGACTTCCTCAACCGTTCCTCCTCCCACAACATTTTTCCTATCATTCTCCAGCTTTCGGCGCGTCGCCTCGTCCATCCTCGAGTTCAACTTTTCGTCAATCGCCGCCAACTCGGCTCGGATTTGTAGATCGCGCTCTGAAAGGGCAACGCGCTCTTCCCCTTCGAATGCATCTGCTGGTATTCTGCCTTGCCTGTGAGAGATTAGTGTCAGGCCGAGCTTCATGTGCAACCAAGGCTGCTTACTGCTCCGTAAGACCGCCCCGAACGATGTAGAGATAGGTTCCTGACGCTATTGGCGGGGGAGTCGTTTGATATGCCACTATCGCACGATCTTGTCAGCTGCTGTTGAATTTCCCCTCTCATTGCTCTGAGGCGATGCGTACCGGTTGTGTTGCAACGCGAGCAGAGCAGCGGCGTCCGAGCCTCCAAGTACGGGGATTCCTTGCTGAAGAGGCAGGAAAGGGACCGACGAGAACAGCGAAAAAATTTGTTGGGATAGACAATGATAACCGCCAGTCAGTCGTACGTCCTAATGAAAGCCTGGTCGCCTGCTTACCGCTTCACAAGACATTGCTTCCCTAGCTTGGCATTCAGCTTGAACTTTCTTGCTGCTTGCAGTGGCAAGTCCTTGCCATCCTTGCATCGAACGATGAACGCCCCGTCCGTTCTGCACCAGAACGGATGAGCGATTGAGAGGCAGCGTCGCATGCTAATTAGAACACTCACTTTCTTCTTGGTAGCTTGTCAAGACCTCTATCGATCACGAGCATGAACTCTCCACAGAGGCAGTAGAACGTACGCAATACCGCCAGCGACGAGGCTGTTGCCGGGGCTTGATCGGAGGAGGAGATGGCGGCTCGAGAAATGACTTTGGGCATCTTGCTTCTGCGTTGGAGTCGATATGATGAGGTGAGCAAGGAGGGCGGCAGGAGACTAATCACCATATGGACCGGAGCAGCATGTTGCAGAGCAATCAAGCGAGATCATCACGTAGGAGCCTTTTGCATCCGCGCAAGCTCACATGCGATCGGGCTTAGCTTGCTCATCCTGGCTGGCTGGACGCGGCCTGTATAGGCGGTGTCCGACTTGATGATGGTAATCGTGTACCTCTACATCCTTCTCTGGTTGAACCGAAACCAAATCCAGGACCCGCAATGTCACTACCTCCATCTTCATACGATCCTCGGAGGATTTTCAGGTTCCAGCTGCCCAAGTTCAACGTAGGCTCCAAAGGCCGAGAGATCGGAACCTACATTGCTGGAGGACTGGTAAGCCCCGGGCGGGACCTTCTTCAGGCTGCATAACACGGTGGCTGAAATTCGCCAATTTCCTTTTAGTTCGCCGCTTCATTCTTCCTCTTGATCGATGCTGCAACCTTGTCGTCTCACGCCAAACCGCCTCCGGACGCCCCGCATGATACGATTCCCGTGCACATGTCCTTTGTCGACTGGATTCCGGCGATTTTCAGTACCTGTCAGTATACATGAGTTATTGGATCTCTTCGAGGGTATCTATTGACTCTGGTTTTTTCTGCGCAGTTGGATTCCTCATTACTTCGCTGTTAGACAAGTCTCATCTCCATGCGTATGGCAGTGATGCCTGGGGAAACGAGGGTTCCGTTGCTTGGAGGGCACGTGCCGTGCTTTTTATCGGAGTCGCACTCATGGCGGGCGGGTTGGCAGGTAGCCTGGTAAGCTGCAGATGGTACACTTATGAATTCAGCTTGACGGATTTCCACTTCTGCAGACGGTGTTGATCTTGAAGTACATGATTCCTGGATACAACGACTTCGCGTACTATGGTGGTGCGAATGTCGGAATGAATGGCGGTTTGATGCTCAGGCAAGTAGAAGGGACATCTCGTTCGATGATTCACAAGCTGACATATGCGCACTGGACAGTGCGATCATACTGTGGATTGCGCAGAGTGGCTCAGACGAGTACCGATACGAGTTGACACTTTAGAAGTCACAGACCGAAGGCGGCAAGCAGAAGAGGTCAAGAAGAATAACGTTGCTACAGATCGCCGGAGCGTCTTGTAATTTGCCCCTAAAACTCTATCAATCAAGAATTACGTTGTAACGCTCAACAGACGATATCTCGAAACATCTGTTTGTCTGACAAAGGCGCGATACTGTATAAGCCAAAGAGCGTGTCATACATTTTGCGTCGTGACTGCCGCTGGGGCAAGCTACAAAAAACCAAGGAGGCTACCGCCTTACAACGTCCGTCAGCGGTTTACAACCAGATCAATGATTCCCCTTGTGCTTTTTCGTAGGTTTTGGCAGACTCTCAACTACCTCCATCGATTCGTCCACCTGCGAGTCTGGTACCTCGAGCGTCTCCAGTTCTTCAGGCTCTTCTGATTGTTCCAACTCCTCTTCCTCCTCCTCTGATTCGTCATCGCCCTCAGTGTTCCCCTCCAGGGCGGCCTTGGCCTTTTTCAATTTGCGCTCTGCCGTTGTCAGAGCTTTCCGACGGCGTTTCTTGCCGAGCGGTTTCACGGGTTGATATCTAGGAGCGTTATCGCTTATTAGTCAAGACCGACCAGGCGTTCGCGATCGTGTTGACATACGATATGGCATCTTTGGCGAGCAAGTGCGGTAACGGTCTCGTCGATAGAATGACGCTCATATACGGCGCATGCGACATTTTCGGGCTACAAGTCAGAGTTAGTGAAGAACGCACGCACTCCCTCATCAGACTCACTGCTTTGCTCCTGTTAAAAGGTCTTGCAGGACTTGATCGCCACGAGCATTGTCATTTGCTGATTCCGCTCTAGGAACTTGCGGTTCCTGGGTGTTTCCCGGCTGCCCGGCTATGGTGACGCTTGACTTTGAACCGCCCTCTTTGGAAGCCTTCGTTGCAGCCTTTCCCTTGCCTTTTTTTGCGGAAGCGCCAGCCACCTTGCGCTGGCGTTGCTGCTCTTCCCACGCATTCACCTCTTGCCGCGTGTACGAGCTTGAATGATTGTACTGCCACAAGCCTTTCCCTTTCCGACTGTTCAGCAACAGATATTCTCGTTTAACAATTTCAATCACGGATATAAGTCGAGGTATCGTCGTCGTGCACGGCAATATCGAACTGGAAGGTTCTTCTGATTGACCGGAGCACTTGTGAGGAATGATGGGTTGTAAAGGTTTCGCTGCGTCTGAGGGGAGCAGTAAACGTGTATGCAGCTCTACCGGCTGTTCGGGATGCTCCTATAGTTTGGGCAGCATGAGTAAGCAGACATGGATGGTCCTTGATCCTCGACATACGTTGAGGTGATCCAGTGCATGCCGAACGTATGTGTATATCTTGCCAGCAGGGGTAATCCGTATCTGAAGCGGATCAACGTTTGAGTTTGAAGATGGGACCTCCATATCGCAATCAAGGAGCCAGAGAAAAGCCTGCTGCAATGTTGCTTGCCCGACTGTTATCTGTCGTGACTCGTCACCTACTGCAAGAATTGTACCGTTGCAGCGGACCGTCCCATCGTGCGCCCGAGATGCTACCAAAATCACTTTGCGGAAGCAAAATTCCCGGCTTTCCCGATCGCCCTGCAAGCCAGCTCGCTCGTCTCCCTCTATCGTGCTGCCTTTCAACACGCAGTATACGTTTGCTTTCAACTCTCACGCCATAAGAAATCAGACAACCCGATTTCAAGCAGTCTACACAAACATGTCGTCAGGTCCCCTGTACCGTGATCCCTGGGCCAAGCGGGAGGCGTGGCGAAAGTCGCCCATCTTTAGCAACAAGGCAATGTTCAGGTTCGTCTTTCAGTGCTGCAGACGACAGCAGACCACTTATCGCCTCAAACTCATTATTGGGATCTCGTAGGAACCTCTTCCCTGGATTTGGATGGGCTGTTGGAGCGTTCACGGCCTACGTTATCTACGATGACTTTATCGCCAAGAAGTCTGGTGGACACCACTAGATGGCAGTGGAGAAGGCATCCGATAGGCGGTAGACGGTAGAATGGGTGAGTCAGCCAGATTCAGTTCCACACATGGGCAGACGGCTTGTCTCTGCCGGCGCCATCTCTGGGGCGCATTTTGGCTGATTGAGTCGATCTCTCTTTCTCTCCCACCTGCTTCGTCGATTTTGCTCGATGTCCTTTCGCTTCGTCCTGCTAAACGCCCCACTCGATCGACCACGCGAAACGCTGGTATCATCGCATCAGCCCAGGACGTTCAGCATTATCAAATGTCAAAGATCTGCAAAGTGGGCATTTAGACATGTATCGTTACTCCAATATCGGATGGAATGCACACAACGCGCTCGAGAACGCAGAATGGCAATGCCTTTTGTCTATGCAAGCAATCTTCATTTGGAGCTCTTTTATGCGGCCGCGCGCTCGAGACTACTCGAGCTACGAAAAGATTTTACGGTCTGATCCAACGGACCTGGCAGGGGCACTGCATGCCTGACCGTCGCGCAAGCACAACAGGAAGTAAAGGCTGGATACTGGCAGGCGGGCTATTGCTGTCGTTAGTCCCGCCTCCGGCTGGGTCGCCGCTATGCGTACGCATATGCGCGTCGGGATGGAACATCAGGTTTCTTGCCATATCTGCCCTATAGGGGGTATTCTCGTCTGACCTGCTTTCGTCGGTGACTTGCTGGAATGGCTGCAGAACATCATTTAGGCTCAACAACTCACTCAGACCATCTTTTCGCACTTTCGATGTCTGAAACGTCCTTCAATTGCCCAGAAAAGGCCGCACCTAATGGTTATGCTAGTGAGCCAAATCCGTTCTTCGTGTTATCTTGGCGCGCCGATTCTTGACGTACGACGAGCAGAGGATTAGGGAATTGGATTCGAGGCCATTTACCAGGGTGAAGGTGAGCTAGCCCACCACAGAGCAATCGAGGACCTTCAGAGCTCGTGCGATTTGAAGTCGCACGGTGCTTCCATGGGTCTCATCGACCTTGCTGACAAGAGACTTTCTGCTTTCCATACCATTCGCGAGAACGCAGGACCAGATGGTTTATAATGAGACCCGATCGACGTGGATTGCATACAGTTCAAATGAAATTGACCGCAAGGCTACAAAGAGCTCGAACTGCTTAGCTTGTATAGTAATGAAAAGCTTGATGTTCAATGTAGAGTCAGCAATAGCGTAGCTGGCTCTGGCGGCTGTGTGAGTCGCAACGACATTTACGATGAAAGGCTTTCACAATAATGTTCACAATGGGACGGCTGTCCTGAGCCATTTCGCAAATAAATTCGCCAGTCAGCTGCAGTCGAGGTGTGAAAGAGATTCCTCCGGAGTCAATTATAGAGCTCATGTTCCATCCGCGTTCCGTGGCTTCTCGGCATCAGAGTACACAACGCCTCCCTGTTTCGCCCCGACACCTGTCAACCACAGATATATCCGACATATCCAATTCACACATCATGCATACCAGTATACATCTTTACAGCGATCCTCATCAGCGACACCCCTTCTCATACACTCGACAGCGGCAGCACAAACGATGTTATGAGGTGACTCCCACATACGAGACATTGCCTTTCAATCGGTCCAAGCGGCGGGCCCCGCAAACAATGCGCGCCTTCATCTCGCTCTCTGTCCTCTTTCGTCGTGCCGTCGTCGTTCTCGGACTCCTACTCATCCTCTCATATACTTTGCTGGCTATAATACGAACGGAGATATCGGAGGAGACATCGTCTGGAAGCTATGGGGTTCTCGACTCGGTCCGAAAGTTCGATTTCGGTCAAGGGTATATACCAGTCGCGTTTAGACCTTCCACATATCTTGGAACTACCTCCATCCAGGAACCAACCACAAGAGAGGATTGGGAATCCTTGACCAAGGAAGAATGGGATTCTATTGCAGAGTCGGTCGAGGGTGCAGAGGACGCGCCTGCCCAACAATCGAAATGGCCGGCATTGAAAAAGCAAGTTGCCGATTTCATACATCGCTTCTCCTTTACATCTCTGGTGCTTTCCAGACGGCCAACTAGATATCAAACGGACTGGGAACACCTTCCTCCACATATCAACGCATTCAAGCAATGGGAATACAGCCGTGGGATGCTCTACCAAGGAACAGGAGCGAGGACACAGAGGTTTCTCGAAAAGGCGAGAAGCGGGAAAGGCTTCGTCGTCAGCGTCGTCGGTGGAAGCGTCAGCAAAGGTAGAGGCCTTCTATAACGGGATTGGCATCCCGTCGGATATCATACGCCAGCCAACCAGCATACTGATCACCACGACGGCCGAAATCTGGCGCAAGACTGGCACATTGATCCGAGACCGGCCGTATCTCAGAACCTGTACAATCCCCTGAATCTTCACCATCAAATCTTCCAATTCCTGAATCAGACATTCCCGGCGTCAGGTCAAGGGACGAATATTGTAGGTGGATGGAAAGCAATTCATGGAATGTCCAGCTGACGGTCTCTCGCGTTCGTAGTTTGTGAATGGCGCACAGGGTGGTGTTGGAAGCGACTATTTTGCAGGATGCTGGAAAGAGCATATTCCTGAGGATTCGGATCTGGTGCTCGTAGACTTAGGTATCAACGATATACGGTTCGTTTGCAATTCGGTCCGCCATGTTGCTATGCTCATCTCGCCGTTGTCTGTGGATAATAGAGATATATCCTCCATGGAGAACTACGAGCTGCTCCTGAGGTCTATTCTCGAGATGAAAACGCAACCAGCTGTTCTCAATCTGCAGTAAGCGTCACCGAGTGGTACCTCGACCTCACCTATAATTCGCTCTCCGAAATCTAGACCTTTCTCCCTTCTTTTCTCCACCTTGTCCAGCGCATCATCGCTCCACATCGACGTTGCCGCCTATTACGATACCCCCGTCGTATCAATCCGTGATGTCGTTCTGCCACGCATTTTGAATGATCCAACAAGACAAGTCTCTGCCGGCGGGGGTGTGGGGACAGGTCTTGAGATCGCAAAATGGTTCAGGAACGTACCGGAGGATGAGTTGGTAGCCGGAGATGCTAAAAACGTTTACGTACCGGAGGCGGATCGTTGGGTAGATTTGATGCATGTTAGTGTCTTTTAAATCGTTCAATCTTTCTGAGCTCATGATTTGCCTTCTCTATCCAGATTAGCGGACACGGACACACCCTACTTGCAGAACTGGCGGTACATTACCTGCAAACACAAATTCAACTTATGGCGCCGTACGATGTATACAACGCCGAAGACGGATCGCTTGAAGGCGCGGTGTGGGTATCGAATTTGACATCCATTATTGACTCTCAGTCGTCCGTCGTTTCAAGTGATGGGAAAGCAGCGTCTACTTCAGATATCCCCGGTGTAAGCTGACCGGTTCATGATGTGTGCTCCGCTGACATGCAGCAATCAGATTCTTTTGACATCGCATTATACGAACAAACCGGCGTTGAGGAGCAACCCACATTGCATTTCTACCAATTCCGCGATCAGGCATGATCGTCTGAGACTTAACAAAGATGGAATAAAGACTCATGGCGCTTGGTTAGGTCATTTCTGCTTACAATAATGCAAAAGCTAAAGTATAACCGTCAGGTTCGAGTACGACTGGGGCGAGAAACACTACTTGGTTGCCAAGGAGCCGGGATCTCGAATTTCGATACCCTTCAACGTGACCGTGCCCGCACTCCTTGAAGACCCCCTTGGCAGGACTGCATCTGAGTCCAACAGCCATATGACGGGTCAAGGTTATGTCAAACTCGGTCATCTGCGCAGTAATGTTCTGGGCCTTGGTAGCCTAGAATGCTGGGTTGACAGGGCTGCAGGTACCGACGGAGCTTCTTCGGAGAACAACAGATCAACGGGAACGTTGAAGCATCCCACCAGGGTGGACGGCTGGTGGGATATTCGCGAGCGGAATCAGGGCGTGTAAGTCGTGACTCGATTCCATGACACCGAGTTTACCTGATTCAATCAACCCTCTAGGCTCACTACTATTGCGGATGATCTCCTTCCTGGCCAATATACTTTGCAGTGCAAGTTGCTGCATCAGACACTTGACCCAGACGGCGGGACAGAGTTCAGATTGATCGCTGTGGTCTACGATTGAGGTCTCGCGCAGCCATGTATCTGCATTGTTGTATTTGTCTTATCCAAGCGTTACCTAACGATCTCACAAGCAAAGATAACGACTGACATCATTCTCGATTCCAGCGAAGATACTATACAAGTCGCAAAGTATGAGATAGTCCATGGGGACAATAAGAACCGTGTCCAACAATCTTCTCAGTAAAGCCCCGCCTCCGATTGACCCGCCTCGACCCAACAAGGCTGGTGAGACAGTGAAGACCGAAGGCGCGCTAGGTTCGATGCATGTCTCTGCATCTGCAGCGAAATGATGGCGCAATATTTGAGATGAAGTGTGCAGGTCATGGAGAGCCAAGCTTGGACTGCAGGCTAAGTCGACTCGCTCCAAAATTGAATTGGGCGAACCGCTATTTACAGACGTCTACGCTTGACATCTCTGAAAAAGTTCCTGTCCGGAGGATGCTGCAGTGTCCGGGAATGGCTCAGCGGACGCCACAGCTGTTGACGCATCCACCCACGTAACTTACCTCTTCTTCACTCATTGAAGCATTATGAGCTGGAACGTCATCCCGAAAGACCTCGAGCTTTTGTGTAGGCGCTTGCCTCAATGAAACAGAGGCAGCATGGCGGGATTCCCTGCCTCTACTATTTGTGGCCTTCAAGCGCTTTTCCGCCTTCGTGTCGCTACCGGTCTCATCACTCGCCAGCGAAGCCAGATTGACCATTTTAGTTATGTCGGCCAAAGGGCGGGACAGAGCTATCGAGCGCTTCAGCGGCGGCTGTTTGGCTTTCAAGCTGGGTTGCTCCACTTCATTTTGCTTCTGTTGCATCATTCGTTCACGATCAGCAGCCCCACTTGACAATTTCACCGATCGAATTCCCGTCTCTCGAGATGGGTCCTCGGTTGCGTCGGTAGTGCGCTCGAGGTCAGTGCTGTGAAGCTGAGATACCCCGGAGCGCTTGGGTATTGGTACCTCTCCCTCCAATGCCAGCTCGATTTCTATAAACCGACAAGGTCAGTTATGTGAACCGACCTGCTTTGATTTCGCAATCCACGTACCAGCTATCCTTCTTGCCAGCTTGTGATTATCGGGCACATATAATTTAGCTTTACGGTAGTACCCGAGGGAAGCCTCTAGCTCCTCCCTGAGGATTATAGTCACATGACCAGCATCAACAGGAGATGAGAGGCATCTTCTGCATGCGTACTTACTTGTCATGATGTGCTCGAGCGAGATTGATGAGCACCTTTGCGCGAGCCTTCCTCTCTTCTTCAGTGTACTGGGCAAGATCCACGTTGACAGGCTTCTGCTGCGTGACGACGACGTCGTTTCCATGATTTGTTTTCTGGTCTTGGTCCAGCATCATCCGGTATACGACATTCTGAATTCTGTTGTCCAGCTGACCGTTCAAAAGTGCTGCTTCCAATATTTGCGCCTGATCGCTGACTGCCCGCGGCTGCGAGAGTGAGCGAAGCGATAGGGCCCCTCCCTCTGCTATCGAGGGCAATGCATGACGGGAGTCGCAACCGATATCCACCGTCGTGTCTTGAATTACCGACTCTGCGCTCTTGCTGGACTTTTTATGACTCTCCGCTGCTGAAGCCAAAAAGACCGGAGGTTACTTTGTGCTTTTTCCAGCGCGGAAAGACGTCAGACCGACCTTTTGCATGAACAGTCGGCTTGTTCTCGATCTCCCTCGTCCTGGTGGCGAATTTCAGCGTCCGCAGAGCCTCTTTGGCAAATCTATCCCCTGGAGCCAGATTGCATATCACCATACCGAGGCTTGAGCCTCCGAGGGCATCTATGTTTCAGGAGGATGTCAGCGAATATGTTATGATCATCTGCATGCAAAAGGACCGATACCTTGCAGGATACGCGTGAGCTTTGAATCGCGATAAGGTATTCTGGGAGCCTTGCTGTTCAGCGCTTCGACGACACTGCCCAATGTGGTCAGCGACCTGTTGATCGCCGCAGACTGTAGCAGCACGACATCAGTACAGCTGCCGGTTCGTCGGTATCGACAGGTCTCTTACTTCACGCATCCGGGTAGGGTCGTTTCCAGTAAAGTTGTTGTCTTCTGAACCCGCGAGGTCGACCAGACAGATCTTTCCAGTCAAGACTGATGAATGGAAAGACAGTGAGTGAGATTTTCGAGTGGAAGGCACTTGATTACCCACTTTTTTCAGTATCGGGGTCTTGGTTCTCCACGTAAATGGTCAATATCGCGTGAGAACGCGAACTGCTCGAGTTCAATTTTGTTGCGGCCGTTTTCCGCGATAACGAGGCGGTTCTGATACGAAGCGAAGAAGGTCCGTTATCGACCATGGCGACCCGCGGACAGACCCAGCTGACCTGTAAAGCTTTTCAAACTCTGAGCTTGTGCTGATTCGCCGTATGCTGAGCTCGGGTATTATATTCTCCCCTGCGGCGTTCGTTCTGACATCAAGCTTCTTGACGGTCTGTCAGCAAACAAATTTGTCAGATCACCTTGTTCGTTGAAGGAGAAGATATTGACTCACGCTGTTTCTTGGACCCAAAAGGTCATAAAGATCTTCCATCAAGACTTCGCAGTACGAGAATGACACCTTCAGAGCGACATTCGGTAGAGCATCCTTCTTCGCAAAGATAGACTGTCGCCATGCGGGTCAATACAGAGACACGCGTCTAGCGCTATGGATGATTCGCGACAAGCACGAACCTGAACGACTCTTGGAATCACTCCTGGATCTTCAGGGGACCCTTGCATAGTCTATATCCAGCAAAACGGAAGATTCTTGAGCGAGATGAACAATGCAAAGAAGGTAGATGTTCCCATACCCATGTCTTTCCGCTTCCCGTAACACCGTAGGCGAAGACGGTGGTATTCTGCGCGGACACCCTGATGAGCTCTACCTCGACCCAGCTATGAAAGGAGTCACTCACTATACCTCTGTGGACCTGATCAATGCTTTAATGTTTTGAGAAAATGAGCGTAATTCTATCATTCCATAGACGTGCTCACATCGGTCTTACTGCCTCGAAGATGTCTTCCTGGCTCCTTTCAGGCCCGTAACAAGCATCCAAACTACGGAACAAGTTCCAAGTCAGCTATATCATGCGATGTCTCTCGCCTTCGACCTTGCATACTTGAACTTGAACCGCTGATCGACTCTCTGAGGATTCGGCACCGAGATAGTCGAGTCCGACAAGCTGATGGCGCTCTCCGTAAAGAGTCCGTCGCTTTGCTTCCATGGTCGAAGTCGGACATGGACAGATATGGCTGTGGTCTGAGGAGCTGCCATATTGACAGTCTCGCTTGGAGCTGCTAAATGTTCTGATGCTTACCGAAGGACGGCTTTGATGAACATACAGGCAGCTAGATGGGGTAGAATATGAATCAACGGTCGACTGCATCGACAAAGTAAACAACAGCCTGGAGACGATGACTCAGCACTTCCCGGTTGACAGAGCGATTTGGGCGCCCTGCAATCTCCTCATTCACAGCCATCGACAAGCTCCCATCACACCCGCCAACATGTCTATCCCTCAGCAAGAACTACACGGCGCACTGCTCAATCTGGCTCTGGCGGAATCTTTCGCCTGCGTGCCATCTCCAACAGCGTACTCCGTTGGGTCCGTCATCTTTCTGCCACGATCCGGCACTCAGCGTATCGAGCTCGGATTATCGGAAAACAATCGCTCAGCAGACGCCCTCGACGAGCTTTTTGACCTGCTCGAGCCCCACTTCCCTGTCTTCCGAAGTGGAGGACTGGCAGAGGATGGTCCAGCGGAAGAGAGCCCGTCCTATGGCGAAAAAGTGCAAGGACTGATTCTTTCCTCGTCGTATTCGCGGGCGATAGAGGGTAACACTCACGCGGAAGCCAATGCCCTCACGCTACTCGAACGCAAGATCTCCCAGCTGCCGCTCGATGTACAAAAGCGGGTAATAACGGCTACATCCACCGGCGAAGGTGAAGTTACCCATCAAGCCGTGTTTCAGGCTATTCTTTCTCGGGCATGGCTATATGCGTCTATGGAGCCCTGTTCGAAACGCACGAGCGGTCTCAAGAGTTGCACAGAGGCCATCCTTGCGTCCTCTCTGAAGCGTGTCTATATCGTAAGTCGTACTCGCTAAAGCAAGTGAACAGTCTGACGCTAGTTACAGGGAGTACAGGAGCCTCCAGATTACGTACAGTGTGAAGGTATTCACCTTCTGCGACAAGGCGGAGTCAAAGTAATACACATCCCGGGCTTCGAGGAGGACTGTCTGAAAGCTGCTCGTCGTGGTCTCGAATGATACGGCCTCGTGGATTCCGGATGATGTCACAAAAGCACAGAGAGGGCACTTCAGATATAATTCAGATTATACAACCTGGAGCCCCTGCTCGTATATGGCCTTTACCGTATACGCAGCGTGGGTGCGACTATCACTCGCTGCGAGCTGCTCCTCCGTCACGGTAGGGAATTCCGCAAACACGCCTTTGCGGTCTATTACCTCGGCGGCGACAGTTGAGATTCGCTTGCCATGCTGACGCACAAGGTATAAGCGTGGCCCATGTTTGCATAGCAATACGACGTACCAATCTGACGAATTCGCGGTACCAACCCAATCGCGCCAAGACATCCCAAACTGACGTATCCATGTCCTTGTCAAGTGTGGGCAACTCCCCGATGTTCTGCAAGTGGGCTGCGCTTTCCGTGACGAATGGACCGTTGTACGTTTCCGGTACAAGCGATTGCACGAAGCTGGCCGTCACCTGGTACAGTAGTGTCGAGTACTCCTTCTTCAATTGCTCTCGCCTAGACTTCAGATCTTGAAGCTGAGACGAGTCTTCAGCTGCAAGGTGAATCAGAATTACGAACGGCTGGTAGCGATTAATACTCACCGGTTTCCGCAACTACGGGCGCCACCGTTTCCCTCTCGGCTTCTGTCACCTCTGTCGTTCTCAAGGCATCGCGCCTGTTCCTTGCCTCAAGCTCGGTCGCCTCGAGATCTGCCACGCGTCGTTCGATACTGGCGATTCGTCCTTGACTTTTGTCGATGACCATTCTGAGCACTTCCCACGCATAATAATTCGTCCACACGGTGGGAAGAGGATGTCCCTCCTCATGAACAGCCGGCTTTGAAAGCTCACCGAACAAGAGGCTTACGACGTCTGATGCCTCCACCACACCGTATTGAAGGTACTTGTCGATAACGATAACCTTCATTTGGCTATTGTATCGCCAGAAATCGTGCACTGCCATCAGCAGATCCCGCTTCTCGGACTTGTCCCTTCCGAGCGCGAAGATGAGCTGTTGATACCGTTCAATCGCGTTGAGGAAATGCGAGAAAGATCGAGCTCCGAGATGAAGGATACACATCATGGCGACGTATCGATGAGCCGAAGGTATTGGCTGATCGGGAGCGGTCAAGCCAGCCAGATCACGGACTTTTTGTAAAACGGCTTCCGCGCTTTCCTTTCTGTTCATCATGCCTAGAAGTTCGGCCGCGATGCTGTAGTGCTCATGATCTAACAAGGTGAAAGGTTAGCACTTATTCGGGACACGCACACAAGACTTGCCTTTAGATTCGTACGGGAACAAAGGGTCGGTGGGCTGCAAAGCCGGAGCGTACACGTCTTCTGTCAATTGCATCGCTGGAGGAAGAGACTCCATGATACGATCATGGTATGCCAACCGGATCTCCATCTCGATCAAGCGATGCATAAACGCTCGTTTCGGATGTGTCAGGGGCAGATCCATATCCAGTACCCTACGGCATGTCAGCATGCGTAGCGCTGGTGATTCGCGGACTCACCATTCCTTCCAGATCCAGCTGAAGTCAAAGTTGCTCAAATGCATTGAAAACCAATCCGCCAATCTTCTGGTGATTTCGATATCGATTCCGGTGCCAATCCTCGTATACAGCTTTCGCACTGCCTGACCGATCGGGTAGGCCATACCGGAACGATCGATGAGACAGAGCTCCCTCGTCAGGGCCACGAGATAGATTGCCTTATGACTGGGGACCGGTAATCTGACGAGTATGCCAAGCAAGGTAGAGATGATGGTTGAAGGTAAAACCCATTCACCATAGACTGGTTCGGGGAGCTCTTCCGCGGTTCCCGGCGCAGGACGTGGCGGTGCATCCCTGAATGCGTCCGGTAAGACGAAATTTGTCAACGTAGTCAACAACTTTGCACATTCGATCCTGTTGACTTCGTAGACGTGAATAATGTCGATGATCAAGAAGGTCATGACCCATCCCTCTGGATCATCCATGTTTGGCACTCGCCCGTCCGTTAATCCCACATGCTTCTCTGCATTCAGCGTGCCAATCCAGCCTTCGGTGTCTTCCGGGCCGGGAATGTCGGTCTCTCCCTCTGTGATTGAGATGGGCGACATTTCGAACTGTTTCACAGGAGGTTCGCCTTCTGGACGAAGTCGCTTGGAGGGATCCGGCAAGAATCGCGGCACGGGGAAACCGTCTTCCTGAGCCCTTTGCAGAACAGCGGAGCAGTGATCGATTTGCTATAGGCGTATCAGCATCGAACATTCCTTTTTGCACCCCTTCCTACTCACGTCTCGCTCCGGAGTCCGCTTGTCGACGAGATCACGCGGCAAGAATACTGCATCACGGATAGCCCTCATCCCGTCATCCCGCTGCTGTGCAAATTCCTGCACCACCATGATCAACACCTGGATGGATTCCTTTTCCTTTTCATAGTACCCCGGTCCCGCGCGCAGCAGTGCAGCGGTGATGAGTCGGATGAATCGTTCAGCACGAAGGACGGAGATGTTGTCTTCGGAGAGCGCCGTCGTGAATGTTTGCAAGATAGAAGTGAAGGATGGCGCGGCGACCAGACCAAGGTTGACCAGTTGCGCGAAGAATTGAAGCTGATAGAGGTGAGCATTATGGATAGGCGAATGCCAATGGCACTTACACATAGTCGGACCTTCAACCAGTGGCGCTCTGCGAGCCACTTGCCGAATCGGTCATTCATATCTTGGATAACCAGCCAGCTGATCCTCCTGTTAAGATCTTCCTCGACCTCCTTGGGTTCCTCTCTAGAATCCGCGGCATCCTCCATCTTGACGTCAACGTCGGGCTTGACATCGAGAGAGACAGCGTCTCCATCTTCCCGCGAAGCAGCCGCGTTCGTTTCAGCACCGTTTTTGTGAAAGGGCTCATCAAGAAGGTACTGGTTATGTGTTAGGACCATGAGCAGAGCAGAGTAATAGGGAAGCTTGTGCGGTTGTTCCGTGACACTGGTCGAAATGGTCACTTTGATGTTCCGCAGCGATAATCTTGTCTAGTTCGCGCTCACCCGATAGCGAAACCCTCGAATACACCCTGGCTCCCATCAGCCCAGTCCCGCTTGATCGCATGTGCCAGTGCTGGTAGATCGTTGGCGACGTGGAAGTCCTGCAGGTCTAGGCGTCAGTCCCCTATCGTACACTTCATTTGGCCAAAGCGAGACCGATGAAGACTCACATCTTGATCAGCGAGCCTCACAAGATACCCTCGGAGCTTTCGCTCCGTATCTTCTGGATACCCTCGCATTGGCATTGCTCCGGACCCGCCATCTGACATCGGGATTGTCAGTAGATGCTGGGTACGAGGACTCGATATTCTCTCACCTCTCCTTCCTCCTCTGAAGCCACCACCGCCTCCCCCGTAGCCTCCCCGACCCCATCCGCCGCCGCGATTGTAGCCTCCGTAGCTCATTTTGATGCGCAAGAGATTGTCTGCGTTTGGATGAGCCTCGTGATGCAAACCAACATCCTAAAACGACTGCCATTCAAAGAATGCAATGCAGCGAGCGACCCCGGCTAGAAGCGCGCCCGACCCAAATTCCAAGGCGCGCGATCGGAGAGCTTGAAGAACATGTCGAGCGATTGGATTGTCAGAGAAGGTTGGACACCATGCAAGCTCGCGCCGGTCCCGAGAGCTTCCATCGCTGCAAGCCATGACGAGCATATCCGCTTCATCTCGTCAAGCATTGACGAGGTATGGCATCGGTCTGCGTGCGCGGACCAGCTCGAAATCGACCAGCACCACTTTCCGGTCAGTCGTGACAGTCTCCCCGCCTTGTCGACCGGCGTTGGAGTCCTCTTCTTCCTTTTGGAATGCACCTTCGCGAGCAACTGCACTTGGGATACGGCGTGGCTCTACAAATGCTGCGGCTGCCAGGAACCACGAGGTCGAAGACGAATATGATGCTGGCAGCCAGATGACGATCATGCAGCGCTCTGGGGAGCAGAATTTCCAAGTAGAATCAAGAGACACCCCCGAGGACGTGCTTATTTCGGTATGCGTACCGAGTGCTTCAGCTATCATCTTCCAAGCTGACGTGCCATCCAGCCCGCAGTCCGGTCCGCGCGACTGCTCGTCCAAAATCTTCACAAGGAAGGATCGGTCCGACGGCCAGACGTTTCCATCGAAGATCTCGAGTCAGTATTTGGCGCGTTGATGGAGGAGTCGGTTGCACGCATCGAGGAGCACGAACTACAGTCCCTGGAGCAAAATGAAAACGGAAACGTTTCACCGCCGTTGACCGATCTACCCATGACCACGGCTCTAGACGTCCTGGATGCTCTGCAACACTTCCGGCTGCAACGTTCCCAGACCATCTACGAGCTTCTTCTTCGGCAGTGTATGCTTCATGGTCATCCGGAAAAGGCTGCTATGGTCTACGTGGGATTGATTGAGGAATGGATCTTGGAGGGGAGATTGGCCGAGGGAGGTGATTTGCAAGAATTCGCAGAGGGGGGACTACCGGCAGATGAAATCATCGCCAACATGACGGCAGCAAGGGAACATCGCATGGCGAAGCGCACAGATCCCAACGGGACGTCATTTAGGGAGAAGAACATTCCCGAGCACATTAGGTTCACTCGCGCCCAACGGCGACCGTCCATTGCATCCCGAATGAACCAGTGGTTCGAGGGCATTCGATCTTGGCGTCTTCCAGGGGAAACGATCGCTCCTCTGGACAGGATCATGCTCTGGCATCCAAAAAAGCTCGCACTCAAGGACAAGATGAAGAACTTTCCCATGCCGATGCCAATGTCGCCACCGCGAATGGTTCCCACGCCCTCGGCCGAGCTGTTGCACGTCATTCTGCGTGGCCTCGAATTTAAGACCGTCGCGATGGAACAGGTGTCAGGGCGCATGAGCCGATCCGTTGCGGTTGATCCTGAACGGTTCGAGAGATGCGCTCGCGCGTTGGCGATCCTGGCCAATCCGGTTCTCTCCCGCACGTTACCGATCACGGCGCTCGGGAAATTGCTGAAGGCTTTCCGTACTCTGCCGGATCAGCCCGCTGTATTTCCGGAGAAGATGATGCAGACTGGACTTCAACTCGATCAAGAGGTCTATACCGCATACACACATTGTCAGCAGGCTCTGTTTTCTCTCATCATGGCTCCGCCTTCGAGAATGTGGAGCGGAACCAGAGGATCACCTTACCGGCTTCAACCAATGGACATGGATTCAGCAAATTCCATACTGGCGTACGCTCTTCGGGTTCTCAAAACGCAAACTCATATCGACAAGCTGTTTTCATACATCTCCAACTCGTTCGGCTTGAAACGATTCACCACGGCTACCAACAACATCCTGCTGACCTTTGGCCGTGCAAGTCGCGCCAAAACTCTCGATGCAGCGAATCCTGCCACCATTTCGTCAGTCAAGAGTACTCCCGTAGCCCTGGCGAAATGGAGGGAATACTTTCAACAAAGCCTAGTAGCCCCAGCGGAGGCGCGGGAGACGGCAATGGAAGCGCTCACTGCGGCTGAATCGACCGATCCATTCATATATGATTCCCCACCTTACATCCGTAATGCCGACGATCTGTACCGGTTCACCGCTTACGTTCAGCATCTCACGAAAACGACGCAACGCGACAAGCTGACCCGGTTGATCAACACCTTGATACCATTCTTGGACACCCAATCATACTCGGCGCTTCCGGAACAGGCAACGACACAGGACATGAAGCAAGATTTACAGAGTCGCACCGCGTTGGCGCGACAGGCCATGTCATTGCCGCCCAGGATGTATGTCGTACTTCTTAGCGCTCTGCAGCAGGCAGGCAAGATAGGATTAGCCGAACGAATCTGGAATATCGCTCAGCAAAGCTCCAAGACCTCCATCCGGCTCGTGGAACGCAGCAAAAAAAGGACGGCTGGGCCTATACTAAATGGTCCATCTCGATGTCCGGCGTGGTATCTGCCTGAACACGCCTATACGATCATGATGAATCTGTACGAGGCAGAGCGACAAAAGGGAAGAGTCGGGGCTCGCAAGACTATCAAAGGCTGGGGCATTGTTGCGGGCTTTCAGGAGTCCTCCAATCCAGCGTCCTCGGCGCGAACAATGGCACATCGGATTTATCAACAAGCTGTCCGCGCCGCCCATCAAGACCCGCCATCTCATGACTGGCATCACGCAACGCCCGAATGGATCCGCGAAGCCTACTCCGACTTCATGCAACCTCCGGTTCTCGATGACAAGCTGTTCCATGCATACACCATGGGTCTGCTGAGGGATCGACCGACATCGGATGAAGAGCTGCGAACAATCTCTGACAGGGGTTTACAGGCTGCGATTGGAGATCTGCGCGAGGTGACGCAGAATATGCGGCAATGGCGATGTCGGATACCCTGGATTGTCAAGCAGCGCTTTGAATGGTTGAAGGCGGAGAGGAAAAGGCGAGCCATAGAGAATTTGTAGCTTTCTCCTTGGAGAACTTGAAGAAATATCACTACAGTTGGCCTAGCCTGCGTCTTCTTTCTTCTTCTTCGAACTGTGCCTTTCGCCTTCGCTCCTCCTCCTTGATCCTGCGTTCTTCCTTTTTGGCTTGCTTTTCCCTCGCCTTCTGCTCCGCGGCCTCCTCCGCCTTGTCTAACGCCTGCTGTCGGAGATCCTTGTTTGGCTCGTAGTACATTGTGATCATGGTTCCGCTGACGACATCCTCTTTGCGCTTGTACGCAATTTCTTCAAGTGCCGTCGTGAACATGCCTAGAATCGAGTCTTGCGCCGCCTTGAGTTTCTTGCCCGCGAATTGTGGCGCCGGAGACGCATTTTTGGCGCGCGAGGTAAAGACAAGGTCGAGCCGATCGCCCTCGGACAGAATATGCTTTGCCTGGTTTAGCTTGTGTTGCAAATCGCCCGTCGCGCTTTCCCATGTCACTTGAAGCTCGCTCGTCTCTTGTTTGACCTTGCGTCGGGCTTTCGCCTTTTCTTTTGCGCTTCGGTCGGCCTTCTGGAGGTCTGCTTTTGCAAACACGCGAACGATTGGCGGGGAGGATGAGACGAGTTGAACACTATGCGTTTTTGCCGGATAGCGAGCAAGAAGATCCGACATCCGTTGCGGAGGACTAAGTGTCTTGTCCTCCGACGACACTACTTGGACCGTATCGAACGGAATTTCATCGTTCTGCGGCCGAGCGGCGAGGTGGATGCGCGAGGTGACAAATGTCCGGCACGCGGACGGTCTGACATAACAGGGTGTTGCCGGATTACGCGAAATCGCTTGAGGACGCGCAGCTGAAAGGAGACAACGGATGATGCGTGCGGCAGATGGTTGGAAAGCCATGGTGATCAGCAACGACTGGTGAGCACCATGGCCAAGATACGGAAAGTTCTAGAGTCGACATGACGGGCAACGCGAGTAACAAGTGATGATGTCAGATTTGCATCCGAGAGACACTTTTTCTTCTCGGTCGCACTCTCGTCAGCCACCACGAGGGTGGGCGGTGAGCGGGTGTGAGGGAAGAGCGACAACTTGGATTCCACGTCGTGTCGCTGTGGACGACGTTCACCGTCTTGTCCAACCCACAATGTCCGCACGATTCGCCCGACAAGCATTCACTCTTGCTCGATCTTCCGTCGCGCGGCCTACCGCCTTGTCTCGAGCTGTCCGAACGGCGCCTCGATGGACGGCCGTCTCCGCGGTCAAGAGCCTCAGCACCAGCAGCATTCGACTGGGTGGCGGTCAAAGTAAGAAAAGCGTAAAAGTCGCCGCATCGCCTGTATTGACCGAGCTGCCCGTGCTCTTCCAGCTGATGGTGCCCTCTCCGCCAAACTCGCCGAGGAGCTCGCTTACGAGCAGGACTCTGCCACGGCGCTGGCAGGTCGTGAACCTGAATGGCTCGAGGAATTCACGAGCGCTGGTATTTGGAAAGTCAGCGACAAGGTCGGCGCTGATGAGGTCACCCTCGAGAGGCATTTCGGTAACGAAAAGTACGTTCATCGACGTCCTCTCTGACATCTCGTCTAAATCCGTGATCCTGTTCCCTCTAGGCTCAAATTGACCTTTTCCATCTCGGACCTGGACAACCCACCCGACACCTCTGATCTCGCCACGGAAGAGTCGCCCGAAGCATCTGCGCCAGAAATGACCTTCCCCGTTCGAGCATCCCTCAACATCACCAAGTCCGGCTCATCCGGCGCCCTCGTCATGGACTTGCTGGTCGAGGACGAGTCGTTTATCATCGATAACACAAGCTTCTACAGTGACAAGTCGCTGGCTGAGGATATGACGGCCGAGGGTGACTGGAAGAGGCGCGGAACGTACGTCGGTCCCCGATTCGATCATCTTGATGAGGAGGTCCAGTCGCAATTCGAGCAATTCTTGGAGGAGCGGGATGTCAACGCGAACCTCGGTGCGTTCCTGACTGGAAATCTCCGGGATCCTCGACTGACTTGTGATGCTATGCAGCCATGTTCATTCCGCTGTACTGCGAGTACAAGGAGCAGAAGGTGAGTTCCACGTTACCCAGAATAACGGTTCGTACTGACGGGTCTGCAGGAATACGTGTCTTGGCTCGGCAACGTCAAGAAGTTCATCGACGTGTAAATTGCAATGTAATACGTATCATGATAACGATGATATTCTCCGCTCAGCGAATACCGGGCCTCAACGATGACGCGGCGCTCAGCAGAATTTCCGTTCAATCCTGATGCGAAACTGATGGAATTGAATACGCATGATACAACTTTGGTTCTCTGCAGATTCTGCTCGAGTTCTGAGAACCAGACGTGGTCTTCAGAAGGACTCCCCCCGTGCCGTAAGACTAGACAAAATCCTTCTTGAGAAGCTTGGCGATGGTCTCAAGCTGAATGTTTGATGTTCCCTCGTAAATAGCACCGATCCTGTGCAGGTTTCAGCATGACGCAGAGTTTGTACCGCTTGTTCACTCACTTTGAGTCTCGCCAGTACTTCTCAAGTCCGACCTCACGCGTAAAGCCAACGCCACCTGCCCATTCAATAGCCATACCCGAAGCTCGTTGGGCAACATTCGAGGCGTAATATTTGGCCATTGCGGCTTCACGGACGAACGGCTTGCCTTGCTCCTGTATCGCAAAAGCCAGTCAACAGTCAACGGAATTCTACTTGCACCTTCGAGGTAAACCCACCTTCAATCGCGCTGCGTTGTAGGTAAGAAGGCGAGCTGCCTCGATTTCAGTAAGCACATCGGCAAACTGGAAGGCCATTCTGCAGATATTGCGGCGTGGATGAGCAATCCCTCTTTATGCTTTTTCGCGCCACTCACCCTTGGAAGTCTCCAATGGCCTTGCCGAATTGCTTTCGCTGATACGTATAGGCGACTGCTTTGTCAAAGGCGCCCTGCGCGAGACCGATCATTTGAGCGGCAATACCGATTCGACCTTCGTTGAGGATATCGATGGCGATCTAGTTGAGCGTTTACATGAGTATCCCTAATACGCTGATGCCGGGGCAGAAGCAAGAATTACCTTGTATCCCTTGCCAACTTCTCCAACCACGTTCTCCTTCGGAACCTTGACGTCATCAAAGCTCAACAGGCATGTCGAAGAAGCCTTGATTCCAAGCTGCGGATGGATGGTCTAGTCAGTAATGCCCTACCTAGAGTCGATTCCAACTTACCTTCTTCTCCTTCTTGGCAATGGTCACACCCATTTCCTTGTCAAGAGCGAAACAGGTGATTCCCTTGTAGCCCTTCGAGGGGTCCACATTCGCGAAAACCAAGAAGATACCAGCTTCTGCCGAATTGGTGATCCACCTGCGAGTCCGATATCAGGTCATTGCGTGGTAAAGACTATGACGAAAACCCACATCTTGCTACCATTCAGAATATAGTTGTTACCGGATTCATCGAGCTTGGCAGTGGTTTGCAATGCGAATGCGTCCGAACCACTTGCGGGCTCGGAGAGACAGAATGATCCCAGCTACCAAAAGAGAATGAATAAGGGGGCCTGGGGCAGCGTTGGACAGAGAACACGCACTGTATCGGTTGCGAGACGGGGAAGGAAGCGCTTCTGGACGTCTTCGTTTCCATACAGACGGAGGGTCGAGTTCACGAGCGTGTTGTGGACATCGCACATCACCGAGATCGAGGGATCCACTTTCGCGAGCTCTATAACGCAAATGTTTCAATTAGACGTGGACCTCTAGGGAAACCAGCGACTTGACACACCTTCAACGGCAATAATAGCCGCCATGAAGCTCATTTGCGCACCATCATGGTCAGCCGAAGTCTCGATTCCCATGAGCTGAGCGAGAAGCCGTATTAGTTTCGGAACTTGTCCTGGAGAAGACGAGTACTTACGCCTTGATCGAAAAGAGCCTGAATGATTTCCTGTTGGACAGCGATAGAGCGATGAGTCAATAAGCTGCTTTCCTTCCATTTTGGTACCTACAGGATCCATCTGTTCGGCCTCATCCATTGCATATACTTTGGGTCCGACGACCTCTTGCGCGAACTTGCGGACTGCGTTACAAGGCTGATCAGTAGAGTTCAGGAAGGAGCCTTGAGCCCAAAGCACTTACCACTTTCCCGCAACATCTCCTCATCCTCGGTAAAGGTGTAAAGACTGGGAGGGGTATCGATTTCTGGCCGAGTAGACTCATGCTCCCGCTTGACAGCAGAGGATGAGAACCATCGACCGGTCGAGGTTGATGCAGAAACGCTTGGCACAGGCGGTATTGCGAGACGTGCAGCTCTCGAAGCGACCGTGGGCAAGGCTGCGGCTGAGCGCGCCGCAGTGAGAGCCCGAGCGGCTGTGAGTGATTGGGTGGACCGAGAGAGCATTTGTCGTGGTGGTCGAGGAGTGTTTTGATGGGATCGGTATCGCAGGGAACACGGGGGGACCAGGACCGTCAGCTTATAAGGAAAGCGATTACTCTCGCGTTTTGTCTACGGTAATGTAATGCCGGAGGCAATGTGAGTGAAATGGAAGCTACCCAAGCAATATTGCAAGTCACGAGGATCCCATCGATGGCGCCCAATGAAACGCTGACGGCCGTTCGGGATCCGGGTCAATCGCGGTTACCGTAACCGGGGCCCATCCGGTCGATCAAATCCGTGTTCCATGCAGGGTGACTGCTCTCGCTTCTTCTCCGCAAGGAAACGACGCAGCTTTCAATGCCTGTCCAGCTGCCAGTACATCATTGGCCTCTCGCTCGGCCTGGCCTAGAGGTACTAATACCTCTTCAGTCGCTCATCGGAGTCATTTAAGCAACAGCAGACCGTGCGTCTGATGTCGCACCAGTACGCGTTGCTTTTGGGGCGCAGCGGCAGAGAATATACGATTTTTCCTCTGGCAGTTGGGATGCATCCAGAGCTTCTCATCGACACAAGGCCCAAACCGATACCAGCCCGGACCCACTCTCAAGCAGAACCGATAGGAAATCGGGCGATACGACTTCATTAAAGCCATGACCGCCTACGCATTGCCATGCACCATGTCAGAATCGAGAACCGCCGCCGCCTAAGACTAGACGCCTTGGGAGAACCAAATACCATCGCATGAATGACGGTCACTTCCTTCGGAGCATGATCGCCTGATCATATCTCGTGTTAACGCCAGCATTGCGGACCATCGGCTTCCGCTCAAACCAGTAGTCTCGAAAGGTTTCCACCAAGTTGTTTTGATTCATGTTTGACAGACACCGTGATTCTTTGAGCTTGCGGTGACACGCAAAGCCCCTGTTGGAAGGAAAGTGGCAAGTGTACACTATGCTTGCCGCAGCTGGGTAGACAGTTGCTGTTGACAGCTATAGCTATACCTATACAGATAGCAACTTGGGGCTCAGTTTGTGTTCAAAAAGCTGAGTAAGATAGTGAGATGGTTCGGGGGCACCGCCTACCAGTGTTACACGTCTGGGATCATCATGCATATTATGACTGCGGTTGGTAAAGTCTTCAACCAGTGGTCTATCTGTCACACCTGCTGTAGCGACTACAAGAACTTTCGCTCCGTGACTCAGCGCAATGAGGATCTCGTTGCCAGCACTCCTCGCTGGAGGTCTCGCTGCCTGCTCCTTTGTCGCTGCCAGCGTGCAAGGCTCGTCGATCGGCATCCGCAGCGCACAGCTCACATTGGCCTCTGCAGATGGGTCGAATGAGAAAGTCGAGAAGTAAATCTTCCAGAAGCGTTGCATGTGTTCCGCGTGTTGTCTGACATGACTTTGTCCCCGTCTCCAGACTCGAATACCCGAAAACCTCACTCAAAGAATGGACGCTTGAAGAAGACTCGGTCCTCAGGCTTTCTTTTGGCATCGTGGATACGGCCAACGATCAAGCTTTCGTGCCCCAGCGAGCCAACATTCGGTTCACAGACGCACAGACAGCGGCTTCGACGGTGCTGCCGTTACAGTTGAAGGCCAAGGGGAAGGCCAGGTTTGACCTTGTACGTAGCGTCTCGTCTTCTCGTGTACCTGAACGCTAAGACGTCTTACGTTCGACAGAGAGCCACCGCTTTGCCTGCCTCGCTTCGCTCATCGTCGGGACAAATCACCATGACCATCTTTCTCGGCCACCCTTCCGACATCCGCCCACTCGAGTATACCATTGGGACGATCAGCCTCCCAGCGTCGCGCCTTCTTCCGCTTCCCAAGGGTCGACACGACTTGAGCGTCAAGAAAGAGGGCGAGCCTGCCTTTGTCGTTCAACCGGAAATTCATTGGACTTTTAGCCCAGAGGAAAAAGTCATTAGCAAGAGCGTCAGTGCCATTGGAACCTTGATTGTTATCGCTGTGCCTCTAGCCGTATGGGGATTGATGGTAAGCCCGTTTCGCGCTTGAAATCTGACATATATTGATACCCTGCGGTGTCCAGGGTGGCCAGGTCATTCCCAACCTCAAGACCCAATCGCCATCGATTGCCTCAATTCTGTTTCTCATTTCATTGGTTGGCCTCGAGGCGCTCATCGTGAAATACTGGATCAATTGGCGCCTCTATCAGTTCTTGTCGCCCTTCCTCACCCTCGGCTTGATCAGTGCATACCTCGGAAAGGTGGCCCTTGGACAAGAACAGAAGAGACGAATCGCAACGCAGACTGGCAAAGCCACCCAAGCGGCCGTTGTAGTCGAAGAGGGCGAGGGGGAAAGGAAGGAAAGCTCCGGAAAAGCTACGAAGATTGGGGTCGCGAAAGCCAAGTAGATGCTAGCGGACTCTTGTACGCATAACATAGACTCCTGCAGCATTCATCGGAGACATGATGGCATTCCATTTGATTTGGTTTACAGTGCTGCTAATGTACAAAAACTGAGGGGAGACCAGTCACGAAACAAAATGACAATTGCACACTGGCAGAGGGCATCATGCGCATGGAGAGCTGAATATCTTAAGCAGTAGCATTGGCGTTGACGTAGTCCTGCATATGTCAAAACGGGTGTCAGCCTCGCGGAAAACGTATATGACAGTTCAACGTACCGTCATCTCCTTGTCGAGCTCTTCCTGGGTCTTGGCCGGTCGATCGCCGGCTCGCTTTCCTCCCTTGCCTCCCCTTCCTCGCTTAGCAGCACCACCACTGAGAGCATTGAATGTCAAGCACTGATCTTATGAAGGCGAATGAATCGCTTACCGAGCGGCACCGGCAGGCGCTCGTGGCTGGGCGGCAGGCTTGGCGGCAGGCACAGCGGGAGCCAATCGAGACGCCAAAGGCGCAGTGGAGAAATCAATCACGACTTCGATTTTGAGCGGCCGCTCTGGTAGACGGCGATGTTGTGATGGAAGATTGTGGAATTGCGCGGTGGTTGAAGGGGCGGATAAGATATGGATTTCAAGAATGACGGTAGATGAAATTGCGTTTGTTGGTGGAAGAAGGACGAAATCGATTAAAAGAAAGCGAGGACGAAAGAATACGGTGGAGGGTTGATCAGCATCGGATTTTCGGATTATCGAATGAGACGACCGGTATCCTGAAGAATGATCGCTCGCCAGTTGCGGATTAGGCAGGCGGGCGGAATGCTCCCATTGCAGAATAGCAGCAGGACGTAGGAGGAGGCTGACGACGACCCGCAATTGTTCCAGCGCGGCATTGCGCGGAACCAACAAACGCGACACGGGCGACATGTCAAATGTCACGCTGGACAGAGACTTCCATGAAAGGCAGTCGATGCGACGATCGCGATGCAACGGAGAAGAGTTGAACTTCTGTGGAGCCTGGCTAAGAGCCACGTGGAATCCAACCTATTGAGGTTCTTCCAGGCTATCGACCTTGAAATTATTGCGATCCTTGATTACCACCTCTCGCAACACCTGTAGCCGAAATTCCCTTGTCGAAAGCGCCACGCCTTGCGCAGAGCCATTAGTCCGCTGCAGCGCCGTCATGAGTGACAAGCTAGCAGTGGCGCCCAAGAGCCTGCGTTGTTCTGAGCCCCCAAGTCCCTTAGCATATTCTCCCACTTGATCACATTTGATCATCGATTCCCTCTTCCCGCGATAGCCGGAAGAAGCCGTTGATAACCGTCGACCAATAGAGAATGTCTGATCATGCGGCGACGGGAAATCGTCATTGCTTTACGCTGATTAATGAGTCGAAACGAGGTACTGCGTCAAGTTGAGCCTCGTCCTCCACGTCCGCTGCTATCCGCTGGAGTAGAAAAACAAGGAGGGGGAATGGTTGTCACGAAAGCCTACTAACTTTGATCGATCATTCGGTTGTTGTCTGCAGAGACGATCAGCAAGGGAACAACGGCACTTCTCAGACTCTTTCGACGTACATTGGTCAAATGCCTTTTGAGCATCTCCGCGCCTCTGGAAAACAACATCGGCAATACCCTTGCTTTTTCCCTTGGAGTCGTATGAAAGCGAGCATGACCTGACCGGTCCACAAGTCTTGGAGAACAATTCCTGAAGACGCGCAGAGATCAGTATTAAGAAGGAAACTAATCTCGCTATATGAACTCACCTTGACAGCGGCTTCATCGACATCGGTCGGCAAGTTGCTGATGATGATCTTGAGCGAATCCTTGGTGGCCTGACTGAGAGGCGCAGCGGCCTGCTGCTGCACACCGCGAGCAGCGGGAACATTACCGGCATATCGTGCTCGGGCGCCTCCTGCGGCAGAAGCGGCAGCTCCTCGTCGTCCGCCAGCGCCACCACCTCGTTTGGTGTTCTTGTTCGCAGCCCTTCGGTTGGTAATGAGCTTTGGCGCACGTAGAAAGGGCAGTCGAGAGCGACGGGGGGCGAATAGTTAGGCAATAGAAAGAGGATGGAGTGAAGGGGTTAGACCGTGTTTGCGATGTTCAGTGGTTGCCCGAGGGAGATCGCGTCTCGTTGGGCCGATTTGCGCTCGAAGCGGTTACGTACTTCGTCGAGTCCCTTGTCGATGTCCATGGCCATGGCAGACATGTTGATGATGTGTTGATGTGTGTGGTTGTGGTGTTGGACCGGTGAGCGAGGTCGACGAGTCGATGATGTATCAGCGGATAAGGAACGACGTTCTGCCGCCATGTGCTGGATCTCTGTCCGTTCATTGATGGATGGCAACAAAGGACGACGCGCCTCGGTGCGCTACTGCGTGCGCCTCGATGACATCTCGTCTTTGGGGGTCGCCACACCCACTGACCCCTACAAAGCTACAGATCGATCACCGTCACGTGCCAAAAAAGTCGGGTTGATTCAAGTTGATTCGAGTGTTTCAACATGCAATGGTGGCACGCAGCAGTTCACGCAACCAAAATATGTCGAACGATCAGGGTAAGCTCGGAGCGTGTCGGTGGTAGAATGACACTGATTTCCCCTCAGAACTATTCCAGGCTATTCACGCTTTCTTATCCATCAAGGGGCTGACCAAGTCCGCCAAAGCACTCGGCAAAGAAGCCGCCATTCCAACAGAGGTTCAGGGAGCGGATGCTCAAGAGAAATCAAAAAAGCTATTGGGAGCATGGGAGTTGATCAATGTTGCAGTGTGAGTGCGAGCTCTGTTGCCTATTGCGCGAGGTGTTATCATCGCGAGCGGGAATATTGTACGCCTTGCGCTAACGTTTTTGTTGCAGGAACGGTGCAGGATCCTCTGACAGCGGATCATCCGATAGCGATTCGTCCTCTTCCGACTCCGAGGACTCTGACGATGAAAGCAGCAGTGACTCGGACGATGACTCTTCCGATGAAAGCTCGAGTTCAGGAGAGGAGGAAGAGGAGGAAGAGGAGGCAGCCGCTGTTGTGGTTGTGCCTGTTGCGGATCAGAAGCGAAAGCGAAGCGAGAGCGTATCATCAAGCTCTTCGTCTTCGAGTTCATCAAGCTCGTCATCTTCGGGCTCATCCAGCTCATCCTCTTCCAGCTCCTCGTCATCAAGCTCGTCTTCGAGCAGCGCGTCGGACTCGTCGAGCTCGAGCGAATCCTCGAGTGACAGCGAAACCGACGACGATGACAAGGAAGAGGTCGTTGCTGTCGCTGTGATAGCCCCGAACGGAGACGCAGCGTCATCAAGCTCGTCCTCGTCAAGCGAATCGTCATCGTCATCGTCATCGTCATCGTCAAGCGAATCCTCTTCGTCAAGCGAATCGTCGAGTGACAGCGGAACGTCGAGTGACAGCGGAACGTCGAGTGATAGCGAATCGTCGAGTGATAGCGAATCAGACGAATCGTCATCCTCCGAGGAAGAATCAACTGACTCCACGCCCGCTGAAACCGTCGTCTCCGTCGCTCCCGCTACGCCATCTACCCCGTCCGCCGTCACGGTGACCACCAAAAAGCGAAAGCTCGATGAAAGTGGGAACGCCGTCGTCACCACGACCACGACAACTACGACGTCGACTAGCGCCCCGGCAGCAGCCCCGTCACCGTTTACCGCCAATAACGGGGCTTCGAGTTCTACTCCTCTGAATGGCAAGCACGGCAAGGGTGGCAAGGTGCAGAACCAGAGGTTCCAGCGTGTCAAGGCGGATCAAGTGTCGTTCAGCCATGATGGACTTGCGGACAACTCGTTTGACGCCCGAGTAAGTTTCCCAGATTTCGATTTTGGGGTCTCATCTGATATCGGCAATTATTCAAGATCGCTGCAGGTGCTAGCATTAATGATTACGGAGCGCGTGCGTCCAGAGATTTGATTGTGACACGAGGCGCAGGATTCAGGAAGGAGAAGAATAAAAAGAAGCGAGGAGTGAGTGGTTTGGCGCTCAACCTTGATTCGCGGTCCTGATCCTTGTGCCTTCAGAGCTACGTCGGTGGCGAAATCACTGTAAGTGTGGGGGATGTCTGCGGCCTTTCAACTTCCGCTGACCTCTCTGCTCATAGATGCAAACACATAGTATCAAGTTTGATTAAGCGTAGACCTTGTTTTGGAATAGATTTTTGTATGGCTTTCTTGGCAGATGTCCTGTTATATAACCCACGTTTTCTTTGATGATACATGTACTGTCTGGACACCGCTTTTGTCAGAGATGGCGGTACGTTCACAGTTTCGCAGATGCTGACAGCCAGAGAATGCTGCTTCGCATTCCCGAATCGCTTCTACTCGTGCCGCGATCCAGGTGCACGGCAAGTCCTGTTACCAGACTGCGCGTTTGAAATCCCAGGGACCAAGTTAGTCACTCAGTCGCACCGTCTCACCTTGGATCTCGCGTTAGAACTATCTCGGCCGGACGGTTTCGGAGTATTGCTTTCCCGCACTTGCCTGAAAGTCCGAGCCCCTTAAGAGCGATATTGCTGTCACCGTTGCTAGGAATGGCACCAAGGACATGCAGTATGCCGTTTTGGCAGGATGCCTTCAAATAAAGTAGGATGAGTACTCGCCGAGCTTGTACGGTGTACCGTGAAAGACTGACGCAACGAAAGATTGCGGATCCGCTTCGTGCGTGATTGGGGGAAACCGACAGGCACAGCATCGAGCTGCAGCTCCGAATGAGTAGGGTCTCGCTGGATGATTACGCTGTGCGCGTAGTCTGTGACACCAGTGCAGTCCCGGATAGACTGGTACAACTAGCATATGAGGGAGATGGCAACCTTCGGGATATCATCCCCGGCCAAGACGTTCGCTCCGACGAAACTGCCGAACGACAGCACCAGATCAGGTGGTGCGCGACTGACCGCTAGCGCGTCATTCTCAGGTACGTGTAATATAGGTAATTGGTGAATCCTAGACCAATCGTCGGGCTCGGTGGACTTGCGTGGATTCGAGACGGCATAGTGTACAATTGAACCCAGCGGTGTCTGGCCAGACGTCTGTTGCCCTTGGACGATAGCTGAATACGTTGGGAACCCCAGGCAGGCAAAGAAAGAACCTCTCGCAGCTGTCTGGACGCGAGATTAGATCCTGAACGACGCCTGGTTGGGGCGCACAAAAGAAACAGGTCACGGAAGACGCACCCGCACCCCGAAAGGCCTGTCCCTGCGCCTTTGGCTGTCACTCTGGCAACCCCGTGCATCCTACACTCGTGATAGGACAGCGACAAAAGCATTCGACATCCAGCAGACGACAGCGAATCCACTTTGCACCGGGATTCGTGACGCAGCGGGACCCGCCAAAGCGCTTCCCCGTTTATGTGGAGTCCAACCACACGAATGCTGTCTACTCCGCCCAGATCGTAATCCATCGAGAGCTCTGTATCGTAGACGAGAGGCACATTAAAGCTCGACCTCTGCATTCGACTCGCATCGTCACCCGCGAAATAGGAAATTACCGGACGACCACCAACCAGCCTATCCCGTCCCCCATCAGGGCCACCGTTGGAGCCGGATTGCTATCTTTTGGTTATCAAAAAAGACGAGCGATTTCTGATCGAGAAGTGACCCTGCCCACTCGTGGATGCTGGCAGCGCACAGAAGCATCGACACTATGGCCGAGGCTCATTCAATGCCATACGCTCAAGCCGGAATGACATCAACAGTACAGTTTCGTCCCCAACAATCGCCGGCCCAGATGACGCCGCAGACGGGAATCCCTCAAGTCATACGGCCTGGACAGATGTACGGGGTGCCCACGGGGTTACCGCCTGGGATGGAGGGACAGTGGATTCAACAGCAGATAGCGGCCGGGAACTACCGAACCGCGGGGCAGGATGCCGGGATGGGTCCACCGGGACAAGCTGGTAGCTACGTTATGCGAAGCTTTCCTCAAGGCTGGAATCCGGGTCAGGCTGCTGCTGGTACTGGGCAGCCCAATCACAGTGATATGATGCCGCAATTCACTCCCAATCAGTCTGCTCAAGGCAATGCAGTCCTCAACGTTGGTCCGACCAACCAAGGTCAACAAGCCGTCCTTCGCGCTCTAGGAAATCAGCCAATGTCCTACTCGATCCAGGGTCCCCCGGGAAATTCTTCACAGATCATGGTCGGTCATCCAGTCAGTGCTGGACCATCACAATCGGGTCCTGTAGGACAGAACGACACTCGGAGAGTAGAATCGGCTCCGCCGCAGCCGATACCGCCTTCGAATCAGTCGGGCGGACCGAATCTGCAAGCCCTCAATCAAGCACAAGGTTATCCTCAGATACAAGGGACGCCAAGAACTCTGGCTGGACATGCGATAAACCAAGCCGATTTGCAAACCAATCAGCCGGTGAATCAACAAGGTTCAGCATCAACACCTCGACCCGACGCGCAGCCAGCGGTGCGAACTCCTGCATCGTCTCAACCCAGCGGCGGTAATTGGGATGGGGAAGTTATGTGAGTCTCAAGGGTGTCATCATCTCGATGTTTTGCTGAGCAGACATCTAGGCTACATCTCTACATCCACGACTATCTCATGAAGCGCCAATTCTTCGAAGCAGCATCTGCCCTACGCAATGAGGCCGGGCTTGGGGAGCAGCTAGTCGTGCCGATAGACTGTCGGCAAGGACTTCTGTATGAGTGGTGGGCAGTGTTCTGGGATGTTTTCTCGACCGGTAACGGGAAGCCTCAGCCATCTCCTGAAGCCATTCAGTTCATGAACGTAAGTGTATTCTCGCCAATCCGAGATCGACTTGTTCAAATTTCCTCTACACTAGGCACAGCTACGGCAAAGGCTCGCGCAGCATCATCAAATGGGTCTACCGCAGGGCATAACATCACAGATGGCTGCCCAACAGAATGCCCTCAGGTCGGGTCCCCCGGGCGCAGTAGACGCATCTGCTCTTGCGCGACAACAGCTCATGCACAAGCAGATGCAGCAGCAAAATCAGCAACAGCAGCAGCTCCAACAGCAACAACCCGTCCATCACGTTCTAGGGAATCCAGGGAATCAAGCCCGCGCGGACGGTCAACCTCAATCCGCCGCGCCGAATAACGCTCCGACGCGTGAGTACTCTTCTCATCGCGCAATGAAGGCCTCTGACGAGACTTTGCAGCAGGCATGCGATCTGTTACCCCGCAGATATCCGTACAAATGGCAAATTCCTCTCCGTTTCAGGCCGGCAATGCAACGAATGCGCAAAGGGCGCACCTGGCCGCTCAGGCTGCGCATGCACACCAGCAACATTTGCAGGGACAAATGATACAACAAGTACGACCACTGCCGTCTCAAGCGCAGGCGGCCGCGCAGTCGCACGCTACCATGTTTCAGACTGTCGCCTCGAACCTTGGCATCGCGAATTGTCATCCTCAAGTCCTGAACAACGCTCTTTGGGCTACGGGTCTTGCCAACCGGCATCCTGAAAGCTGGAATGATGCGGAAAAGGTGAGTTTCGGAGAGCTTTTACCAGGAAAAACAGAATGTTAAGCGTCCATCAGTCACGAGTCATTGGGAGTTATAATGTTTTGATCGAGCAGATGCGCAAGGAAGAAGGTCAAAAGATGCAGCGGGTTTTCGGGGATCCAAACGGCCTCGGATTTCCTCGTCCGCAATCCATGGTGCCCGCTTCTCCGAGTGTCAGCTCGCAAACGAATGCCAACCCGGCGCCGAATAGGTAAGCTATGAACTGGTAGGTCACGGCTTCATTGACGCTGATCACCTCGTGTCAGGATGAACGGACTTTCCCAGATGACTCCGCAGCAGCAGCAGATGCATCTGCAGCAAATATCTCACAACGTGAGTAGGGGGACCTCAGAAACGGGGTTCAAGGCTGATTGCCTCAAAGACTCGATCTGCCGAGGAAGAGTCGGGTGATTCACCGCCGAACAAGCGTCCACGCCGCAATTCTGGTTCTGCCGCAGCGAGTCCATTTTCACTCGCGAGCGAGACACCTCAGAATCACGCCACGCCGCATCCACAGCAGACTCCTGTCTCGACTACGATGTCATTAAATCATCAAATGGCCATGCAGGCTCAAGCCCAGCAATTATCAGCTTCGCAAGCCCAAGCTCAAGCTCAAGCTCAAGCACAGACCGCATATATGCAGAATATTCACCAGCAGCAACAGACTCAGCATCATCAGCAACAGCAAATTTTGCAGCGGCAACAGATGATGCAGCAGTTGCACGGTGGAGGGCCCTCTCCGTCTGACGTACGCATTCTATCTGGCGCCTCAGGATTCGGTCTAACGCTCTTCTCATATTCTCAGGTCAGGGCATATCAACAGCGCATAGCGGAGCAACAACGGCAGAGCATGAGAGCAGTTGCCGCCAATTCTCAAGGACCATCCCAACAGTATAATCAAGCCAATTCGCCATTACCTCAAACTAGCGAGACCGAAGGCAAGGGCGGCCCCGCGACTCCGGCTTTCGAAGCCCACGTGAACAATACGCCCGGGGCAAATCAACTGTCGCTGCATCCGCTGCAGCGAGCACAATCGTCTAAAAGCGTATCCAAACTGGCGTCAAATACGCAACACTCGCCTTCGATGGCTGAATTCGCGACTCCTCTGTCGGGGGCGCCCGACCAGGCGGGGTCGGCCGCAAACGGCGAAACAAAACCAGTATGTCATTTGCGACTATAAGCCAATATGAACTTACCCTTCTCTAGATGTCTCCTCAGCAGGCTTCCGGCCCCGGCAGTGGAAGCAATGAACGAGACACAGCGACCGCAAGGGTGCCCGGCGAACAATCTGCCAGTACCGCGATGATCGAACGTCCCCCGGCTGCGATGGCTGAACCGACCCGTCCGCCGATGGCTTTGCCTGCGCCGCCAACGCCCAAGACGGCCGGTCCTGCCCTTCCGTCGCCGCCAAAGGTACAGCAAGGCGAATCAGGGAATCCGTCCGAACAGGCGGGTGAATCGAATCCGGGCAATGGAGGTGCATCGCATCCGCCTAATCAGCTAGATCCTGGTGCAAATCAAACGGCGCCGCCGAATCAAGTTCAAGGAGATGCAGGTGTCGATTTCAGCCATTTGTTGGGCAACGACCTGTTCAACAGCATGAATGGCGCAGAGGATGGTGCAGAATACGACATTAATTTTGCAAACTTTGGGATGGACGGTGATATTTTCGAGATTTACATGAATGACGGATACGAGGGAGGTCCACAGGCAGGGGACGGTAGTTGAGATGAATAGCGGCACAAGGGCACCAGCGTTAGACAACAACACAGACAGGCTAAGCGTCTTGCAAAATTGTAATATACACAAGTCTCTCTTGTGATGATTTGATTTTGGGGTTAAGGGAAAGTAATATGTGTGTGAACGGTCACGCGGAATTGGCAGGGGCCGCCCTGTAGAAGAAGTCAATTGTCAGCGGGATGATAATGTGGACGTCTCGACCATGCGCTGTCGGGATGAAACGCTGAAGTAGACGTATCTCTATCTCCAACGTCATATACACTGTGGTGATTCGTTTGCGACTTCAGGCCGCAAATGAGAATCGGTCGCTGATCCCTTTTCGCCTTTGGCTGCTTTACGTCGACTTTCTGCCCTCATCTTCCTGATGTTGTGTTGCAGTAGCTGAGGTCCATCTGGTGACTTGACGTCGTCTCCGCGCATTTGACGCTATTTTGCGATCTCAAAGTGAAACCGAAACAATTGCTTGCGTCTGAAATCGACGTCGATCTCTTGCTTCTCGCGAAATACTCTGCTGGCTATATTGGCATTCCGCTTTCCGGAGACGCGCTATGACTTAGACGGGGAATTGCATGTCAGCCTGCTGTGTTCTCTGGATCGAAACCATTTAATGTACTCACGAATCACATAGCTCGAGGGAGACTGCTAGAAAGTTAGTCGCGTCTGTCGCAACGCGGAATCCTTCAGAGTGCAACTGCCATATGATGGTGATGCCAGAGCGACATGTGTATAGTATATAGCTAGCTATCTCTTCTAGAATATGTTGTCGTTATCAACATCGTTGACGTGCGTGAGATAGGAATCTTGCCAATGTCTCTGGTCTTCCCAGCTGGTCCATTCACGATAGGCAAGCAGCTGTACAGGCGACGAAACAGTACGGCACCAGAACTGCGAATCTATCAGTACTTTGAGAGTTGTAACTGCCAACCCAATCTAAAACGAATGGTTCGGCGAGGGAAATTGTCGAGATTTTCCTGAGAAGAGCAGCTAAGTGATTGACAGCGCGCCAGACCACGAGAAAATACTTAGCAAATGTCGATGGTTAGATATGCCAGATAGCGGATTGCTTGTGGGTTACAAGCTGGTCCACCGGTTGTTTGGGCTTCTCAGCTGGCTTGGTAGCTGGCTCAGCGGTCCAGCCCTCTTGTCTGGTTATCTGGGAGCTCGTTGGCAAGCAGACGCTTGCGCCCATGCGGAAGGATAGCTGTAGCTGTTGCCGCAGGCAGCTTTGAAGCGACATTGGCAACAAGAACAAAGGAAACTCACAAGAGTACGCGGAATATATAATGTACCGGTCTCGAGCGGCGACCAAACGCTCAGACGATCTGTGCCCGCGGTTGTTCGCGACCGAAGAAATAACCATCACATCGGGCAGTTACACGTGTTCACTGGCTGATGAGCTGACAACGTGATTATCGGAGGAGGAGCTGCAAGGAAACACCATGATCATGCGGCCTTGATTTTCAACTACAAAAAGAAGTCGTTATCAATAAAAGTAGCCAGATTGCATCTCGTTCAAAGTCGGAAAGCACCGATAGTCCTGATAGCACTTTAGAGCTGGAGAGATCGCTGAACAGAGATTGAAAGCCGATGAAATAGATCATGCATAAACATAATAATTTGTTCTGGATACGACTCGAAACATGGATGACTCCTACCAAGCTAACCAGGTCATCAGCCAACCTGGTTACTTGTCAATACATAGCTTTTCTGAGCTAGCTAATCACAGACAGCGCAACAGGCCCTTCGTTGAGCCCTTCTAGCTCCTTTTTTAACAGCTCTACTAATCGACTTTTGCCCAGCATAGCCAGCTAACTCCAAGACTTTGGCGAAAGTCAAGGCTCTGATCAGAAATGCGTTGACGAACGGAAATTTCGAAGTGTTGGATGGTCATTAAACTCTGACACGCTGCCTGATGCTAAGTCACAGAATAGCTGAAAGGCCCATTTTCGGTGCCTGCGTCTGCGCTTCCCGAGCCGAAGAATTTCGCCGGCGTGTTCGGTGACCTCTTCGGCGGTCGCAGTTACTGTCGCGGAATCTCTCCGGTACGGAGCTCTCTGCTGGTATTTTGCTCGTATTCTGCTGGTATGTACAATTTCATGTACTCAATGCAATCGGCAGCCAGCAGATAGCTCAGAGTTAGGCTCACTCAGCAAGCTACCAAGCCAGCTAGCAAAGCCTATCCGATAAGCCCCGAGCTGGCCGATGTCTCGCGCACATGACTGTCATGAGCTCTCAGCTGAGCTTTCCTACGCTCGAGAAATGCATGTTATTCCCTCAGAAAGTGGGCACTTTCCACGAGAATCCGTCAGTTTTCCTCTTTCGGCGGGAGAACTTTTCCAACGTAATAGCATCATTTGCCGACACAAAGTGGGAAGTACGCCAACGCGCACAGGATAATATTCCAAGATTGGTAGATAGTTGTCCATCTAACCTGCGGTGATGATTATCCAGAAAAAAATAGAAGGTTGATTGTACAACTAGTACAGGAAAGTAAGACAAAGGCTAAGGATGATAATCCAACAACTAGCGTATATTTCTCCGATAATTGACAAGCAGCTGTCTATTCGGGGAATGCGCTGTTCCACTATCTTGGTGTTGATCTTCCAACAACAACCCTATAGACTTCCAAAATGGGGACGTCTCCTTTCCCAAACACAGTCGAAAGCATGGCCACAAGGTGATGAAACGTGAAATGAGTACGCAGGACTGCGCTGGAAGAAGGTGAGGCAACCCAGAAGAGCCGGCTGACAGGTCAGAATCAGCCAAATGATGGTAGAAGCTAGAATCACAGCCAGATAATGGTGAGACCGGCTGAGGCTATCTCGCCGACTTCTGCACTTCAAGCGCTTGTCCAAGGGGATTGGATGTTTGTGGCGATGCCAGGTTCCAATCCTTCTTAATGGAAAGCAATCAGGCCTTAGCTGGAAAGGTATAGGGCTGAAATGGTAACGTTACAACATCTTCTTAGGAAAAGAATCCGAGCGTTGTTGTCAAGAAGTGAAAGTTTTCTTGTACAGTTTGTGAACGCTTCTGAAGGACAGATTTTGGGTGCTTCTCGGAAAAGAATTCGCGGCTGTCGTGGACAGGACTAGAGGTTGGTTTGGATCGAGACACAAATGTTAATGGAAAGAGACCCGACTTCTGGGGGACAATTGTCGCAATTGTCGCGAGCGTATTGGCATGGAAACAGCTCATTCGTGGAAAGCTATTTGCAGATGTTTGGATAGAAATCGCAAGTCCAAGATGGCAAGGAGTCTCAGCCATGATGGAAAACAGTCGTCGTGTTGTGGGAAAGAAATCGGCTAAAATTGGGCAGAATCTCAGCTCGAATGCGGTAAGCGGTCAAAAATGGTTGGTAAAGTCCGCACCCAGAAGGGAATAACATGATTACATGCACCTACGCTGATCACCGGCCGCTGATCATGATCTACCATTACATGTCTCATGGCTTGAGCTTCTTCTTGAAACTCTTCTTCGAGATCCCCTTGGGCATGTCCTGCAGCTTTCGGAGCTGTCTAGCAGCACTACCTCGCTCTGATCTTCAAAGAGCTTTCCGTGGGCTATGTTCGTGTGGTTTAATCCGCATGCTTTTTTTTTTCGCAAGTGATAGATAGGGTGTGCCAAAAGTACTGTGTCCATTCTCTCTCGGCTACTCACCGCAACTCCGTTTCCCTCAACTCCTGGATTAGAGGACACGGGACGAGCAGCGATTCCAGCAAGCTCGACAATATCCATCAAGCTCTGTTGCTGCAGACAGTCAGCCGAGTAGCGAGCAAATTTCATGGTTGCCGACCTGCTTGTCGACCTCGTGAAGCTCCTTGCAAGCGAGGTACTAATAGCTGTGAGGCGGGGTCGATGTAGCTGTCGGTATCAAGCAGACTGGTTATGGCTCTCTTTCCCTCGGTCCCAGCAATTCGCTTAGCCGAGAGTCGAGCGGGTTACACCAATAACTGAAATTCTTCACAAAGCGTCTTTGCTGCCGACACACTGCACACGCACATCGCATAAAAACCCCTGCATACTACCTGTGCGACACAAGTTTTCCGACGATCACAGTATAGGCCCCTCAGAACACTGAACAGCAGAACGGCTAGCAATGCACAAAAGTTTACACAGATAGTAAGATAAGTGTAGGATACGCAAGGTGATATAGGCACGACGTGGTTGACAGAGCTAGCTACGGAGCTGCAATTGCGTGAGACATTCCGGAATTCATTCCGGTAGCTCTTCTGGTAGAATGGCGCGTGATATCCCAGCGGCAACTCCAGCGTCAATCGAATTCGGAGGTTTGTCATCGCGTAATACTCTGCCAGCTATTATCCTGAAACTCAACGAGACACTAGCTTCCTCGAGCTCTGCCATCTGCTAAATTCTGCGGTCTGCTGTTCTACATAGCAGCTTACATAGCAGTCTATGCACCGTTGGTGTTGCTCTGGGAGCTCCCTGACAGCTTCCCTCATCATCTCCTCAGGTAGCGGCGGCTCTAGCGGCCTGGGGTAGAAAATGCCTACTCTGGACGACAACGGAGTCATATTATCGTTGTATCACACTGTATTATCTGACATTTCAGTCGTACAGGCTCGCAGGCAGTATCGCGATGCTGTCGCGGAAGACGCTTGAGTGTGACTTGGAAATATACCGAAAGACTGCGACTCCGGAGGTGAGAGTGCGGCAAGCGTGGCAAAAAGTGAAATTGGAACTTCAAGGTTTGATTCGGGGAAGCTCCCGGGGAAGAGTTCTGGTCCACTGTCCCGTCATGCTTGCCTCGTGATGGGCTGAGGTACGCTGAGCGATCTGATATGCAGTGACTAGCTGGGCTGAACAGCTCGATTGACAGCTCTCTAGAGGGACAGCAGCTGGACATGGACAGGTTGTTTCTCGGGAATTTTCTCGGGATGCTTCGGAAGCGCTTAGGCGACCGCAACTGCTTGGGCGCTTCTGGTGTCACCATTGTCTTGGGTATAACGGCTGAATAAGAAGGCTGTAACGAGAAAGGGTGCGTAGCTGGGTAACTTGTATTGGTCGCTTACGGCAGAGGCGGCGGCGTGACGCTTTCCTTTGCTGTAGTGACGTTAGCTAGTCCGTTCACAGCGGCAATCCTCATATGTGCATGCCCGCCGTCGTATCTGGGGAAGTCAAGGCTTTTGTGCCGTGTCGATGAGGACAAGTGGAAAACACCCATACTGAAATGCCGAGGAGCTGCCCGAGATTGGCAAGTGTCTCAGCAGCACGCTGGGACTGACATTACAACTGCTTGACCGCTCACGACCGTTTAAAAGACCGGCAATAGCGCTTCCACAAACAACAAGACGGGCAATATGTTTTCTGGAAGGGCAGCCTAGCACAGGACGGCGCGAGCTAATCATCTGGTGTGGCTATCTCGACTCGAGAGTACGCACAAATCGAGCCTTAAGATCTTAGCTGTCGCATTCAGGGCGAATGACGGAGCCCAGCATCAGTCGCTGCAAGTCGCTAGGTTTCCTCTTCGGCAGGACCCCTTGCTTTGCGGTATCTGACTCGATTGTTCCCACATAGGAACCAAATGAAGCATGCAGTGGGTGGAGATCCGCACGGACACTGCGCTCCGGAGCAAGCAGACGACAGCACGCCGAACCATCTGCCAGAGAGGACTCGAAGAGAGCGCATACCCACGCGAATGTCGTATATCCAGCCAGAGACTCATCGCGATCACAAAGGCGAACCGTCTCGAATTCCCAAAGACGCCTCCCCACGGTCTCGGAGTCGTTCCGTGTGAGTACGGGTTAACGAAGACCAAAACACACTCATCATACCACGCTACAGATCAACATTCGTCAACATACTGCAAAGCCCCACAGCAGACGCTGAAATGTCCAATCTTGAATTACCGCCCATTCAGAATGCGATCTACAAAAGCGACTCACTCGGAAATGCGCCTTCGCTGGCTCCGCATCTAGTACAATCTTCGAAATCTACACAAGGGGATACTGCACTCCTGTCTGATGTTGGCGGGACTCAGTCCACTTGGAGCAGCCTTCTGCAGGCGACAGGTCCGGAATTGAGAGAATTTGAGGGCAGCCTAGTGACAGGACGGCTCGGACCCTCCGGCCTTCCAGTCCGGAAAGACGGCGTTGCAGGCGCGCCTTTGCCTGTCGCGAACTACTTTGATCATCGAAGACCGACATCTCCGAAAATTCAAAGGAACGATTATAGCCAAGGCGGCTCGTGGCAGCCTGCCGTAATGCAACGGAGTCTCGATGGCCACTATAATCCATCCGACTGGTTACGCGACAGCGAGTTCAGCGATTCCCGTTGGACGAGTAGGACTTACGCCCAACAGAGCAGACAGCTTCGACGACTACGGACTATCAATGCGGATGATAAAGACACTAGTATCCCTAGCGAACGCTGGACCCAGTATGGATCGAGGTTGACCGACGATTCTAGTGACCGCGTACTCCTTCGCCCGCGACCGCGCACCTATCACGAGACTCATGGACCTCGGCCATGGTTCGGCGAAGACTCTACCAGTAGAACGCGCTCCCGTGGAGAATCTTCACTGCACAATGTTGCCACCTTTCCGCAAACAATATTGAACGACGGTGTCGTTCAGAATTCGCAAAATACAGCGTTCGACATTCGCCATTTGGCCGCTGCCTCGGACTCGGAATCCAGCGAGAGAATGTGGATAGCTGGTCTGGAAAGACGACGGGATGATGTACGTTCGCCGTATCCATCTGTTGGAGACCGGCTGATTTGGGATGCTTTTCTTCTAGATTGCGACGTTAACCACAGAGCTCCTGTCTGAGCTAGAGGGTCCGCCAGAAACGCGACGTGAACGTCTCCGGAGGGTCCAAAGATCGTCGCATGGAATATTGCGTCAAGTAGAAGACCTCGAGAACTTTGCCAATGCATCATTTCCCGGGAGAGCGCTCTCAAGCGCAAGACCCGCATATCAACATTTACATGCCTCGTCGACTAGCGTAAATCGCACGAACGACCCCATTACACGTCTACAGCAAACCGATCCACAGGCTGCTGAACAAGCCGCGAGAGACATGGCAGCGATTCGGGCGCGCACACATGGTAATGGTCAGAGACCCCTTGCCATGGGGAACGATAAGGGGAACTGAACGGCGAGGCATAGAAAAGACAAGAGTCGAGCGGGACAGGACGAATGAAGAAGGCGAATCGAAGAGAGGGATGGGCGTCTTCTCCTGGATTCTATCCGTTGGGATGGGGCGAATGCGCTGAGTTCCATCTGGTCGTCAATCAGAATTTTCTGCTGACAGGAAGACAACAACACTGTATCGATAAAGCCAAGAAGATTTGGGAGAGGCAGCTTAAAGTCTAGCTATAGAGAATTATGCCCCCTATCTTCGCATGACATTTGCATTACTGAAATTCGAACTTTGAGCTCGCAAGAGGAATCTATCGCCAGGAAATTCTTATCAAGAGCATCGTGTTTGGACGGGAAGCCATAGCTCTGCCCGACGCTTGCAGTCCGCCAGTCTCCACAATATATGTGCCACACGTACTGCCAAATCGGCGAATGTCTGCATGAAGCAAACCGCTGAGGGACGACGGATATACCGATGTGTACGAAGGGTCAGGGTTACAGCCGGTGGCCAATTGTCCTCTGAGCATGATCATAATCGCATGTCGCGATCCGGCTGACGTAGGTATTTCGTTTTCTACTGAAGTGAGAGGTTGACAGGCGCAGGCAAAGCCGGCTGTCCCTCGGGGGTCTAGTGAGAACAAGAGAGAAAAGACCGCTTTAGCAACTCCGGAGTCATGACCTCCGACGAAGTCACTTACAACGTAGCAAGAAGACAGGCCGCCATCGACGAGGAAGTCCATTCCGGTGATATAGGATGACTCGTCACTGCCCAAGAACAAGACCGCGCGCGCCTGCTCAATCGCTTCGCCGAATCGACCCATAGGCAAGTGGTTCATTCGTCGGTTGAGCTTTTCGGGCGTGTTGAGGAAGTCCATGAGGAGGGGCGTCTTCAAGGGACCGCTGTGAATGACCGAATGAGCGGCAAGAATAGAGCCAATCCGAAAAGCTCCACTTACGGGCACAATGCGTTGAACCGGATACCTTCTTTGGCATGTACCATCGCTAGTTCTCGAGTCATGGCCAAGACAGCACCCTTTGAGGTTGTGTCTTGGAAAGCGAAGGCATTGAACTCTATATGGGAACCAGAAAAGCTTGAGACTTACACGCAATTTGAGGTGTGGCCGCTCCCATTTTGCCGACGAATGAAGCTGTGTTGATGACCGATCCACCCGTGTGCAAACCCTTGGAGGCATCTGTGGGGTTCTATCGAGCACGGTGTAAGTACGATCCAAGCTGGAGCAAGGGCGATGACTCACGTTCCGCATGGCAAGGATGGCGTGCTTGCAACCGTACCAGACTAACAAGGTGTTGTATTCGGGTCAGCTTGTTTTACGCGGCCTCTGATTCCGCTTTACTCACCTCCCTTGACGTTGATGTTCTGGGTCAAGTCCCAGATCTTCTCATCAGTGCTGAGCGCATCGTCATCGGCAGGGTGCATGATACCGGCATTGTTGAACTATTCGATGTCATCCCTGAGTAACTGCTTCCTACTGTCAAAAGGCCTTGTACCCACGACGATATCCAGCCTTCCAAATTCCTCAACAGCCTTCTTGACGCATGCTTCAACCTCCGCCTCCTTGCTCACATCACACTTGATGGCAATCGCCTTTGCTTCGGGATACCTCTCGTTAATGCGTTGAACGGTCTTTTGCGCAGCTTCGAGGTTGATGTCTGCGAGGATGGAGGAACAACCTTCGGATGCGAAGAGGAGGGATGTCTCGAGTCCGATACCACTGGAGGATAAGTCCGAGAGAAATTAGCCATTGCGTTTCGGAGCCTCCGTGAACGAGTACGCACGAGCCGGCACCGGTAATGATAGCACTCTGAAAGCAAGCATTTCATGATCAATCCGGAGAATCTCATTGTGACATCCAACGGTCAGGCGACGTTGCTCACCTTGTAAACAAGTCGTGGTCCAGGCATGTTGAGATGAGAGGTTTTGTGATATCTTGGTTTCAAGAGTGGTACAAAGTAGAGACGGGGGAAGAATGCATCGGGCGGCCACTCTCGACGCTTCTGTAGCATTGGATGCTATCGGCGCGGGATCAAGTCGCGGGCGATCGACGTCGAACCGAGCGCGTTGGCAAAGAATGACTCATCCTTATCTCGCTTGGACCCGTTATCCGACGATGAGCGTCTACCGCGGGTAGGGTCTTCGTTTCGTCTCTGGTAGCCAAAGGTGCGCTGGTGTATTGGCACCGGATGGAGAACTTGGTTGAATTGAGCCTCATGCAGTAGGTAAAAAGACGGTGGCCAATCGAGAGACGTATTCGGGAAGGGGAGCTACCTGGGGAGCTAGACATGGCTGCATCTCGAACGCGACCGAACTCACAATACCGGGCGTCAGTCGCGCCGTTATTCGAGGACGTTTCCGTCAAACGACCGGTCCGCAGCGCTGCGCTCTGACGGCTTGACGAATCGTAGCAGAATAATCATAACGCATACAACGGACTTGCTGAGATACCCAAGATACAACGAACGGCGGTCACAGGCCCATTTTCGAACCCTCCAGGAGCCCAAGCGGCGGAAAGTCAAGGATCACCGACTGACCGTCATACACTGATCAGAATCAAGTATAAAGGTGCTCCTCCGGCTCTCGCGTTGGAACATCATCCACTTCTTCCTCACCGACGTCGTCCAAACGTCCAACCCCTCGGGGCAGGCCATTGATTGATAGCCCGGAAAGCGAACCCGTCATGGGCGAATCGGCGAGCGTGCTCAGAAACGTTGTGTTCATTGGCGTAGCGGCGTCGAGGCCGACGTATTCGGGATTATTGAGCGTCGCAGGGTCGTTAAAGCGCGGAATCGGGAGCCCTCCAAGGGACATGCCTGTCTGACGAGCGGATGAAGTGACAGGTAATGTGTTGCCAGCCGCATCGTTGTTGCTTGCTGCCGACGCCTCTTCCGACATCTCAAAATCGTCGTTTATAGCACCAGCGGATACGGCCGAGGACAAGGGAGCGCTCAGGCTTGGTAGGTCATCAGCGGCCTGATCACTGGTATCCCGCGCGGTGACCTCGACCGGCTCGGCGGCGGAAGCCGCCGGCTCGACGACGCCAATTGAGCTCATCAGAATGTCGTGCTCGGTCGTCATTGCAGACTCTCTTCGCACGCTGGCGCGGCGTGAAGCCACATCCCACGCGTCGTCGAGCTCAACATCGGCCTCGAGATCGTGGAACGTTCGCTATAGAAGCGCAAGTCAGTTTTGCGGTCTCGTGTTGTTTTTCTCCCACTTACACAGAGAGGGCACGCGAACCCAGGATGATGAAGTTGTAACATTGGCCGAATACATTTGTAATGAAACTATTTGAACAGAAACAACGTCGCCATCAACGTGTGTTTGACAACGGCCAAACGCTGGACTTACGACATGAGAGCACGGCCTATGCGCGAAGAATCGCCTTCAGAATGTCACTTGAGGTGTCGAGACTACCACTTACGCAATGAAGAGTGCCTGCTGAACAGTAACCGAGAACAAACCTATAACACCACGACATTAGCAATGGAGCCTATCTAATCCCCTCTATATCGCGCCTCACAAATGCAGCAATCCGTTACGCTGGCTTTGGCGGCGGGTTTCTTCTCTTTCATGCTTCCCGCGGATGTGGACGCCGTCGGCGACTCTGGAACTCCGCCGAGCGCGCGAAGCTGTTTCATTGCTTCCTTGCTGTGAAAGTGGTCAAAGCGTCAGCCCATGCGCACGCGACATGGACGTCAAGAACGCACTTGAAATTGTTCTGGCCGCGCTGCCGTTCGCGTCCGACCTCGATCTTCATTTTGACACAGCGGTACATTTCTTCCGTTCCGCCCTGGTAATCGACACCAAGTTGAATGATATCGCCATCCTTCAGGGCCACTCGTCAACCACTGATCGACCAAAAATTGTGGAGAGACATACCTTGATCGGGTATGGTCGGGATTCGGTGTTTGGATTCGAGAGCCTAATGTGGTTCAAAAACGTCCCTGATGATGATTTCGTATCCCGTACGAAGAACTAGAGCCGACGAGGGTCACTTCACCGTCAAGATATCCAGCAAGCGGAATACTGACTTTGCCCCCAGCCTCGCACCAAATTTCGGCATGCGCCCGACTGACCACCTTGCTCTTGAATGCCACTTTTGCGCTATTCAGGTGCCCTCCTCCACCCATACCCGTCGCCGGTCTATCGCCCGTAAGCGGGAAGCCATTCACCAGAACTGTCGAGGTCAAGGGTGCGCTGCCATTTGCTGCGGACGCTTGGGATTCCGTCGTCGTCGAGTACGTGAAAGGATTAAACGCCGGATCGCCGTCCGTACCGGCAATGAATGATGGTCCTGCGGTGTCGACCACGAGGGGCTGTGCCGCCGCTTGATGCTGCTGCTGCTGCTGCTGCTGCTGTTGCTGCAACGCCTGACTCTGCTTCTCGGTGAAACGTCCAATCTTGAGAACCGTTCCGTCCAATTGCTCGATGCCCGCGCACGGCTCGAGATCACGCACGACGGGCTCAAAGTGCAGAGAGCGGTAGGTCTCGAGGTGTGGGACGAGACGAATGCGGTATGTTGGACCGGATGGAGCGCGTGTCGCCTCGGCGTCGACGCGGGGCGAGGCGGATGCTGGAAGCGCACGGTTAAACAAGAATCGTAGCCGTTCGGGCGAGAAGCAATGACTCACCATTGTGGTGAGGCGCGGGCGAGCTCACGCTGCGCGTCAAGACGGGCGTCTCGCGTCCGCCATTCCCCGCTCCTGGTGAAAGCCCATTTCCGGCCTGCCCCTGCGCCGGACCTGCCGCGGTGGACCCACTCATCGTCGGCTGTCCCGCAGAGCCCTGATTTCTCCGTCCGCTCAGCGTCGAGCTCCTAGCGCGGGTTCGCTGGATAAAGTTCGGCAAGAAGCCGGAGCGGGGGGAAGAGGGACTCGTGACGGGTCTTTGGTGTTGTTGCTGTTGCTGTTCAGTGCCACGGGCAGAAGGCGTCCGCTGAAGAGCGGGAACCTCGCTCGCCGGAGTGCCCGGTAACGATCCAGGCGTTCCCGCGGGACTGTCTCTCGCGGAGCCTGACGCACTCCCTCCGCCTCCGGCCGACGAACCATTCTGTCTCCCGGCGCCAAACGCCGCGAACGCATTGTTGGTCCAGCTCGAGCTCGACGGCGCCGCGGGGAGCGCGATGTGCGTGGGCGCATTCGACGGACGGGAAGGCACGGCGGAAGTTGTGCTCGAGCGCGAGCGGGTGGGGATCGGGGCTGCGCGCATTGCGTGGGCAAGTTTTGGGTCAAGAGCGAAGAGGCGATTGTGTCGTGCTGGGGCGATGAAGATGGCAGAGCGTGAGGGGGAGGTTGCGTCATCAGCCAAGGCCGAGCAGCTGGCCCGAGCGAGCGAGCGGGCGAGCGAGTCCTGGTGCGCCCCAAAGAGGCGCCAAAATGGCAACAAAAGGCTCTCGGGGTGCGCGTCTTTAGGGGTCATTCGCATTCGCATTCGCAGGGGCGAGCGAGCGACGAGCAGCGAGCAGCGAGCATCGTGGTGTGACAAACAACGTCTCGCGGCAGAAAGCGACGGATAACGACTCCCAGAATCACACAACCAGTCATGTTTGAATCCGTACGAGGAGGTGAGCAGCGCTTTTCCAAGGCAATCTGTCATCTGATCCCAATCTGGCGCCGACAGGGACCCGTGGTGGCGCAGCCGAATTCAAATGGTCCGATGTCAAAGCCGACAAGGACCGTGAAAACTACCTCGGTCATTCGATCAACGCTCCTCAAGGCCGATGGCAGAATCATAAAGATATTCACTGGTACAGCCGAAACAACTCAAACATCAGTGATGCCGAGGCCGTGCGGAGGGAAAAGGCAAGAGAGATCAAGGAGATCAAAATGCGCGAGGAGAATGAACTCAGTATCGCGTTGGGGTATGGCCCGGTACATGATCTGGACAAGATTGGAGAGGGAAAGGAGGAGGCAGAAGGGAACGGAGCAAAGACAGAGCGAGAGCTCGAGCTGGAGAAACTCGAGGCCGAGGAGAAACGTCGGCGCAAGGAGTGAGTCGCCATGGGTTTATGTGCCCATCACAACCAGTCTGATAGTCCGCGCAGGCTCAAACGCGAGAAAAGGGCAATGAAGGAGACGGAAAAGCAGCTGCGAAAGCAGGAAAAGGAGGAACGCAGGCTTGACTCACGCAGTCATCGGCGCGATCACGGTGATCGTGAGCGAGATCGGTCACGCGAGAGGCGGCACAGGAGTCGAAGCCCTCGGGAGCGCAGTACGAGTCCAGGACTCGGCAGACGACGAGAATACTACGCAAAAGACGGTGATCATGGCACGGCTCGTCTTCCGGACAATGATCGTCGTTCGTTGCGCGAAGCAAGGTCCCGTCCGCACTACACGGATTCTCCGCCTCGTCGACGCCGCCCATCGCCAGACCCCTCAGATGCCAGGCGATCCCCGTCTCGACATGTCCGACGCGAGGAATACGACTTCGAAGCTGAACGTGCACGGGATCGGCAACGCTGGGAGCGGAATCATGATCGTGAGCGAGGGTTGAATGAAGGAACACAGTGGGGACGGCAGGAAAGGTCGTAGTATTTTGCGGATCAGGTAGTGTATGCGGAACTTGTATCAAAGCACACAGGCTGTGCGACTGTCATCGCACGTCATATATTGGATTCTCGGCCATCTCGGCGAACCAGCGACTGCTCTTGTGCCAAGATAGCTATGATACCTCCATGCGCAGATGGCTGGTTAGCGGCGACGCTTTGGTCGCGCAATCCTTTCAGGGCACACAAAGCCTGATCTTCAGAAGCAAGCTTTGGCTTGCAAAACATGGTATGGGATCGCCGTGCTAGCCCTGCCAAAAGTGGCGAACGAATCGCCAGGTGCACAAGGAGAACCGCGTCATAGATATGTGCGGGGCACCGTGATCGGACAATCGAATGAAACGCGCAATACGGTCTCGGACGTTTGACGTACGTTGGTCGACTGCATCGACTGCTCGAGGCGGAGTGTCATGAAGAGCCACAGGTTGAGATAATCTACGAAGTAGTGGCCCTTTTGCGACGCAGTGTACAACGCTTTGCTTTGTAAATCGTGCGAGTCTCAAGAGACGCCAATGGATTGCACGACGAAGATCTCAACACGAATATAGAGGTAAGACTGTGGCGCATTCTGTTTGGTCCTGTATGCTGACTTTATCAGCCCGCTGTAATGACTCTCTTGCATGCTCTTTTGCTGATAGGAGCCATCGTCATCAACATACCATGGCTGCTTGTCATTCGGCGAAGGGGTCGCATAGCATCACATTCCAAATCAAGGCTGCGACTTTTTTCTCAGCAAAAGCATGAATGGAGGGTGGAAGGAGGGGATGAGCACCTGTCGGACGGTGTTGGAAGAACGCTCAAGAGGCATGTGCGCTCTGGCCTCCTGTATGTCTCGCTTGACCCACTTCGTACTATACATTCTGACGGACATTTCGACAGTACCAAATTACAGCCACACCATCTTCCGCTCCTCTTCCTGTACACGTGCAGCCTATACCTACTCACTCGTCCGGACCTCGGTCAAAAAATCGCTCGCTTCTTCTCCGTCAGCACTTCGGCGTCCGTTGCCGCTGTATCCAAATCCATACTCCCACAATGGCTCAAATCGCGTCTTCCAACTGAATTTCCATTCGCCGTGCCTGAGAAGGACGATTTTCAACGAACCCGAGACGGCGGTCGCCCTCTGCTGGAGCCACAGCTCCTGTCACAAGCAGGGCAGGCATTGATCTCCATCCTCAGCATGGTGACGGGTTTATTGCTTTCGTACAAGTCGTCATCTGCGCTCGGAAAATGGGAAAAGGGCAAGGGCGTATGGATCGGGTCGGGCGCTGGCGCAGGAGGGATGAGCGGCGGTGTCAAGGGCGAGATCAGGAGTGCCGTGAGGATGGTACGTTGAGTTAGGCGGCTTAAAGGGTGACTCTGACGAGTGCACGTAGATATCCCTGATACATCCGCAACGAGCAGAGGATGACAAAGAGCAGGTCTTCAAGGAGACGCGGCCGGAGACTGCATCGGGTTCCGCACAGTATCAGGACGCATTACTATATCATCGAGCTGGAGAACTCGTGTCTCTGCTTGTCGGATTTCCATTCGCGTTGCAGTAAGTCGAGAGGTCGATTCCGTACTCGCTCGCTTCGCTGAGACGGAGGCAGCTATCACCTCATACGAAGCCGCCCCGCATTGCAGAGACCTCCTTTAGTGGACCTGCTTCCCAAGGGATACTTGTCGGCGATCCGACGGACAGACGAGCGCGTCAGGTTCCAAAGCGGCGATGACATGCGGGAGGACTCCGCTATCCGGCCATCGGCGAGATCCGTCGCGGCTTCCCCAAAGTCTATATGGCAGAAACCGCATAGTCCGCTTCGCGCAAAGTCGAGGTCTGTCTCGCGACAGCGCAAGGTCAGGACCATGCGTAGCTCTAGCAGTAACGAGGATATCAAGGCGGAGCCGAGGCTGTCGTTTGACGATTCGGATGCAACGTACGGGCAGGAATCATGTACATCCCCTCAGTCAGATGCGGGACCAGAATCTGGCTTGGAAACCGCCAACAATCATGACACCCCGAGCGAAGTGTCTCGACAGGTCAGGCAGCTCAATATTCCCATCAGTACGCCGGAAGTCATCTCTGGCATGGTACATTCGGGTGAGGATGCGTTGCGCCTTAAAACACATAGTTCGCAGGTATCGCGTCCTGTACTGAACAAAGAGACCTCCGAACATCCGGCAGAACAAGCCTCTACGAGTGGGGCAAAAACCGATCTTCGCTCCACACTTCAAATCCCAACATCCCTGCGAAACGGCCGGCAGCGGAGCCGTACCCCTACGCGGACCCAATCTCGTCACGAGCATCTGCGATACGCATCGGCCATATCCAGCCCCTTTCCGCTCAACCTCCCGCTTTCCATCATTCGGCTGATTGAAAGCTATGTCAATCAGTTTGTGGCCGCTGAGGCCTGGACTTCGGCTCAGGCCGAAAAAGGATATCTTCTGGTCAGTTGGCCTGTTTTCAGTGAATATGCATCTGATAGTCGATCATCAGACCAGAACCTTGACCAAGATCCTCAGTGAAGCGGAAATGTTGAGCGAGAGTAAGTATGGCTTATGTTGAACGATCATCCCCCATTGACGACGTCTTTCAAGACCCGCCGCCCTTGTCTCTGTCGATTCACTTGACACACCTCCTATTGCTGTATCTTCTGGCGATTCCCGCGCAACTGATGCCAGTCCTCGGCAAATATACTGTACCTGTTGCCCTCGTAGCTGGCTGGGGACTTTTGGGCGTGGAGGCTCTGAGCCGAGAAGTTGGAGCTGTCTTCGGCACGAATGGTATGTTTCCGTTCTCCGAAGGATTTACTTTTCCCAAAGCGTTTGGCTGATATCCGGTGCAGAAAATCACATCCCCACCTATCTCTACTGTGCCGAGATCCTCTCCGAGACCATCGATATGTCTCCCCTCTTTCTCGACATGTACACCAACCGGATACGCGAGAGACTCGAGAATGACGACGAGCTGACAGGAAGGCTGCCGGAACTAATGGCGAAAGGTGATTCAAGGGTCCTCATGTTGTCTAAATTGCTCGAGAGGAGGACGGAAGCCTGGATTCCAGAATTTAAATGATAGATCTTGTTATATGCAACATGCCATGGCACGCCCTAAATCTCGCTCTATCGCCATGAAAGACTCGCACGACAAGATGTCAGAGTGGTACATGCGCGCGGCTGGTGATTCTCGCCTTATAGAGTACAGAAGAATCTATCGATCCCGTACGATTTCACGAAGATGTGTTTCTCGGCAAGGTCTTCTAAACCTGTACGGTCTTTCCGAGGCATTCTGTCTGGGCGAAAACGTTTGGACGGAATTTCTATACGTTCTCGCCAGTGGAGCTTTTCATTCTGGACGTCGAGATGAAGCATGTTGAGCTTCAGAAGCCGACGGATCTTCCGTCAGACCTCGATCAGCTTTATTTTGATTTGGTCCGTATCAGTTTTCCTGGGGTTCCCCACGATGTCCTGTTGGTCATGTGATCCATGGATGTCGTTCTACCTTCCTCGGTACGAGCCCGCCACAGGCAATCGAAGCCGTCTGCAGTCCGGTCATCAGGACCTTTCCGAGCCACTTTATCGTTGCCGCCTATCAAGGCATTATCTGCCTCGTCAGCATAGAGCACCGAAATAAAGCCCGCCCGAAGTCGTCCGCAGGCGGGTACGAAGCTCTTCACCACTTCACCGGAGCTTCCACAGGCTCCCTGCTCTTGCGGACGCGACTCGGTCGCGTGCGTCTCGACCCGAGATCTGCGAGGTGGAGGGGACTTGGCGGTAAAAGCCACGTGCCAATGTGTCCGATTGCGCGATTGGATCACTCAGCGCCACGAAAATATCGGATGGCAAAGCCGCCATCGAGAATGCACAACATATATTGTTGGACGCAGTCTCTCTTCCCCACACCTCTCGGCAAGTAGCAGCCAAACACAATGCGTTCACCGACATATCAGCCAGTGGGCCAGCGTCAGCGTCTGTCGTTCTCGCACCCGAATCGCAATGGCCTGTTTCCCGCCTCGGCTGCGACAAGTCAGCCTGCAGTTGCCCTTCCGCCGGGCCATTTCTTGTCTCTCCCAGCAACCCACGCCACGCCATCTCCAGCGGCTGCTCGAACGGACACCCACACAAGGGCCCAAACTGTCACTCCACACCTCGCAGCTAGCAATCTTGCTCCGAATGTGAGCACGACAGCATCGGCGGATTTCGAAGTCGATGTTCGTACGGGTTTCTTGCCTTTTGACGCTCCGGTGGAGAGGCTCCCTTCGGGATATGATGTGTGGGAAGAGGCTCTTTGGGCTGCACGTGGAGAGGGAGTTGCTGGAAAGAATCTGCGCCTTGGTGGTGATGGTATCCGGGAACAGGTCTGGCGTAAGGGCATTGAGGAGGTGAGTACCAAACGTTGTTATCTGATCCACCGTGCTGGATGTTAATGCAATATTTGTTAGATGCCTGTTCTTTCCATTGATACCTTGCTCAACTCATTGCCGGACTTGCGTCGAGTCCATCTCGTCTTGACATACCTACTCCACTTCTACGTACATTCGCAAGCCGTACCTCGCTCGCCACGCACGATTCCGCTCCCGATTCCGCCATCCATCTCAATTCCGCTGTTGGCAGTCTGCCCTCTCCTGGGTCTGCCGCCGATCCTTACATATGCCGATACCGTGCTGTACAATACTCATCCCGCAAATCCCAGTCAGCCACCATCCTTCCAGAAGAATCCTTATGTCAAGGCCCTCGTTACATTCACAAACACTCCGGATGAGGCGCACTTCTACCTGGCGTCTACTCGATGCGAGTTTGCCGGAGTACATGCGCTCTCCATCATGCGAGCGTCGCTAGACGAAGCATTCATGGCCGATTCACTCTCGCTCACGCGACTGACGGGATACCTCGAAGAACTAGCGACGGTTATCGATCACATCGGTGATGCCATTCTCGACATGCGCAATGGCTGCGATCCGGCGGTCTTTTATCACTTGATCAGACCATGGTTCAAAGGAGGTGACTCGGACGGACCGAACAGTGCCGGCTGGGCGTTCTTGGGCGTGGACGATGTCACGGCGACGGACCTGTCGGCCGCGGCGGAACATGACCAGACTGGCGCTTCGACAACGCAAGTCAAAGGACGCAAGTTTTCGGGGCCCAGTGCTGGTCAGAGCACGTTGATTCACGCCATCGATGTTTTCCTCACTGTGGATCATACCCCGAAAGAAGAAGGCGCCACAGCTGAAGAAACGTTCATGACGCGAATGCTCATGTACATGCCGGCGCCGCATCGTGCGTTCTTACAACACCTCGGCCAGGTGCCACACCCGATTCGTGACCTTGTTTCTGCCAACCGGACAACACGCCCGGCGCTCGTTCAGGCTTACGATCACGCATTAGAGGCCCTCCAGCGGCTACGGGAGAAGCATATGCGAATTGCGACGCAGTATATCATTCAGCAAGCACGACGTCCGCCCACGGCCGAACTGATCGCCATGGGTGCACAACCGACTCCGGGCGCATCGGCAGCGCCTTCCGCGGATGGTCAAACACACGTCAAGCTGATGGCCACAAGTCTGAGCGAGATCATCCGGGACGAGGAACGTCTTCGTCAAGAGCAGGATGGAGATGCGGAAGTCAGGGGCACGGGTGGCACCGCATTGATCAAGTTTCTCAAGATGTGCAGGGACAATACCGTGGGGGCTAAGCTTTCTGTTTAGAGCGCGCCGAAAACTAGATTGAATTAGATAGACGAAAATATGGACCTTGCTTAGGCCTTTGGCAGTTGTAGGACAGGTTGTAACTTCTTAGAGCATGCGAGACCTCGCATACCATCTTTGATAGATGCGCATTTCCGGAAATTACCACATCGGGGCAGCTATCGGGCGGGCGGCGGAAGCTAAAATAAAGGGGCCAAAGTCGATCGCCCGGGCGCTACTGGCGACTGACGCTACGTCATGAGAGGCAGTCAGAGTGGCTGGCGGCAGGGCTGACGGGTCTCTTTAGAAATTAGAAAGACGCACGGTGTCTGTGGCGATACCACCTGGTCCCCCGTTGCGCGACATCCACCATGACCTCCCTCCTGCCGCACCAGCACAGGAGCACGAGCGATCGTCTCCTCAACAACTACCTCTCGTCGCAGAAGCAGCTCTCGACATCGCTACTGACCCTTCTCTCGCATTCGCACTCGTCTTCCTCCTCCCTCCTCGCCTACGTTACCTCGTCACCGGGAGTCCTCTTCCCCGTTCGCCGCGCCGTCCAATATGCAGCGTTCGAAGGTCCATCGGACCCAGAGGCGGATTCGGGCTCTTCGGGGAAATGGAACGAGTACATTCAGTCTCTAGAAAATTTCCGTAAAGACCTCAAAGACGTCCACACGCTCGAGGAAGAGCTCAGTCAAGTGAAACGGGATCGTGAAATCCTCGTCTCCCGCTTGATAAAGGCGACAAAGTCCAAGCCGAGCAAGAAGGATATCCTGCGTAACACCACCGGCTCCCGCAACGGCGGTAGTCTTGCTGGAGGAAGCGATGCCGGCGGCAGTGTGCTCAGCTTCCGATCCGACGATAGCGAGAGGACAGCGGGCGGTACATCGAAGAGGCAGGCAAAGCTGGCGGAAGCCCAGGCAGAAGTATTGGGGTGTGAGGAGCATTTGAGGGGATTGGAATTGAGATTGGAACAGGAGCGTAGCAAGGTGAGTGGACGTGCTACGATTCATGTGCCGTCGCTCAAAATTTTCTACAAGGTCATGCAACAAGGTCTTTTGGAACGATTCAAGGCCATGGAAGATGTCGGCCGAATGTGGCAGCGACAGGCCCGATTGGGTATCGCCGAGTTGCAGCGCGCTGACGGTCGTGAGTACCTTCCGTGACCTATCCCAGAAGATGCTAACCACAGTCTCCGCGCAGCCGATGGACCGCTGCTGCACCCAAACGCATACGAAGTCGAATCGAACGGATCCATCGCGCCCTCTCAATCGGCGTCTCAAATTGGATATGGCTCCGATGGAGAGCATGAACGATCAATGGGCAGAAACTCGAATCGAAGTCGACGTGTTCCGCCTATTAGCGGATCCGTCACGGGCTCGATTGCCGAAGAGGACGAGAACCAGACGTCGGGAAGCGAAGATGAGGGCAATCTCGTCGTTCATGAGAACCAACGCGGAGGGTTCGGCGGACGAGTTCCTCCTCCGGCTCATTCCAATGCCACGCTGACCCAAGCGAACGGAAACGCCGGTTCCAAGCGCTTTTCAGCTGGAAACGGCCATGGAGTGCCCTCCATCACCGACTTCCGGGGCGTGCAAAGGCGCAACTCGGGCAGCTCTGTTGGTTCTTCGAATGCTGGCCGTCAGGGCGGCCGTAGAACCCAATCCGAAGTCGGTATGGGTTACAATCCCCCGCGAAACCGGAACAGCCTCAAGCGACAGAGTCTCCGAAGGACTTTTTCGGGCGGTGCAGCGTCCGATGGATCCAGCGTGCGATCGCTTCGCGGAAACGGCAAGAAGAAGAGCGGATTCTTCAGATCGATCGCCAAGCTTTTCAAGACAAAACCCGCCGGTGAGACGGGATCCATTCGAGGTTCCCGCAGGGGTGGCGCGGATTCGCCTCCTCTCACCAGGCGCAACACGTCTGGCTGGACGACACGAACCGACACCAATCTTCGGGCTAGAGCCGGCGGCAGATCTGGCGCAGCCGACTCGAGCGATGATGAAGACATGATGGGCGGCGGTGCCATGATGGCCGTCACCAATAACCGAAACAATACCTGGTCAGTTGACAAAGTCGGCCTGGCGCCGCCCGTCAAGGCTGGCAAGACGACCAAGAAGTCTCGATCCGATCTCGGTGCCGGTAAAGGCCGATCCAATAGCCAGAGCACGATTACGCCTGCTGCTCCGGCTAGCGGCGGCGCCAAGGTGGTCTCCAAGCCTCCCGGTGTGAGCCCTCCCGGCATCGCCCGTTCGAACACGATGAACTCGGTCAGCACTGCCGGAGACAAGTCGAGCAAGCGCTTGCGTCAAGGTTCCATCACCCGAACCAGGACGAGCGGAAGTCAAGTTGGTGCGCCTTCCATTGCGAGCGTCTTGGAGCAGGGCAAGTCCGCTTCTGTTGCACCGAAATTGATGGAGGTACCCAAGGCTCCCAAGAGCCAGGTGACGCCGCAGATGTATACCGTGACGGCTCCTCCGCCTACGTCGAAGAGCTTGTTGACTTCTCCGCCACCCTTGTCCAGCTCAGCATCGGCACCTCTTGGTTTCGGCGATAACAAACGTGTTCCTGCAGCAAGCAAGAGCGCCGTTTCAACGACGAAATCAGTCAAGTCCACCGCGAGTAGCAACACGACAACCATGCCTCGAAGTGCAACAACGAATCTCGACAACTTGGGTCTCGGAGCTCCCGTTTCTACTAATGTGCACGCAGCGGACGACCTGCCGCCTCGCGGACAGACCCCGCTGCCGCCATCGAAGACGCTTTCGCCTCCAGCGAAGTCTGCCATGAGGGCGCACTCACCCACTCCTCCAACGCAGAACCAGCCGCCTCCCCCGCCTCCAGCGTTCATGGTCAAGGCGCCCGGACCTGTCGTTGTGGACAAGCCCGTCACCGTTGAACAAGAAAAGCCTGTCAACATCGAAAAGGAGAAGGAAAACGTACCTGAAAGCAAGCGCGCGGTCGAGCGTTTTGAGACTCCCGCCACGACCACGACGGACGCCTCGACGTATACCGATGGCGAATCGGTGTACGAGTCTGCGGTCGAAGACGAAGGAACGGATGGCGAGCGCACCGGACGAGTCAAAGGCAATGCCCCTCAGGCACCCGTTTCTGATGACGAATCCGACTCGGACGACACGGCGATTATGTCTCGCTACAAAGTCGTGGAAAACACCGAGGGTGTCGCTGGGAAAGTCAAGGGCGAGAGCAAGGTCCCGATAGAGGACTTCCACCAGGAATCCGCCGCGTCCGCTCCCTCGACGCTGCAAGTTCCCGGTCAGAACGCGCCCGGCTCTGGCAATCGCGCCGATGACTACGTCGCGCCGGCGCCCGTCTCGGTCACGGAATCTACCATCGAACGACGCAAATCCGTTCGGATGAACGTCCCTGATTCGCCTTCGACTCCCATTGCGGAGGAAGAGTCTCCCGTCAGCCCGCGACGAGAGCCGGGCAACGCCAATGGCTGGTCTTCGAGCCGCGTGGGTCGACCGATCGATAGCAGCGACGAGGATGAGAGCGCTGCGTATGTCAAGGCGCGCAAGGGTCTGGCCAAGTATGCGAGTCTGAGTGCTAGTAGTCCGGGCAAGACGCCAAAGAAGAAGAAGAGCACGAGCAAGGTCAAGGCGTGAAGGATTTTCAAGGCGAATGGGCCGGGCCATGGTCTCTTTGTATAAGAAGCGGAAATTTGCCGTATAATGATTAGTATGACTGGTTGTCGAATAAGCAAGGCAAAGCGATAGTTTCTTGGAACTCTTTTTTGAGGCGAGGCAGTGGACAATTGCATCGATCAGTAAGTTGACCGTGCTGTTCAGCTTGCTGTTCGGGTATCTCGGCTGCTAAAGATATAGATATATATATATAGCGATCCTCGGCAAGCAGCTCGCTTGAATCTGATCAGCGGAAGCAATTTGCCACGAGGTCGCCTGCTTGCACATGATCGCCCGAATGCGGAGCCCGTTGACACTCCATATTTGCTGATCAGCGAGGCCCATTGCCCTCTCCGCGTTTCAGGCTGGCTGCGTTGCATGCTGGCTTTACCGCACCCAGCCATGATTCTCTCCTTCTGGAGCCTGCTTCTCCCCATACTCGGCGCATCCGCCCAAACATGCGCAAACTACGGCACTCCCAGCGGCAACTCGTGCCTCTGCCCTCCGGGATTCGTCAATGCTTCGTCCGACTGCAGCATGGCTGTCTGTGGAGGCAGTCTGGGAGATGCCGGTTTGCCAGGAATCCAGATACCGAAGACAGATAGGGGTTTTGGGAACGCTAGCGCGGAAGTTTGTGCGTGTAGTGACGGGTGGAGTGGTCCAGGGTGCACAGGTAAGTGAATTGGAGCGAGTTGTTAGGGAGAGAAGATTCTCGTGGACGGCATCAGGTTCGCGAGACCTTGATCATTCACGAGCACGATTTGCATGGATGATGATCTGCTTACAAGATCAGCATACGCAGTTACAAGATCAGCATACGCAGTTACAAGATCAGCATATGCAGTTACAAGATCAGCATATGCAGTTACAAGATCAGCATATGCTGTCTTTGCAGGAAGACTTGCAGAATAAATCTGTCCTACCCAGGTTCAGATGAGACAAATTGCGGATGTGTCAACATGGTTGACGATGACCACCTGCGTCGTGGACGAAGTTTCTGCTCTCTTGAATAGTAACGACTACATTCCCGCTTCTCTCGGGTCACCCCACCGTTCCTTGATCGATCGTCTATACAGGTATGCCACGCGGGATGCTGATCGTCGCCCTTTCCAGTCTGTCGAACGTCGCAGGCCTGTCGAAACTCCTTTGCGTACCTACCTGTAGCCGATTCCGCTACCCCTCAGGCTCTCAACACGACGTTGGTGTGTAATACCGACCCAACGGTCTACACGTCATCTCAGCTTTCGTGCAATGTCAATAACCCAACACTGCGTTCCCTCTTTCCCCTTGAATCCTTGCTGACGATCACAAGGACGCCGAGTGACCAAAAAGTCTTGTGGGCGAATGCGTCGAGTACAGGTCTTGGGATGGATCTGGGCGGGAGCGGTTCGGCGTTTGCGCAATTGTGGTATGAAGGCGTCGAACAGGTTCGTTCCTTTTGTCACGAGGTCTTCTCGGTGCTGATGCGATCCCCTAGTTCTACTGCAAAGCCACCTCCTGCAATCAAACAGTCACGACATCGACAACCAATTCCGCCAACGCTTCGACATATACTTGTCAAGCCATGGAATGCACCTGCATTTCCAATGCGACATTCTGCTCGGGCTCATTTGATCTATCGGGCACGATCAACAGCCTTTCGGGCCAATTGATCATCGCCTGCAATCCCGATGGCACGTGCAGCTTTTCCCAAAGCTTCCTCAACAAGCTCTTTGGCCCGCAGGGCCTCGCGATGACGGATTGCACGTTTGGCGAATGCGTGAGACAATATGTGATCGATCAGGCGTTGGGTCTCGTTGCGGGTTGGGACGGAGGTGGGACCGGTCTTAGCGGCGGCGTCATCGCGGGGCTCGCCGTCGTGGGCTCTTTGCTGGCACTTACTTTGGCGGCCTTTCTCCTGGGCTACTATCGACAACGTCAAGCTCGCAAGCGGCCACTCGTGGAAAATGATGAGGGCTTGTTCGGTGGCGGCCCGAAGCGAGGCGTTGGAATGACTTGGACTGGTGTTGGATATGTTGTGGCAGATGACAAGAATGCAGGCGTTGCGGCCCGACTTTTGGGTGCTATGGGTATACGCACGAGAGGGAAAGGGGAGGGGAGGGTGGTGCTGGACAATGTCACTGGACGTCTAAGTCCCGGGGGGTTCTGCTGCATCCTTGGGCCAAGTGGTAAGTCATGCGTGAACCAGTGCCATTCATGCATACTGATCGTCTATCTGTCTCTAGGCGCCGGTAAATCGACGTTTGTCGATATTCTCGCGGGCAAGAGAAAAGGCAACGGGACCGTCTCGGGTTCAGTCAAGATGTTTGTCGAAAACGGCGACCAGACTAAGGGCAGGCACAGAATTGGCTTTGTGGATCAGGTACGCATTGGCCCCAGCCCTGTGCTGGAACAGCTTTTGAATTAGCTTGCCATTTGACAGTCCGATATTCTCGCTCCAATGTCGACTGTCCGAGAGTCACTCATGTTTGCAGCACACCTTCGCCTACCTGAAAACATCCCTGAGGCGGTCAAACAGGCTCGTGTCCTTGAAATTCTGCAGCAGCTCGGTCTAACAGACGTGGCTGATACCCGGATCGGAGATGTCGCTCGTCGCGGGATCAGTGGTGGAGAGATGCGGCGAGTTAGCATCGGTCTCGAATTGATTGCTGCGCCAGACATATTGATTTTGGATGAACCCACAAGCGTGAGTCGATCGCAGTCCAGAAATGCCAAACTAAAAGATGCACACCAGGGGCTTGACTCGGTGTCAGCTGCCAATGTTATATCAGTATTACGGACTCTAGCTCGAGATCCCACAAACCCCACTACCGTCGTTGCCTCCATACATCAACCCAACAGTCGATTGTATCAGTCGTTCGATACCGTACTCTTGCTCTCCGAGGGTAAGCCGATATACTTTGGACCTGGTGGGGCTGCACCTGCCTCGTATTTTGCCAACAAAGGCCACCCCTGCCCTGAGGGCTACAATGTAGCGGATCATCTCCTTGAAATCGCTTCCGCCGGTATAGACGACGTCATCAGCGAGTATCAACATTCCGATATGAGACTGCGCGATCTCGGATCAATGCAGACCGAGGAGTACCTCTTGAGTCCGATCGAAAGCAAACCTTTCCCTGGCACAGCTTTCGCCGGCGTGCACGCTCTAGGCAAGATTGATTTGGAGTCGAGTAGGGGCTCGACGTCGCCGGCACATCTTGAGACTCGAGGTGTATCATCGGCCAACAAGGCGTGCGCAACTACCTTCTTGACGCAATTCCAGGTGCTCTGTGGCCGAGAATGGAGGAATCTCAAGAGGTGAGTGAACATGTCAGTCAGCGGACCTGAGCTGACGCCAGGACCCGCAGAGACAAGAGCCTCCTGATTGCACATATCGGACTGGCTTGCATTCTGGGCGTTTTCGCCGGCGGTCTTTATTTCGATGTGGACCTTACAATCTCGGGATTTCAAAACAGGGTAGGGAGTCTTTTCTTCTTGGGGGTCTTGTTGGCTTTCTCATCTCTCAGGTAAGCCGCAATTCCACTCAGGAAAAGTATTGCTAACCATTCGAACTTGTCAGTGCGCTGTACAATCTCATTGAGATTCGTCCACTATTCTTGCGTGAACGTTCAGCTACATTTTACTCGTGAGGTGAAGCCTTCAAAGGGGTTTGCCAATATACTGATCATCCTTCCAGGCCCAATTCATGGCTCTTGTCCCGCATCCTGTTCGACATAGTCCCGCTCCGCCTGATACCGATCATCCTCGTTAGCACGATTGTCTATTGGATGGTTGGATTGAGTCCGCATGCGGACCGATTCTTCAAGTTCCTGCTTATCCTTATAGAATACGGGTTGCAACTATCGATCCATGTGGGTGCATCGATACTGGTGACCTCTTTCACCTGGTTTACTGATGCATATCGAACAGAATTTCCTTCTGGCTGCCGTCATTCGGAACGGCGGAGTGGCAATCCTGGTGAGCTCGCTGTACAACCTCTTTTTAATGACCTACGCAGGCGTAAGTGGATTCACATAAAGGTAGCGCGCGCTCTGAAGGAAGGTTCTGTGATCCATATAGTTCTTCGTCAATATCAGCAAGATTCCGCCCGTGCTGCGATGGCTGAGATACTTTTCCACCCTCAATTTCGCTTTGGAAGCCCTGGCGGTGAACGAGGTCAACAGCGGTCTGCTCATCGAAGACACTTTGGCGGGAGTTGAAGTGCAGATTTCGGCTGCGCTGATCATGGAGACATTGTTCGGTTTCAATGCTTCCCATTATTACCGGGACGTATTGGTGCTCTTTGCCTATCTGGCAGCATATAGTGCGTTGCTGTTGTACGTTGTTTGGTTCTGGTTGAGAGAAACGCGCTAGGCTATATTGTATCGACGCATAGATAAGTTGTAAGTACAGGGGAATAAGGTGTGAGCAAGTAGTAGAATGAATGGAGGAGTTGATGAACGATCCAATGACGGCGCACGCCCTGCACTTGATATGTGTACAAGCATAAACTGCTTTCCAGCCTAAAGCTAGAGCCAGAGGACGTCGTGCGTGGATAATTCAGTCAGGCCGATCAAAGGCTCAACCTTCACGCATGGATGGCCGCTGGCTACGAAGCGAATCTGCTCCTGGGATAAAGCGGAAGTACGAGCTGACAGATATCTCGATCGGTCGCTCCCGTCAAATACCATGGGAGGGATAACCTGTTTGAACACGCAATGGTGAGCAAGCAGAGAGATACAGCGATATATTACACAAACTCCACAGTAGACATCAACAGCCTGATTAGCACAGTGGTAGTGCGTGTCTTTCCTACTTCAATGGTCTTAGAACCCATTGCGGGGACAAGGACAAGGTCGTGGGTTCGATCCCCACATTGGGTTTTACCTTTTATTGAATCTGGGCGTTTGCTTTTGTTGTTTGAACTTGTGCGTGGGCGTTTGCCTTTCGCCCTTGGCGCGTTTCTTCGGTTTCTTTTTGCCTGAAGGTTTCTGCTGCGTCAATCGCCGACTATGCATTTGATGCGCAAGGATAGGTGCATGGTCAACCGACTGTGAGGATGCTGGACACTGCACGCATAGGAGGCTCAGTCAGGCGGATCGTCAAACGGCACCCGGTAGTTGTGCAAATTGAAGAGAATGCTGGGAGACACGAAATAGCTCGAGGCGTCCGCCCGACAGACTCGGTGCTGATGAGCCTCTCCAGTCGATTTTCCAAACCTTCCCTGTTTGAATGCTAGATGTAGAACCTTGAACTTGCGACGTAACAATTCCCGGCTGAACTTCGGCTGCTGAAGGACGTTTTCGCGAGCGACTGACTCGGCATAGGCTGCCACTCAACTGTTCAAAGCATTCACGATAGCAGAGGGCGTTGATGGCAAACCCGAGGCAGCTTGTTGATTGCTCTTGCTTTCCGGGAAAGCGAGTCTAAGAATATGCGCAAAATCCACACGGCTTTGCGGTTCCGATAGGGTGGAGTAATTGCAATTGACATGTGTACAGCGGGCCGGGCGTCAAGTGCCAGATTCTGCAATAGGACATAAGGAGCGTCAATTGCAGTGAATAGAGATGTTATGAGCTAGCGTGGCCGGACCTCTGTGAGTGCGAAAGAAACGCAAAACCGTCTCTTGGCAGTACTTGAAAGCAGAGATCTTCCGCCGGAACGCTCCCGACTCCGCCGGAAAGGACCGGGAAAGGTGACTCCCTGGGTTCTGGTTTCACCTCCAAGAATGGTGAAAGCTGATACACGATTCGCAAGTGCTCGAGCTATATATTGTTAACGCCCGTCATTGCGGCGGGCTTGATCACCACACTCATGTCAACAATCACAGCATGAATTACTTTGCCGTCGAAAACTCCGCTCGGTTCAAGCACTGGCTGCATCTCGCCGTCACTTGCCTGATCTTAATAGCCTTCACTCTGACGATAGCCCGCATGGCCAACAAGGGAAGCCCGCGGGGTCGCAGCACTTCATACGGCATCCCTGTAGTGGGTAGAAGCGATTCTACCCGAAAAAGCTTGCTGAACTTGCTTTCAGACCATCAAATCGGCAATCTTTCTCGTGTACCAGTACACGACCGAGCATATACCAAAATTCAGTCGATGGCGATCCTTGAAGGCATACATGATCATCAACTACGTCGAGACTGTTTTTTGGGCGATGCTCTTCGGACTGTCCGCGCAAGGCTCGGTGAAGGACTGCAAAGGAAGCGCATGTACACTTGCTGGCGTGCTGGCGGCGATTTCATTTTTCGGGTGGTATGTATTCCGAGATGAAGGAGATGTCCATCGCTGAAGTGTTGCAGCGTTGTCGCTGTCATGTTGGCGTTCACTTGCACGAGGGTGTGGCTTTTTACTCGACGACACAATTACGAGCCCGGCTTGCCGATAAAAGAGAGGAAGTGTTCGCGACTGCAGACCAAAGGCTTCGAGGGCGATTTCGACCAGTCCGCAGAGGTCATTGCTTGACAGGCCGATGTAAGGCTTCTTCAGAAGCCAAGTCACGCAGTTATTGATACGCAGTGAGGATTCTACCCTGCTGTCAGAGGACGCGTCTCTTCGGAAGAAACACCCAATCATCGCAAGCCTCGAAGTCTGCCCATCCAACGCCGTATCCCGAGCTATGAAAAGCGATTACCGCTCTCGGCGGAGCCTGACTTGCTTCTCCGACTTTTTCACCGGCAGAGAGAGCACCAAGATCGTCTTCATGGCTGTCTGTTCTGCAGAGGTCTTGTTCAGGCTGCAAAGCGGCCATCGTCAGATAGGGATAGTAGCAAGGAATGCGAGTGAAGTTTCGGCTGCTGCCGGTATCACCTGTCCTGGTCGGGAATTCGGCGCGGGACATGCGTAACGGCGGTAGGAGTCGAAGCAGCAAACTTGCCTCCAGGACAAGTAATGGCGTTCCGGTAGACCTTGTAGCGCTCTCACACTCTCGCAAACATTGATTCGCTCCACCCGCTTGGGAATCCGAGACCTCGCCGCATGGATACATTGAGGCAATGTTGCGGGCAGAATCTACCAACACGCTGTCTACGATCTGCTCTTCCGCCAGCTCCCGTGCTTCTGTTTCTCGTCGACGTTTAAGGTCTGCTTGCTGTCTGAGAGAATGTAAATAGGTTTGTTTCTTGTCCATAATGTAGTCCGCTAGAAGGTCTGGCAGAACTGGTCGCCGATCCTGCTCAAGCGGGATGGGGCATTCGGTCGAAGGAAGGAGACGTCGGAGTCTTCCGCTCGAGGGCAGAGGCGTAGCCACAGAATGCCGAGCATCGCTTTCTGGTAAGCGCTTGCAGCCACGTTGCGGAAGAGAAGCAAGTCCTGTGGCGGTTTTGAGCTGCTCAGAGCAAGGCCTAGAGATATTCGAATGGTTGAGGAGAAAAGAAGGCTTCGGCGCATTCGCAGATCTGTCTGTGGAAGAAAGCGACTGTGCTGGACAGAAAATCAACGGTGTGCCATATTTGGATGAGCAAAAGCTCCTGTCGATCAGTCATTACCTACGAAAGTCGGCGCCTACAATCATGACCGATGCGGCTCCTGTGCCTATACTGTTCTGTTCCCGACGATATTCGGCCTGATGTGAGCCAGCGGTACGAGAGCCAGTGATTGCGTGATAAGTTGGGGGGAAGGGACAAGGGAAGTAGAGTGAAGGTTCATCGATATTCCACCCAACCGGGGCTAGCACAGACGCATAGAAGTCAGCATAGGTTCGCACTTCACGAAAATCACTTGCCATGCTTTGCGTAATCTGCCATTTTCAACAGCCTTCCAGCCGAGAGGGAGTCGATGATCCATCGCTCCGAGAAGATCTGTGAAGATACTCAATGAGTGTGTCTGGGGACCAATTGAGGAAGAATGATTTGTTGACGACTTACAATGCATTCCTTATCGTGTTTTCTGTGGTTGACAGTCGAAGAGGTCTTACTACTGTCTCCCACATCCAGAAAGCCATACTCACAATGGTTGTCCCAAGTATTCATCATCAGCGAGATGTAGACCATCATCATCATTTCCACAGAACACGAGGATTGGCAGTCTGCAGCCGGAGACATCACGGTTCAAAGGTGCTGCGCCATGAACATTCAGCTCTCTGATGTACGGTAAGCCTGTCAACCCATCCACGATGTTGATGGCGGGAACCAATCGAGGAGAATCGCTTGTTTTGGTGTTCCGTGCGCTGAAGGTTGTGCGGCCGCCACGACGGTCTGTTATCGAGTCACATGAGAAAGGCCCAAAAGCGGCTCTTTCTGAGAACCCACTCCACAAATCAATGTTCGCTTGACATACGGTTACCGTAAAGTAGGCTAAGCCGGCAGAACAGCGACACCAAGGCAGTCTCCATCAGATGCCTTGCACGCGATAGGAGATCATGACTCACCAGGCGCCAGCTGACGAAACAAGTCATTACAGGACATGACACGCGTCGTCTCGTAGTAGGATTTACGGTCTGGTTTGAAGGCAACAGAACCGGGTTCTTGATAGGGCGGTTACTCGAGGTGCATGGCTTGCGGTCGTTGTTGATGATGGTGACCGATGCCCTTGCCCCTGAAAGCTCTGGCTTGTCTGTGGTGACAATCGCTCCTATCGGACTCGGCACAAAGCGTTCCGCGGATTTACAATCTCTGCATTACCCTGCTTGAAAACTGTTCCAGCGTGCAGTTAGAGAAGAATTGCTTTGAGAGGAATCGTTATACAAGCCAGGTATACACCGTATAAACATAATACTGCTTCCCTTCATCACAGATACATCTGAGTCCTCACAATTTTCGCACGCGAGCTACCGTCTGATCACGTTCCCCGCTCCTTCTCCGACTTCCGCATCATCGCCGGGAATCCATCACTCCAACCGTCGGCGACGACTTCTCCAACGTCTTCATACCCACGGCTCAGATAGAGCCTCTTTCCCGCTGGTGATGATTCAAGCCAGGCGAGCTCATCCGCTTGGAGGTTAGATAGATGGTGGTCGAGGAGTCTCGAGCCGATCGACTGCTTTTGGTGGCCGGGGTGAATAGCCAAGATTTCGAGATACCTAGTGAAGTGGCACAGTCATTCAGAATATTGAGGCAGCTAGGCACCTGTGGATTGAAGACTTACCAGGTTGGACGAGACTCAGTGACCATGTCAATTTTCTCCTGAAAAGCCTGATACAGAGAGCTGTACAATTTCATGTCGTATTGGGCGTACATCCCCTTTTCCTTCTCTGTCATCGTTTCCGGATCATATAGCTTGAATCGCATCGCTGGCTTCATCCAGTAGGCGATGCCAACAATCTCGCCTTGATCATTCGTCGCCTTATAGCCGATGTGCGAAGCCGCCTTTCCGTCGCGATCCGTCAGCTTGTATGCCAGTCTCCGAGCGAGACTGTCTATACGCTGTTCGAATGGTAGCCGCGGTAGCGGTTCAATCACATCGGTGTATTCCGGAAAAGGATCGAAGGAAAGGATCTGGACAGAGGCAACCTGTTGAAGTTCGGAAAAGTCATGGGCGTTGATGTGAGAGATCACGATTGATGGCTTCTGGCCGCTTTCGGGGTCGAGGGTGATTGCCATTGTGAAGACGTCTAGCGGGAGAAGAGGGGAGAATGTCGTGCTAGGGAGCTAGGGGCAAGGGAATGCTTCAAATATGCGTCGTTCAGATGTGAACCGTAGCCAGAGGAGCAAAAAAACCGGCAGCCAAGACGACCAGGTTGCGTGACCGGCTGGGTTGCCTCATCTACCTCGTCTCGGTATCCTCGCCAAATTCCATCCGCGCATTACGCCGCTAATCCGCTTCCGCTAAACGACGCGCCGAATTCTCATTCGCCACCTCAGCCATCTCCTCTCTTCGATATCTCCGATACCCTAGACGTGTTCGGGGCCATGCGCGCGGTCCACAGAGTGCATCAAAAGCACAGTGGTGCTCAGGATGTCAATCAACAGTATATCTTCTGAGAACCATGCGTTATAACATTACAACCCATTGTTTGACTACTAGTCTGTACACGTATTAATTTCGTCACACACTTGATTCTCTCTGCTCACTCGCGCATGCGGCGCTGTCAATAGCCCGGGCGCCACCATGGATTAATAAACCTGTAGTCCTCTCATGCAGTATACCTGAAGCCCTCGACTCCCTCAATGGGTTCTCTGGTGCCCTCATCGAGTTGCCTGTTTACTCGCCTGAAGTGCAAGGCAAGAATAAGGCAGAGGAGGATGATGAGGAATTGTGCTCCGATGGTGGTCCAAAGGCCGGGACTGAAAAAAATGATTAAGACTGTCAGGTTCAATTGATCACGACGAAGGGTAGTGGTGAAGACGTACATGTATCCAGGGTAGTCGACTTGTCGGTAGACCGTGGAAGCCATGATGCCTCCCATTCCCCCCATACCAATGACAACGGCCGAGGCGATGGATTTCTTGGAATAGGTGATCGTGTTGTTGGCTTGGAAGGCCAGGACGGAGGGCACGTTGCCTGGAAACAGATAGAAAACGGAAAAAATGATCAGTCATTTGGTCGTGTGTATCATTGGCCACCGGCTAAACTCACACTGCCCTCCCATGATGGCGAGGAAAGCACCAAAGTATTTTACGCCATTTTTACCCGCGTAAGCGATCAGAAGGCAGCCGACGATCTGTATTGAAGACGAATGGCGTTGAAAGATAAGAATTTACACTATCTGACGGCTTCGGACTGCCCATAGGCGGAACGTACCGTCACCAAGGCGTTCAGCGAGACAAAGAGACCCCGCTGCTTGAATTTGTCTGAGCAGAAGGCGATTGCGAAGGTGTAGAAAGCGCCAGCAATGTATGGTGGGGCGGCCAAGAACAGACTCATTTTGTAAGAGTAGCCTTGTCCGCCGAGAATGATCGGGAGGAAATAGGCGAACGCGTAACTCTAAGGTAGACTCTTAGCACGGTGAAATTACCTTTCAAAATACCGTACTCACGGGCAGGGTAGCGCTCATGAAGCACAAACCGAAGCTCCATGTCTTCCAGTCCAAGAGATGTCGAATAGCCTTGGCCTTCGTCATAACGTCAGAGGTACCGTCTCCTCGATCCGCATTAACACGGTCGATGATGAACTTTCGCTCGGTCTCATTGAGGAACTTTGCCTTGTCTGGGAAGTCGACAATGAGCAATAGGCCGAGAAGACCAAAGGCAATAGTGATGACTCCGAACAAGAAGAAGATCCATCGCCACGTGTTCAGCGGGCCAGCGGGTTTGATTTCGGCGAAACCGTAGCAAATGATTTGTGAGAATCCGGAAATGGCCATCGAAAGCAAGTAGAAGGATGCAAGACGCTAGAGTAATCCAATGTCAGGATCAAGCCAGCATGCACTGCGTTCTGAGCTGCTCACCTTCTGCGTTTCCCATCGAGTGTACCACGTCGAGATCAAGAAGACACAACCGGGGAAGAATCCAGCTTCGAAGAAACCCAGGATGACTCGGACCGCGACCAATTGCTTCCAATCGGTGACAAAGGCCATACCAAGCATCGCGGCTCCCCAAAGGACGGCGATGGATCCCAACAGCATTCGAGCTCCAATTTTCCGAAGGAGAATGTTCGACGGCAACTCGAAGATGATGTCTGTAGCAATTCGACGTTAGTACAAGCGATGTTGGGCGCTGGGCGTACGTACATGGGATGAAGAAGACCAATGTGGCGATACTGTAACGCTCTCCAACCGTACTAAATCGGGCATTAGCGCGATGACAGCTTGGATAGCGGGGGGGGGGGGATAACCCACAGTTTCAAGTCCTTGGCCATACCCGCTACACGAGCTGACGATAAGTTCGTTCGATCAATCAAAGCGATGGAGTAGAGCGCCCCGAGGATGATGAGCAACCGCACGTCAACCTTTCGGATGACCCGCTTCTCGAAAGCACGATCATGCTGGACCTCATCCCCGCGGGCGATGGTGTTGTTGTAGTCATAGCTGCCTTCCTCCTTCTGCAGAGTGTTGGTGTCCTCGACATGCGAGACGGCGGGCTTGTCTTTGCTATCCACTGACAAAGTTCGGTTCATGTTGAAGTTGTTTGATTGAAGGCGTTATCCTTTGTGCAAAGCCACTTGTGCGGGGCCCTTTCGCAGATATTCCAAGCGAAAGTCAGGTATATATCTGTCCCAGAGCCCGTCCTTGGTTTCGTTGCGCATCATCCACTCTCCTTCGGGGTTCACGGGATTCGCTTGTAAACATGATCCGGTGGACCGAAAGGGAGCAACCTCTCTCCATGTACCTCAGAGTGGTAAGCTGCAGATTCATAGCCGGTTGATCGGAACAAAGTGTAATAGGATTGGCTTGGGTTACAGGAACAAGCCTAGGTCGTTGTCCTCCTTTCCAGCTGAAACACGAGGAGCTAACGCGTCGAGACAGCAGAGCTAGCAAGCTAGCTACTTGCGGGGCAGCGGAGTGTGGCGATCAACATAACGCGTCAGCTCAGCGCAACTGTTCCAGCATAGTAGCTGAGAAGCTCTATTGCTCAGGTGGGTGCTGTACGTTCACGAAGGCGTTCGACTGTTCCCGGCTGTTCACGCAAACGGCACCAGAGATGCCATTGATCATGCTCTACGCACTCTTGTGGTAACAAGAGCAGCAATAATTAACCTCCATCAAAGCTTGCCCTCCCAGGGCAGATGCAACGTGGTTCCCCGCAGCTGATCAAAGTCGATCACCTGCCCGGGGTATGCACGAGAGCCAAGCAGTACTTTCAAAGCTTCTTTGGAATAGCGACCGGAATTCTTTTCAAGGGGCCTCTGATCGAGGAGCTGATTGAGGGAGAATGCAAGTACAGACAACTGCCGCCGAGCGCGGACAACAAATCGAGCTGATCTGTCCAGAGTTTCCAAGCCAAGCTGGTGTCCACCAACATGCGCCTCTGACAGTCCGTGCTAGCACACCGCCAACCCTCGACGGAGAGTTAAATGAGCAGTGCGATAGCAGTCTGACAGCTGTTTGCATGAATACCAGATGGAGGTCTTTCCCCACATGCATGGCTACACATCCCCACACAAAGTGCCAAATTCTCCACGGGGTCGGCTCGTTACCGAATCGCCCAGATGGGGTAGCTGCTGGAGTTGGTATTGGCTTTTCTTCGTGGACGTTCGTTGTGTCGGAAGCAGCCCGGACCGGGATCGCGCTTAGCCGCGTCATAATCAGCAGTAGAGCGACAGAATGCCACAGGGCAAGGATATTGGATGTTAACCGAGCTTGCTTTCTACGAACCCCTGCCTCAAAGTCCTGTGGCAAGTCAAATTGATATCAACTGCCTCGACCTAGCTTGCGCCTTCGTCGCTGTCGAACAGACCCACCAGCTGACCCACCTCCCGCTGCCAGCTGGTCTGTTGAATGCATCGACACGTCTCTTCACCCGTGCTTGACCGACATCTGAAAGCAAAGTGGCGGCCCCGCTTTAGAATTGTAGGCGCTATTCGAGCATTCTCTGGATAACGGCAGCGTTCCTTGGCGCACTTGGCAAAGAAGGTGTACTCTCGCATAGAGAACCTCGCCGTTGACGCGTTGACTCATTCTTGACATTCCCCTTGACACAGCTCCGATACATTCTTGACAGCTCTCTTGACCGTCCTTTTGATGCAGCCGTTGACGCCCTTGACCCGGACATCGGATAACAAGGTAACCCGCAATAAGCAGGTCAGCATCAGGTCAAGGGTTTGCACCGGTAGTCGGGATGTTGCGTCAAGCGGTTGCAGTGTCGCGTGGCTTGGCCCCCTCGTGCCAGTGGAACACCGTTGATCAGATCCAATTCTATGCGTTGGGTTGGCCAGGTTTGACTGTCACTGCCAAGCTATCGCTATCCTTGACGCAGTCATTGTCGCCTTCTGATTCTCCGCCGAAGTCGGTTGTATTGGCTATTGTAACAACACCAGCTGGCTCAGAAGCTCCTTAGATCTACCTTGATAGGCCACATGACCAAAGGAGCCGTCGCAGAGCATTGCCAGTGCACTGTCGCTCGTCCCGAGTCACTGTACAGAGAGCCACGCGACTCCCCTCCACTCTACCGATAATAAGGGCGAAGCTTCAAACAACATGCAGTCGGGAGTCAAGCAGCGATGCCACACACGCGCTACTTCCTGAAGCCAAACAACGCCACATCACAGCAAACAACTCTGCAAACATCAACACTTTGACGACCGTCACATGGATTTGCATACGCTGAAGCTAACTTCCTAGAAGATATTGATCTATTCATCCTCATCCTCTCCCAGATGAGCAAAGCTCAACGGAGCAAAAGCGTAACCGCCTGCGAAATCAATAACATCAGTTGCAATCCGTGCTAAGTGCGCACTAAACGTACCGGCCATGTAGTGCTTGCCGTTTGCTTCTACCCAATGCAGACGGAGTGCGTGAAGGAAGGCAGATAAACCCTCCATGATACACAGAATGGCAAGGGTCAGGGTGAACCAAAGGGCGAACATTACGACGGTAAAGATAACTCCAAAGACGCCGGTCATGCCGAATGCGCCTTCAAGAGTCATGTTGTACAAAACCTCGGAAAGCTGAGCGTGGGCAAGTGACAGAGCCCACAGACGAAGGTAAGACGCGCTATCGGGGGCGAGTGTAAGAGTACTATTTAGGCTGAGATTGATCGTCACTCACGTGTTGGAGATGCATCCCTGAGATCAATCGGGCTATCAGTAGACGTAAGGTACCGCCAGCGAGACAACATACAAGGCAGAATTCGATAGTATGGATGACTTGATGAATGATGACATCCCCCATTTCGAATGGCTAACAGTTCAGGGGTCAGTAAATGCTAAATGCCACTCGTGAACCTCGGCTCACATGATCATCTTCTTGCTGCTCGGCCACAGCATGTCCGTTTCCGTCCTCCTCGTCCGCCATGTCCTGCGATGTCGAGAGCCGCGGAGCCTCGCCGACACCCTGGTATCCCTGACCCTTGATTTTTTGATGTTCACGGTACAAGATGTACGGCTTGACGCACAGCATCCAGGGCACACAGACAAGGGCGAGAAGAAGCAGGAAAACTTGAATAAAGCTTTGTCCGGAGTAAAGTTGGGTGGCAGGATCGACAGTTCCGGGCGACAGGAACATGTAAATCAACATATTCAGCAATCCTGGAGGCGAGTTGGGCTGCTTGGTCCAGTCGAGCGTCCACTTGTAGATGATGCAGATAACGAGGTATCCAAAGATACTCTGCATGAACAAGATTTGCGGGATGAACTCGCACCAAATGTTGATGTGCTTCTTGAACTTGAGATGGTTGGGCACTTGCAGACAGATCGCGAACGTCATCTGAGTTACATATGTTGGTTAGATTAGCGGAACGGTTCGAGAGGAGAACTCACATGAATCACACCCAGAATGATGGACATCTTCATCTTGTACGAGTTGGAGAACACGAGAGCATTGTCCGCGCCGTGCCATGCGGGATCGAGACCGAAAAGATAGGTCGTCCCGGTCGGATTCGCATTCACTGTACCATTAGCTCCTTCAGGCCATTCCCATCCGGATTGCCAGATGTGAAGTGACTTGGAGAAGATATCGTTGTAGATAAGACCAGTGTACATCGAGAACATGCCCATTAGAAGGATAATGTATCGACCACTGTTGGAACGGAGTCGGTCGAGAGGAAGAAGCTAGGTTGCGAAAAGAACTTACAAGAAGAAAGTCTCAAAGATTTCGCCGAGTCCCGCTTTGGCCAACTTCCTCTCGAAGGTAATCATTGCAATGGCAGCCATTGTAGCGATGATGCCGTGACCCAAATCACCAAACATGACGGCGAAAAGGAAGGGGAAAGTGACACAGGTGAATAGTCCCGGATTGACTTCTTGGTATGTGGCAATACCATACGAATCGATGATAGTCTGGAAGCCCTCGGTGAACTTGTTGGTACGGTGAAACGTCGGTGGTGTTTGGTAAGTCCGAAGCTCTGACAAAATCGGCGGAACCGTCGTGCCGGCAGTCTCCGTGGCGCGTCGCAACGCTTGCTGAATAGCACTGATATCCCTCGTCGGACACCATCCCTCTGCGGCCAAAGTCTTCTTTTTGGCATCATAGCTGAGCAAGTTCATCGTCTGATAGATGGCCTTTTCTCGTGCAACGGCATCCTTCCAAGTGGCGATACTTTCGGCAATCTTTCCCAACTCGACTCGCCTGGTCTGCCCAGTCTGGAAAAGGACAGAGTTGATGTCCTCCAGTCGTGACGTGACTTCCCGAAGGGCTTCATTCCGCTTGTCCGCACTGGAATCGATCGGGTAGAGGGTTCCGCCCATAGAATCCGCCACTTTCCGGATTTTCGCGAGCAATTCGGCACCATGGGCGAAGATAATGAAGACGTCCTTGTGGGTCTCTTTGTTAGTGGTCGGATCCACAAAGGGTTCCTCGATTTCTGTCGAGCAAGCAAGTGAAGTCAGTGGCGTCCGGTTCCCGACTGATCATACTCACCAGAATAGTTCATATACAAGTTTCCTCGAAGAATTCGCCACAGGATCCTCTCAAACACGGGCATGCGCGTACGTTCGATCGTACCGGCGACAAAGTCCAGGTCCACCCCCTGGTATCCACTTTCGCCAGGAAGAGAGCCGTATTCCGCAGCATGCTCAAGCAAGGGCGCTGAGCCATCCGCATCATCGAATGAGCCTCGGATCTCGATTTGTCGGTTATCGGCCTGGCAGGAAGGAATCAGCACGAATCTTCGCCCACGATCGTAGCACGAACCTGGCTGAAGAACCCCGCAGTCTCCCTCAATACACACTTGGCCTCCTCCAACTCCCTCTGTCGTCTACCCAGAGTCTCCCAGCTCTGGTTGATCTGACCAAGGCGTTGTTCGTTCTCTGCCAACTTGACGTCGAGATCATCGAATGCCTGTGGCGCGCGAGGACCGACAGAGTTGAACGGCGTCGAAGCGGAAAGAGGCGTGACTCCGATAGGCGGGCTCGCGGAGGAGATTTGACTCTGGAAAAGCCGAAGTCGACGTTCCATCTCGTCCAAGCGACGGATCTCGCCGACGAATGACCGTTGAAATGCGTTGGTCTCGCCATTCAACTGCGAAGAGGGTGATCAGATATAGATCACGCCAGCCCTTGTTGAGCAGTGTACTCACGTCCTTGAATTGGAAATTGCCCATCACGCCGAGCTCGGAGATGGTGTCATGCGCCACTTCGGTAGGGATGTACAACTGTACGAGGGACATCTCCTCCGAACCTGAAGGAGGGGCAAAAAATGGGATTGCGAAACGGTCATGATGGATTAACAGCACGTACGGAAGAGACTTGGGTAGCCCATAGTTGTAGATGATGGTAGGCCTGATCGCGCAGACGAGGCCAAATCTCCTTGCAAGAAAGCTCTACACGTCGGTAAACTGGTCAACTGGCTCTCCCTACAAACGGGCTTGCCTGATGACGATGCCTACGACGCGAGCCAGCGATGGTGCGGAAACCTCGATGCGGCTCCGGCAGCTGGCTTTGTCATCTCGAGCCCTAAACTTTTGTCATCATCTAGTTACCGAGGCTTATCTTTGGGGGTCGGTGGGTCGCCATGCCCGGTGAGACACGAAACCCCGCGAGCCGCCCCGCGCCGAAACTAACGGCGAATTATCGGTCCGCATACCGAAGCCTATCCTGGAAGGTCTCTGAAAAGATGTAAACGTGCAATCTCGTTCAAATACGACGGGTCAGACTGCAGCCCAGTCTGACGAGCATCATATATAGTCTAGAGCCCGCCGTACCCGGAGATCCAAGCTTCACAAGTTGCCTGTCGCTGAGTCGGAATCGAAGTCCCTTCTTTGACTTCCATTTGCATACTCCAGTTTGCGAACTAAATGTGCAACGCCATTCGACGCCGATAAACTCTTGAGAACATGCAATCCAGCCGATCTTCCAACAATCTTACACCCGACATCTCGCTGGTGCAGCGGAATGCCTCTCCACTACCTGCTGATCGAGTAGAAAGCGGAGGTAGGATCGACGGCAATGCCCAGAATTCCAACGAAGGCGCGGTGTCCTCGTCTGTTTTCGCTGGAGGGAGGCGTGCCAGCAGCGTAGGCCCCTATCTGGCGATAAATCGCAGTCAGATCACAGCACTCCAGGCTGAAGACGATATGAAGAGGTCCACTACCCCTCTGCATGACACCAAGGACGGCGTCGACAGCGCGATTGCAGAGGAGGAGCCCGAAACACCGTTCAATGAAATTGCTCATCTACCTTACGAGAATGCGGGAACGGGGCGTCATATCCACTTCAGCGCCAACAGCTCCGCCATAACGCCCTCGACGCTGGCACCGCTCGAATCACCCTTCCCGCGGTCGACGGCCACATCCATCATGGAGCTGAATCCGATACCGTCTGCCAGAGCGTCTCTCGCCGAGATCTCGAGAATGGAGATGGAAGATTCGGCTGACGACCCCACCACGCCCGGAAAGATAGCGAGTCTCAGAGGAGCGACAATTGTCGCGGTTACAGCAACGGCGCAGCTGATGGATTTGATCTAGCAAGTATCAAGTACCGCTTACCCTAGCGCGATATGCCGCCTAACCCCGCGCCTGTCAGCCTTACTTCGGTCAATATCGCCTTGCCGCAAATGCAGAAGGAATTGAACATCGCGGCAGGTAATCTTCAGTGGCTAGTTTCTGCCTATACTTTGGCCTTTGGCGGCTTCCTCTTGCTTGCTGGGTACTGCGCCCCTCTTTCGCTCGAGTTTAGATAATCGCTGATAGGGCAACGTCTTTTCAGGGTAGTAGCCGATCGTTTCGGCAAACGGCTCACGTTCTGTAGCGGTATGGTCTGGCTGACTATCTGGTCGCTCGCCGTCTCCTTCGCTCAAGACGAAATCAGCGCGATTGTATTTCGTGCTCTTCAAGGTACGCTCGTCCACCATACGCATTTGAATCGAAAACTGAAAGCCGAAACTCACAGGTTTGGGGGCTGCAGCCACCGTACCCTCGGCTATAGGCGTAATATGCACCTACTTTGCAGGAAAAGAACAGAACAGGGCTATGAGCTGTTATGGTGCTGCAGGCGCTGTTGGCTTCGTCGCTGGTTTGATTTTGGGTGGACTTCTAACAGCGAGTTTGGGATGGGTGAGCTCAAATTCATCATGGCCATAAGCCGCTATACTGATAGTGTTTTCACTCGCAGCGCTGGATTTTCCGCGTGACCACTCCCTTAACAGCGGCGCTGGCTGTGGTCGCCTGGTTCTGTTTCCCCCTTGAACGAAAACGGCCAACGGATGCTCAGCCCAGCATGGATATCGCTGGCGCCTGCTTGGGGACACTATCGATGGTACTGCTTACCCTCGGTCTTTCCTCGTCGGAAGCGCATGGTTGGGGCAAAGCCATCGCGATTGCACCTATTGTCATTGCGGTCGTCGTCTTAGGTGGATTCCTGTTGACCGAAAGGAAGGTGAGCGATTACCGCCAAATCCTAATGCTCTCTCGCTAATCAGCGCAAAAATCCCAGGTCAAGAATCCTGTGATGCCACTGTGGCTTTGGAGGCAACCGAGTTTTGCCGCAATCTGGTTTGCCGCTTTCTTCATGCAAGCATGGTAAGGGCATCGCTTTGGCGGCCAAAACACACGCTGATCAGGTTGATTGCAAGGTGGGGGAGCCTCGTGTACTACGTAGTACTGATAGCACAGGGACCGCTGCACCTTTCTCCGTTGCAGACGGCCGTGCGGTTGGCTCCCTGCGGCGTCCAGGGTAGGCTTTATGACTTTGGGATTTCGTTCTGAATTGACCTGGCATCGTCTCAGGTTTCATCATCACTTTGACCTGTGGTCCGCTCCTTCAACGATTCACGACCAAGCAGATCATCGTTACAGGTCTGGGCCTGAGTATCTTGGCAAACATACCTTCGGCACTCGTCAAGCCCTACCAGAGCTTCTGGGGCGTAAGTGCCATGGCATTCCAAGCAGACCGGTCTCCGCTGAATCACGCTGTTGTCAGTCTACTTTTTTGAGCATGATGATCGCTGTGACAGGTGTTTCCTGGGCGTACAATGTTCTCGCTATCAGCCTTGTCGCCTCCGTACCTGCGTAAGTCATGCGCTGAATTATTTCCGCAAGTGGGATCTGACTGTATCTCGTTCTAGCGGAATCAAGTCCATGTCAGGCGGACTTATCAACACTGCGTTTCAGATCGGTACAGCAGTCGGTCTATCCCTTTGTGGCGTAGTAGCAGGTTCGATCAGTGGCCATGACAAGCAAGACGACGACGACTGGGAGAAAATGCGGGCGTACAGCGCGGCATTGTGGATGAGCACGGGTCTCATTGGGCTATCCACGATAATCGCCCTATTTGGCATCAAAGGTGGCCATAAAGTTGGCGCGCAAGCACCAGTGCACTAGATGATTGGGTAAATTTGCGACGACAAAGGACAATATTCAAATGCATTATAATATTCACTTATTGACTACAACCTGTCTCCGCCGGCATTGCCTCGCGACAACTTTTGCTTGTAATGATCATGATACGAGAATGAACACCAGGAACTGTGTAAAAGTGTGCAAAATTGGTAACGATGCGACATTGCGTTTCCGTGAGTACGTACGAATATGATTAATACTCCAAATATCTTGAGCATTAACCATCGATTCGATGTAACACTAGCGTAATATTTGAGCAGTTCTCTCTGAGCGCCAGATACATTTCTGAGAACACCGCGCAATATGAGTATTCAGAATGCAAGACAAAGGGATATTACGCGACTTACGCTGCTATATCCGTTGTGTCAGCATCGATACGCTGCACAGTATCTCTTTGTTCCGCAACCATATGCGCCAGCTGCTGAAAGATCTGTCCCAGCTCTGAAATGGTAGACTCTATGGATTCAATCGCTGTTGATCGTGATTGAATGTAATTATCCTGCACGGCTTGGCTTTAGCACAATGCTTTGCATATTTCCGCTCGCCATGCATACCTGCTGCTCCATCATCTGCGCCTGCTGATTCGCCGATCCGGCCTGAACTGAACCCATGCCCAAGCCATTCTCGCCTCCGTCCCCGTTCATGTCCAGCGCAAGATAATCCGCTCCACCGAGGGTCCGCTTCGCACTGGATCCCGCGGCCATAGAGTCCGGCGTTCCGGCACGTGTTCCGGGTGCTGTTGCGGCTCTTTTCCCTTTGCGGTCGTGTGGCTGAAGAAGGAGGGATGATGTTGGTGGAAGGGCGGGAATCGAAGCTGACGATGCTGATGCTGCTTGATTTGACGAGCCGAGAAGTCCGCCTCCTGATCAGAGTGTGTGTCAGAATGACGACCCGAGCTCAAAAGAAGCATGCGCACCTTGGCCTGACTGCGCAGATGAGGACGTTGTATGCATGAATTGCTCCGAGCGATCCTTGGACGCCTTCATGTTTTGCGTCCGCAGCTCCAGTACGTCCTTGAACCCCATACCCATACTTGCTAAGCGACTCTGCAACATCATGACCACGTTTGTGTTGTGCTCCTCTACCTGTCCTTCGGCCTTGGCTTTTCCCTTGCCGGAAGCTACTGCGGCCTGCTGACTCCGCACGTACTGCTGCAATTGTGCGATCTGCGCATTCAGTGCTGAAATATCTTGCCGAATGATATACGTCAATTCTGATATCTCCACTGGACGATCATCGAAGAGAGTTTTGCGCTTGGCCACTGCACATGGGATGGGAGGTCAAATGAGTTGCGGGCGGGGCGCTTCAAGACTCACACTGAGCGAGTTTCTGCAACTTTATCGTCGTCGCATTGATGTCTTTGCCTATCTGTCCCGCCATCCTTGCAAATTCGCTTGTGCCCGCAAGAGCAGATCGGCCTTTCTTCCCTCCGCTATGGGAACCATCGTTTCCTGCACCATTCGGTAGCAAGCGTTGCGACACCTGAGCATTGGAATCCGCTGAGAGGCTATATGCGGAAGGCACGCTCAAGTTGGAGCGTTGCCGGATCGAATGCAGTGTCGAGTGGAATTCGCGTGTGCGATCCCTGGGAGCCATGGCGAACGATTGCTGTGGGGAAGAATAGGGTCCAACGTGTCGTTGTTCAAGAGGATAGAGTGAATCATCTCGTTCGCAGTCCGCTGGCTTGCATCAACGACGCAGCTGGCGTGGCACGAGCCAACTCTGGCCAGGCCGGATCCATCCTCGGCCGCCGGAGAGCGGGCTGCGGGAGCAAGTCGATCGAGCGAGGGGCCGTCGCATGTCTGGTCTCCCGGCGGTGTTCGCTCTGGCCTCGAATATGGTGAGGATTGACGCTACTCAGTTGGAGTGCTCCTGTCCCAACGCCCTCTCCACCTTTCTGTACGCCAATTTCTGCAAGCTATGGCTCTCGGACGTCTTCTCCATTACGGCTTTGATCTACTGGCCGTATCAACCGTCCTTGCTGGTGTCAAGAAATCGACTGGATACGCGTATGTTTCTACTGTCCGAGCGATTTTACCCTGATTGTAATCCTCTCACTGCCTACCCGCAATCTATAGGCCCGAAACCAAGCAGATCGAGTCTGAAGGCATTCGCTCAGTAGTCGACTCGTACCTCTCGGTCGGAGATAGCGTCTTTTCCACCATCTCGGGAATGGCTGTCGGCAGCCAATGGTTCGGCAGGAAGCTATAAATTCGGCAAACATGAGGGAGTGATACTTGGAGATGGGGGACAATCTATGGACGAGGTCGAGAAACTATCGAGGGGCATTCGTGGAACATCTACCTGCGATGCCAAATGCAAAATAACAGCGGTCCAGCGCTACAAGCTGAATGTACTCCTTCTGTAGCATCAGTATATCATTCCACGGACAATTGTGGGACGGACAATTGTGGGGAGCGGCCGATCTCTTCAATGTTGCCGAGCTCATCAACCTTTGCAATCTTTGACGTGCCCAAAGTTTTCCAGCTAAATGTGTGTAGTTCTTCTGTTTTCGGACAGCCTAGACGACTAGTACATATTCCTTTTTCGAACCAGATGATGCAGTTTCATTGTCGTTCAATCTTTTTGGTTTTGTTTGTTGTCGATCCAAAGCCTGCTCGTTGGCTCTCCTGCATATCAAGACTATGACCAGACATCCAGAAGAAGTCGCTGGAAACGAGGTGATAGGTCAGGCACGGGGAACGAGGCAAGCCCGTCAATTTTACTCACATTACGCTCTTTGAGCAATTTGAATTCTTTGGCTCCCTCGACCTCGGCCGTTCCTCCCTTGGCTTCCCCGAGCATCTTCATCAACATCTCTTCCACACTTTTAGCCATGTGCTTTGCATCTCCACAGATGTAGATATAGGCACGCTTCTCGAGGATCAATTTGGTCAAAGTGTCCCGGAGGTCCCAAACGAGATCCTGCACGTATATTTTAGCTGACAAAATGCGTGTCAGTAGAGTACGGTATTGCGAACCCCCGTCATACTCACATCCGTCAGGCTTGCGCTTGCCACCACGGGAGAAGGCAGTCTCGAGATGCAGTTTGCCGCCGAGGCCCTTGATGTACTCGGGCCATTCTTCTCTGTACAAAAAGTCTTCGTCCTCCTTCCTGCATCCATAGAACAGGTACATGTCTGCCCAGTCCTTGAGCGTCTCCTCGGGCGAAGCTCCGGGCCCCGCCTTGTCCACGGTACGCTTGGCCGCTGCTAGTCGTTCCTGAACGAAACCTCGGAAAGGCGCGACTCCTGTTCCGGGACCGATCATGATAACGGGAACCTTGGGTGAGGTTGGCAGGCGGAATGTCGACCGACGAACGTGAATTGGTACGAGATAGCTCCCGGCTTTGAAATGGGAATCACGAGGTCCCGTAATTCTGTATGTTGGCGTGTTGACACCGGATCCTGCGCTAGAAGATACGACTGCAGGCGCTGCGCTGCCCTTTTCGGCCATCAAGGGTGCATCCTCGCCCGCGTGCGCTGCTTTGACATTGAGTATGAAGTTGGTGCCGACGCCGTATACCCAGCGTTTCTTGCCCTTGTGAGCGTTTGACGACTTGGATTCGTACTTGAGGACTACGGCGGTGATGTGAATAGAATCCGGGTGCAATTTGGACGACGAAGAGATCGAGTAGTATCGAGGTTGCAGACGATGAATGGACGAGACGATGCGGTCGAAAGGAATGTTCCTCCATACGGTGGTATTTTCGACATTAGGAACGGCTTCCACGTCATCTCCAGCAACATGCTGCAGGACTTCGGCAAGCTTGAGAGCGGGACCATCGACTTCCTCATGATAAGCCTCCTTGTCTGTGCCTAGACGGGTAAGTTTCGCTGCAGCTTCGGGCGTCGGTGCGAATTGAGCGAACATGGCAAGAGCTTGTCGAGATGCGGTGGCGGAGATATCGATATAATGACGGAAGATCGCTTCGTAAGTAGCCGGAGTCGGGAAGGGAACTTTCGCCAGGGTAGGATCTAGGGATTCGATGTTGATGGCAACGTGACGCTTTTCGGTGAGACCCAAAACGCAGAGCATTCGCTCCACTTCCACATCGGGGTTGGAAGGCCAAACTCCGCAGTGATCGCCGTGCTGATATGTCATTCCGGAGTCCTTGATATCAAACTCAACGTGAACGCAATTTCGCTCGGCATCGACCGAGAAGAGTTCACGGGCAACCTTGATTGGAGCCAGGTACGGGTTCTTAACGTCATGAGTGCCCTTGGTGCCGAGCAGTGCCCGAGCGGAAAGTTCTCCATGGTAGATCTTGTCCACCGGCAGGTCACTGTCGTCGCCGATCTCTGTAACCACAAAGTCGGCAACATCACCGCCGGCGCCTTCCTCGATCTGTAGTTCCTGCCCGAGTGCAGTCCACATTCCGTCTTTCCAGCCGAGATAATCCTCCTCCATGCTCTTGTCATCGTCGCCTTCGCCACGTTCACCGATTCGTTTGGCCCCGAGCTCAGTCAACCGCCTGTCAATCTTTCTAGCGACCTCGTTGTAGTGTTCGTAAGTCCTGTTGCCAAGTCCGAAGATGACATATCGCAGATTGTCCAGCTTCTCGTTGCCTTCGCGTCCTTGCGAGAACTCCACATCAGGGTCCATCAGGAATTCCATGAATTCCTGTGCGTTGTCAGTGGGCTCTCCTTCGCCGTAAGTTGCGACGACGAAAAAGACGACCTTGTCCGATGGAACGGCATCGAGTTTGGCAAAATCGTATTCTTCAGGGTCGCAGACCAGGGAGGAAATTCCGAATTTCGACTTTGCTTCCTTGGCCAAACGAATGGCATACTCTTCGGCAGTACCTGTCTGGGATCCGTAAAACATGGTGCAACGTTTGTTCTGCGTGAGAACAGGGCTGATTAGTGGCCGAATGAGCCATGTCGGGTCTTGCCTTACATTCTTTTCCATCTTGGCTACCCAGTCTCTGGGGTCGCCTTCGTCCGCAAGAGCAGCGGCTGCCTTGCCAGCGACTCCGTTGATCTTGTTGGCAGCATCCTTCGGCGAGTTGATAAACGGCAGCGAGTTGCGGTACAAGTAGAGTATCGGCAGCAGGATGGTCAACACGACCAGGGTCAGATCGACCGGGGATGGCATGTTGAAGAAATGAGCGCAGCAGCTGGACTGAATGCGGAAACCTAGCACGCCGCCACTGACAAACGAGTCCTGTTGAATATATCTCACAACACTCCGGTCGTTCCACCTCGCGATCTGGAAGCAGCAGCCGAATCTGAGCCGATCCAGCTCGGTCCCGTGACAAGCGCGTCATGTCCGCTATCTCCTTTCTCGCCCGCGCGCGTTTCAAGTGAGCTGCCCGAGCTCATGACCGAGCCAGACTTGTTCGCCCGGCCGGTAAGCCGGAAATCTCTCGTCCACAAGTCCCGAGCGGACAAGGCGAGTGGACGAAGAACCAGCGTAGTGCTGAGGCGATTGTCAGTCGCCGTGGCCGCGACTCGCTGGCTGACTAGCTCCGCGGCCTTCGACGGCAAACCCTCAAGAGTTATCGAGCGAGTCTAGAATATGCACAGCTATGTTTCGAAGCCAACTTCGAAAGCCGCTTGAATGTATAAATCTTTGTCCGCGCCGGATACCTATTGCTCATACTGTCATACGTATACAGCGATGTCTCGTCAACAGCGCCGAACGCATCCAGCCATCTTGTTATGTCATTACTCTGCGCTTTTCCGTACTTTTGGGCATGTATCTGACGCAATGTGGTGCGATGACTGTGCGAAGCGAAGCGACATTATTGCCCCGCCAACCATCGAGCATGGTTACGATCGAGGTGGGAGGCGGTCGCATCTATACACGTGAAAGAGAACGTTTCCGTTGATTCCTTGCAGCGTCACTGAGTAATTAGTCGTGCTGGCGAAGGGAATGAGCTCAGACCATGCAGTACTGTTGTATATGACACCGAATCCTGACTAGACAGTCGAGAATCGAACACACCAATTGTCTAGATGTCGTCCATACCGTATCCTATGGACATACATGACTGATTTTTTTTTGATAATCTACCGATGTTATTTCCAAAACCGCGACCCATCGTTATTCGGGCCAAGTGCGTGCGCTACTTCACTCGCCGACGGATGAACGACAACGGCCGCGTCTTCTGGAGGATTACAATGTCACAGCATCCCGAGCTACAAGTGCGCCGCATCACGCGTATCGACCAGAGCCCATATCTGGGCGATGAGATCTGACGTCGAAAACGGTTTCGACACAGCAGCGTTCATGCCACACTCCATGATCTGGCGAGGTGATACATCATAAGTCTAGATCGGCGCAGAGTCTAGATAGCGCCGCTTACCTGTTGAAGCTGAGCGTCCCTGGCATTGGCGGTCACGGCACACACCGGAATGTCGAAACCTCTTTTCCTGATTTCTCTTGCGCATTCTAGCCCGCCCATGACAGGCATCTCAACATCTGCAACAATGACCTTTCAGTCATCCTGCTACAGCTTCTCACTCTACCAATCGACTTACCCATTAGCACACAGTCAAGAGGCGATCTACCCTCAACGATAAAATCCAAGGCCTCTTTCCCATTGTTAGCTACGAACACAGTACACCCTGCCTTGATTAATTGTCGCTTCAAGAGTTGTTGATTGATGAGGTTATCCTCCGTCAAGAGGACCTGAAGTTTCCGCTGATGTGCTGACGGCTTTGCAAGAAGGCTTGATACCACTTTCGCAGGGGCAAGATGTTCCTTGCCATGAGCTGTTGATCCCAGCTTTGGCGACGGCAAGGCGGTGCTCGGTGGAGTTGTGCAGGGTTCCGCTTGCACATAGAACGTAAAAATGGAGCCTGAACCAGGATTCGACCTTAGGAAGATGTCACCTAGAGGAATGGTGTTTCCAGAGTAAGCATTATGCCTGTACGCGGATCGCCGCATTCCGATACTTGCCTCCTAGAAGATTCGTCAGTTTCTTAGAAATGAAAAGACCCTGAAGGTACATCATGAGCTTCATATAGGTCAGAATCGACATAGCCACGACTCACCAGCCCCGAACCTCCGTAGGTGACATGAGTTCGCGGCTGAGCTTGCTGGAATCTTTTGAAAAGACGACTGCTTTCGTCTTTGCTGAGGCCCGGGCCCGTATCTTGCACCGACCAAATCAAATACAACGAATCGGCTGACGACGGTTCCGTCATATCTTGATCGATATCTTGAAGATGAGACGGTTTGTGGCGTGCAGCGTCAAGACTGCACGTTATTCGCCTGATTCCGGCCTGACTGGTGAACTGCAACAGATAGGTAAGGGTCGTCTTCCAGGTTACGGAAGAGTCCATGTTTACCTTGATAGCGTTCGTCAACAGATTGATCAGCTGAGGGATGCAATGTAGAGTCTTAGTCTTGGACTCCTGTACGACAGACGGATATTCAACGTACGACCTGTGTCACTCTCTGTGGATCAATCTTGACACTTAGCGGCACCAAGTTGCGATACCCTTCTTGAACGGAGAACGAATAGTCTATGGACTTGCTCTTTAGCTCTGGCTCAAACATTGCAAGCGCATCTTGCGTGAACGCAACAGGTATACTCGGCACGCGAGTAACCACAAGCATATCGCTGTCGAGCTTTGACAAGGCCAGAACGTCATCGATCAGCCTGAAGCGAGTCAATCAGCCACAAGTTATCAGCGCTAAAAGGAGAGGGCTCGTACCTTCTCATATGCTGAGTACAAAGATTGATCACATCGTGATCCCTGATGAGTTCTTGCAATTCGGCCAGGAATGGTGACTGCTCGTCTTGGTTAGTGATTGTCTTCAAGCGGTCGACAATGCCTTCCACCGCCAGACAGATGGCTGACAGCGGGTTGCGGAGCTGATATCGAGAGGAGAGGGTAATCAGTCAAAAATTCCGGAATCCTGTGGACTTTGGCTCACCTCGTGGGATGTCTGTGCAGTGTGCGAGTGAGCTGGAGGTGACAAGGTAACGAGAATTTGGGAGAACGTACCATATCAATGAAGTATTCCTGCTGCCGCTTCCTCTCCAAGGCATCTTCCGCTCGCTTGACTTGATATTCTTCTTTCTCTTTCCGATGCGTGATGTCGACGATCGTTCCGCAGACTTGCCCTATCGCATCGTACTGCGGACCGGCTGTGCCTTCTACCCATTTGACTTGAGGCGTTCCATCCGGATTTGAATGACCAGTCAATATTCTGAATTCGGTCTTGATCCGGGACTGTCGACACCGACTGAAAGTCTCTCGGACCATTTCGCGATCTCCTGGGTGGACCACTTCTATCCAGCTGTCCATCGGAGCCTCCTGACGCAATCCTGTTATATGGTAATATGCTGGATTAAGGTAAACGATTTCGAAATCTTTGTTGGCGATCCATATGCCTGTCGGACAACATTCGAAAGCCGTGGACATCTTGAGCTCAGCTGACCGTAATTCGTCCGTTTTCTTCTTCAGCAAGACTTGCAATTCATCGCTCTTCCTCTTGTTGAGCGCCGCGAGATACTGAGCTCTCGCCATCTGTTCTCCGTGTAATTTGACTGAAGCTAGTCCTGTGGCCAAGATGCCTCTCATCGTGTTGACGTAATCCTTGTACGACCTTGTAAACTCCATGCGGGTATTTAGACCGATCACCAAAACGCCGTGTGTCCTGTCCTCAGCGGAGGCACGAATTGGCATGATGGCAGCGTACGAAGTCAGATCACCAAAGGTGTTGGGAACGATATTGGGCAACACCTCTCGCAGATTGCCTTCTGCTGAAAGGACAATGTCATCGTCAAAGCAATGAGCCATGCGGATATACTTTGCCAGTCCTGGTGACTGGTCGTTGTCATCCGGCGGTACTGAGCGGCTTGACGTTACTATCGATGGTACGTAACCGTCTTCCTCTTGAACATCGATACATCCGACATGTCCGGCCAACCGAAAATCTAGGCATGGATCATCGCTCACTATCGACGTACGGCGATTAGAGCTTGCGCTCGTTAGCTGGGATCTCTCCTCACAGCCGTCCTGGTTCATTTCTTCTTCCGCGGGTGTTGCAAGATACATGGCCATGAATGGGATGTCGATGTTTTCGCTGAACGATGATAGAGCGAGCGATGCGATCGCTTCTGGCGACCGCGCCTCCGCGATCGCTCGACTCAGGATGTTGAGAATTCGGATTCTGCGTTCGGAAATGACACGTGCCGTGTTGTCAAAGTTTGGGATAAATATTCCGTCTACTGCGCCATTGGGGCCGCGAAGAGGAATCATTGACCAAGTGAAGTATGTTTCTAGCAAGCAGAGCATCTGTGAATATAGCAAACAGCTTGAAGCTGATGGAGACGAACCTTCTAGGTAATTGCCCCTTTTCAGAAACATTTGAGCTTCTGACACGTGAATGACGTTCCCCGCCATTGCAGAGGCGACGACTGGACTCAAGCCTTCCCACACTTCGGGCCAGGCGAGATCGTAGCGCATGCCCAATATGCCTGGATGTTTCACTCCGATGACTTTGCTATATGGCTCATTGCTGCATGGGGGACGGAAGAGTAAGCCTTCGAGTTCGCATGCATACAACCTGACTCACTAAAGCAAGATCAATTCGGGACCCCAGACCAGCAGGCACGGCGACGGCGTGGAAAGACATAAATTAACCATGGTCAACAGACTTTGACACCATCTCTCTGGCGGCCCCAGGGGCGTGCTTGCCCAATCCACCGATCCGAATAACTCGCTGTGACGTCTTGTTTCTTCCGTATCCCCTGGAACATCCAACCATCTCGGTGCGGTCTTGGGTCGTTCTGCCTCTGTTACCGCGGGATTTTCTTGCCAGCTCGATGGATCCTGCGGCTCCTCGTTTCCAATGACGGTCAAAAACCTCCCACTGCGAATCGAGGTCACACTCCAGGTTATGCGTCGGTCTGCTGAGTTTTTGCTGGCTAGCGTGTGGAATTTGTTGCTACGACTGGAACCCATTGACCAAACTCGCTGAAGCAAGTTCTCCGTTCTCAATTCTTCCAACAGCAACTCCTCGACATCCGCCGAGATGTACCGGTTGCCCCAGATGACTCGGCATTCCGTTGGCGGTGAGGTGAGGTGAGACAAAGCATCTACCGTCCCGGCCGAAGAACCTGTTGACCCATAAGATGTCGGCCAACTGCCTCCGCTGGACGTCATCCGTGTGAGATGAGGCCTAGTGGTCAATCCATTTGTATTCCGAGCCGGAGGGCTCAATCTAGAGCCGGAAGGTGTCGCATCGCCCTTCGCTGTAACCTCGCCCTCTTCCTCCATACTTCCGCAGAACAAAATGGCGGCTGGAGCGTCGAGAGCGCCAAGGTACTCTTCCAAAGCGATTTGACGGTGCAGGTTTTCTGGCTGTGTCGCCGTTCCCGCTCGAGTTTGCCGCTTCCTCCAATGCTGCGCCGACGCTGAAGGTGTCCTCTTCAACTTGCCCGGGTCCATAGAAGTGTCCATGACGACATCCGGAGTGCCTTGTCGTGATGCCATGTCAGGTGATTGGTCGAAAATATCGCCTAGCCGGCGTCGACTACGCCCAAAGACCCAAGGCCCTTACTCAAGGACGGTGAGTGTCGATATCGATCGCTGACCGAGACCTGGGAGATCGTCTCGATCCGTCTCGGGACGTCTAGTGTATCAAGGTGTTGTAGGAAGAGTGACTCGGTTCACGGAACATCGTCTGACCCAAAACATGAAGTGAATGAAGATCTCTGGGTGGCAGTCGTTGAGCTGATCTGGCCTCTAGTAGCTCACCACCGTTGGCCGTGGTACTCGTTTGCACGTCTCTCTGGCCGACGGGCTGATGAGCGAATTGGCAGCGGAAGCATAACAGCTAGAAGAGTACGGATGGCAGCTATCAAACCTGGCAGATAACGTTGCTGGCAAGCTGGCAGTCATCAGCTTGGCAAAAAGCGGTTAATCGATGCAATTTTTAGTCACAATTCTTAAAAGCAGAATAGCAAAAGCGAAACGCGACTCGCTCCTCGGCACTGGCCCTGTGAATCAATGTTGATGAGCAGTCAGAGGAAATATCATCAGGAAGGTCTCGAGCAGACAACTCGCAACGCGTGTTCAGTACTGGTCCGCGCAGCAGGGTATAACGTCGAATCATAAGATGATCATCATCACGAGTATTTGGTCTGAGAATTGTCTTAGAATTGTTCGTCAGGCCAGCTGATCGCTATCAGGCAGCTTGTCACTTGTTCGGGTGGCTGTTGGGGTTGGAAGCTCCGTCGATCATCAACCAGGAACGATACTGTACAGACAGCTTACAGAGCTGCTTCCAGCATCTTGCAAAGCTCCTTGCAAGGCCTTGCAAGCAAGCTTTCCAGCAGATTTTCCAGCTAATGCAGCCTTGAGTAGGTAGTCTAGCTAGCTTTCTAATTTCTGACAGCTTTCCGGCTTTCAGCTTTCATCAGCTTTCCGCGGGCAGTTGATTTTAATTTCATCATGCATGCTTCGAAAGCTTCGAGCCATCCTTTGACCTATACTTATTTGACATCTGCCTATTTGGTATCTGTGTATATATCGTACTTTCAGCCTTCTGTTCGCACAGAATGACCGCAGAGAGCGATGAGAAGCACCTTCATAGCCTGAACGTCCGGCCAAGCTCTCTATCAGCTCGAACGCCTCGCCTTCCGCCTCTCCCTCAGAAGCGTCAAGTGATACCTAGAGACGATGATACATCGGCCAGCTCGATGATAATCTCCCCTTTCCTCGTGTATGAAGCTGCTCATAGGTCGAGACGATCTCGATTGACTTTAAGCGGTAAAGGCAAATGTGTCCATCTGGAGAGAGATCGCCGCACGACCGGCACTACGTTCAGCATAAAGATTGTCTACCGCGGACCCAGCCGGTCCACTCCGTATGGCATGTGCCCCCGTCCTTGATTAGTATTGGAAACGTGCTTTCATGACGGTTATAACATCCGAATCTTGACGTTCAAGTAGCTGATTAGGCGAAGTGTTCAAATGTATGAGAGATAGCATGGAGGAATCCCTCAGCTCCCGATTCCTCCTCGCTTTACTTTTGGTACAATGAAGTCTCTGTCCGTCAGATTTGTGGTAGTGGTGTTTGCGAATGCCGGATTCCGCGCTTGTCCAGCGACTCCTGGCGTCAGGAAGCCAACATAAGGCATCAAATCGTAACGTAGAGTGAACTGCGCTGTCGGGATATCCCTCAAGGCAGAATATCAGCTGTCATCTCCATGTGCAACCTGACAGGAGCGTACTTGAAGGAGCCCGACGGTCCTTTCCAGTTATGGTTCGCTCTTGCATTCTTGAAACTGAGTTTCGCAGCTTTCGGCACGCCGGGTCTTGCGAGGATACTGCTGAGCGTTGGTAGCTCGAATTCTGACTGAGGAAAGTATGCCTCGACAAAGGACGGTTTGCTGCGCTTAGACTTTGATCTCGACTTGGTTTGTCGACTAGAAGGCGGTGTGCGCGGAATAATCTTGTCCCAGATGACAACAGAATTCATGGACTTTATTGTAGAGATACTGTCAGTGGGTCAAATAGCAGAAGGCGAAACAAGCACCTACACCATCTCGGGTATTGTTATACTCCGCCGTCAGCGAGACATATAACTGTTTCGTATTCCAGGATCTGAATAAGGGCGAAAGATCTTGAAGACAAGCAGGGGTAAGTAGGTGAGACGAATCTCCCCAGAGAGTATGCTTTGAGGCCCAATCGTGCGTACCCGCATCCATATCAAAGCGTAACATAGCATAGTCTTTCTTGCTATGCAGGAAACCCGATCCAGGCGCGCTTCATGCCCAGGAGATAGCTAAGTCAGAGTCGTTTCTCTCTAGACAAGAAACGTTACTCACATGAGAAATTGGTTGATTTGTATATCACCTGGCGTTACTGTAGGTATCGTCATCCATGATGTAACGGATATCACAGCCAGCAGGGCAAGGCACACCGACGTCGCCAAAGATGATACGTTTTGTATACGATTTAGGGTGGAATACATGTTGCGGACCAGCGCCCGAGTCAAAGACGAAGATTGCTCGTGTAGATCTTGTCGGTCGAGTTGGCGGGACGTATGAGCAGGTCACACAAAAAGTCAAGTAGTGATGGCATCATGCATGAGTGAATGCTGGATTGCAGGTTGTTTATGATGAGCGACATGAACGCTGGAAGCGCCAGAACTCAACGTAAAATGCAATCTTTTCTGGAACGATGCAATCGCGCGTCCCATAATCCCCGTAATCCTGCTTATATTTCCGATCAACCTGGTTCCGATTTGCGAATGTGAGACCTTCTTGCGATGCTCATGACGTCGATCGAACAGCACGAGCGTGATGGTGAAGAGGCCATTCATGGCCTTCATCTGCTCTCTTTGTCGGGGGAACCAGTGCCGGATCTCTGTCACCTCAGCTATAAGCGCATAGAGGCTCATTCTCGTATCGACAAGCTTGCCGACTGTGAAATCCCACCATCATGTCTTTCGGCTTACAACCCGTGTGTTGCCGCTTCAGCGGACTACGGACAACCATACCAGGGAGATCATGGCATACCGCTCGTCCAATACACACCTCTTCCCTACGACAGGCTCGCCAGCAAGATCATTATCATGTTCTAGGGCTTACAAAAAGTAGCTCCAAAAGGGATATCAAGAATAAATATTACGAGGTGAGTTGAAAAAATTGACGCAACCAGGGTGGCGCCAAAGCTAGCCCGCTGCGAACAACAGCGAAAAGTCAAAAGTATGCTGACCTCAAACCTTTCCCGTTTCGACAGCTCTCCAAAAAGAGCCATCCCGACCGAAAAGGAGGAGATAGAGCGACATTCGAGAAGGTCACCGAGGCGTATAGCATTCTTGGCGATGATGCGAAACGGTGCGTGCAAACATCATTGCACATCGAGGGGTTCGTCCGAAAAGTTATCTAATCTCGCTGCCCATCAGCCGGCAATACGATGCTTCAGTCTCTGGCAGTAGAGAAACCAGCTCGAACCATGGACCATCCACAGCTTATTCCCCACGCTCGCCCTACCTGCGCAGAAATCATGCTGCGGGCCCGCACCGGGCATGGTCGAATTCCCGCGATAGCACATTTGGACGCCATTCGACGCAATCTCGACAACAGGCCTATCCTGATTATGACTTTGCGCAACGAACGGGCGGGTATGGATCGGCATACGCAAGTGCAGGTGCAAAGAAGCAGCATCCGCCACAATTCGGCTCTGCGAGTCATCATTTTGCGTATGGCGCAGGTGGCACCATGAGAAGCACGGGACAGAGGGGGAATTTCAGCAACGTTGACAGCAAGCACGAAGAGATCAAAAATGATAGCGGTTTGGGTCGCTTCGTTGGGGTGGTGGCCGTCTTGCTGATCGTCATCGGGCTTGGTGGCGGTTTCCATGCACAAGCAGCACATAGAGTGGCTTGGGAAGTCACTTCAGTAGACACCGAGACGGACATGCGGGAAGCTAGACGGTTAGAGTGATCGACTATATGACCTCTCTTTAAAGCCAGCGTTGTATCTTGTGGGCATCCCCCCTCTTAATCAATTTCACAAACCTACTGTATCTTTAAAATGGATGTATTTCAGTCCAGGCTGTGCATTCCTCAAGGTGTGCATGTCTAGCAGATCAAAAATCACATTGGCCATATTGTGGAATTTACATAAAACTCCCTATTACGATCGTTTTCCATCGCGCCATCCTAGATCCGTCCTGGCCATCCACCTCACTGGCGATGGCGGCGCTGATTCCAACGCCCGATTCTCACCGCGGTATCGGTGAGAACCTGCTGCCACTTGCTAATACTAGATTCTTTAGCCTGCCAGTCTTCTTCGACCCCGCTGACATGGGCGCAACAGTGCGCGGTCCATCTCGAGCGTTGTCAACAAGGACATCATCCTCAAGGTCGAATGCACTGTCGGTTATGCGACCAGCGCTCTCCCTAGTGATTGACCCGAACGAAGACATGGATGGCCGAGTCCGGTGCCCCTGATTCGCCAAGCGCCAAGATGAGATTTGTTGCTGAATGGAATTGACCGGCGATTGTTCGTCCATGATATCCAATCCATCGAAGCCGGGAGAGCCTTCCCCTCCAGAAAGCTGCCGAGCGCTATGCGCCGGGGACCTTATGTTTGTCGCGAGATGCCAATTCAGCTGGGGCTCACTGGAACCTCGGCGCATGGAGCGCTGGACGCACACAAAGTCAATATCGGGCAATGAGACGGAAGATGCAAACTCACGGCGAGGATGGCCCGCATTCGACCTTCATTCGCTTGATCGTAGTCCAGATCATACTGCGCGTCTTCTGCAAGAACCTTGTGCTCGACATCATCGTCTTCGGCGGAGAAGAATTCGTTGAGCGAATGCAGAGCGCCCACTAGGTCCCCCAGAGTATCATCTTTTTCGTCGAATTCGATGGGCGATAAAGCAATGTCGTCGTCACCATTGGGCGATATCGGACTACAGTCTTTATCGTACTCTGGCGGAGTATCCATTTTCGCCGGCGGTTCGGGAACATGCGCAGGCAACTTGGGCATGTGATGCGCGATCGTCATTGTTGATGACTGATTAGCGACGTCAGGGACAGCCCGACTTGGAAGCTGTAGGTCCAACTCTGATGGCCTGACAGCCTGCAGTGCGTTTGTAACGAGAGTGCTGAAACCGTTCAAGTTGGCAATAGTGGGAAACAGAAGATTTTGCACGAAATTATTCGTTTCGACCATCTGTCCCGACTGGCTTTCGCGCAAAGAAGCCACAACAATCAGACGCAATGCGTTCCGCAAAGCGATCTCGTGATATGCCTTGTGCTTTTATATACGAATCAGCAAGAGTCGTCAGTCGGACCGCAGTCGTGCTCTCACCTGAGGGCTTTGCAGCATCCCCATAGCCTGTTCAAGACGGAACCGCCAGAGATTGTTGAATTCTTCCGGAGCCGCAAAACAAAGACAAACGACAACAAGGGGAAATACAGCCGTCCAAAGACCCGGTTCGGTCACGAGGCGTTCAGCTTGCCCTGTGATGGCGGTGATGGCATCGTGCCAGGCTTCGGTCTCCAGAAAATTTATTGACTGATCGCCTTCAGACTGAGGGACTATTTGATATATAGCAAGACTCACCAGTGAGCGCGGCTCAAGCCATGAAGTTATCGATTCCGCGATGGTCGCTTTCCACGAAACATGGCTCGCCGTGCTAAGCCTTTGTCCGAGTGCGCTCAAGATGTCGGAGATGCATTTTTTGTCAGACTGTTTGCGAGGAAATGAGTAACAGGATGACATGGAAGTCGACCTACCTACATTCTGAAATACGTAAAAAAGTCCTTGCAGAAGATGCTCCACCTTTAAAGCAGTGACATGTTCAGCATATGTGCCATCCATCACGCCATCAAGTCTTGATATGAAGCGATGTACGATAGAATTTGGTCTTGAAGTCAAGGGGGGTTTCAAATCAGCCTGATCGATTCTATGCGATGATCATTCGCAGCTTACGATTTCTTGCTCAATTGTTGTAGGACCGCCAAACCATGCGCGACAACGTCTTTGCGGTCTTGACGCGCTAGGTAAGCGCTAGATAGACGGAAATCAGAAGTTCGAACGGAAACTCGGCGAGGCGAACATACCTATCTTCAGCGGCGTAGGCCTCAAACATGCTCTCTTCCAACTCCCGAGTCATATCTTCAGGTAGCACAGCACCTGCATCGGATTGCAAAATTTCTAGAATAAGACGGTAGACGATATACCTGCCGGCGAGCTATGATGCAATCTCGCTATTAGCCAATCGCGAATTGCTCAACGAAGGATACTTGCTGTTTTCCTCTCCGAGATGAGCATGGTGTATTCCTGATACCGTGAGGATGAAGGTCTAATGTGAAAAGATGAAGTCGAATCGCGCAAAACCGTGCAAACAAGTATGCAAAACACTCACTGGCTCATGGATAGGTCATCGCTAACACCTTCGGTCTGCATCTGTCCCCAAGCGGCCACAAAGTCGATCACCTGTTTGGGCAATTCCTTTGCGCAGTCGGCCAGACTGCGCAGAAGATTATCATAGAGTGGATCTTCACCTGCGTGCAAACATTCTAGAGGCCGTGAATGCATCTGCAAGGTATTGCATAACGGGACATCAGTGAAGGTTTAGTCTACATCAATGAAGACATACCAAAGGCCGTGCCACCACCTGTTCGACCTTGCTATCGCTTTGTGCGACGAAATGTCTAAACAGCTCATGCATAACGATTTCGTTGGGAGACCTCGGTTCAGGCATGGCTTTCGCGGCCACAGCCGCAGCTATCCTCGCCTGATGAAACGCCATACTGGAAGCGGCGGATCCTGAGTGGCCGCCCATTCCCGCGAGCATTGATGTTTTTGCAGATGGCGAGGTGACGGGTGTCCGCCGCGTGGCGTATGAAGACGGCAAGGCTGGAACGGTTTCGCTCGCGGCAGAAGCAAAGACGAATTGCCCAGAGCTATGGGAGGTTGACGAGGTCGTGACGGTGTGTCCGGAAGGTCTGGACATATGCGAGAACTTGTGGATATGCGATACTCCGGGAGACTGCTTGGCGGCTGTCACGCGGTCTCGTTCCCGTGATTTGCGCGTTGAGAGAAAGGACGATGAAGAGGACTGCTTGGACGAAGTGTTGTAAGAAGGCGTCACGCGTGTCATGGATGAATTGCCTTGAGTGAGAGGCTGATGGTGATTTTGACCCGCGGAATGGCTCGGATGCGGTGATTGGAGCGACAAGCTGACCGCAGAGGAGCTGAAGCTTCGCAAAAATGGATTCTTCAGCGCGGGTAATGGCGTCGTAGACTTTGACGCTCCGCGTTGCTGGGCCAGAGGATGAGGTTGCGGCCCGGAAGACTGGTTGCCGGAGGATGATCCATGTGTTGACGACGGGCCAGCTGAAGATAAGTTGGCCGAGCTCGAAGACCGCTCCATCGCGCTTGCTGCCGCCTTGAATGCGTTCTTCAAGTTGGCAAAACTGCTCTTTTTCGTCGGCTGGGCGGCAGGCATGACGATAGAATGGATTGATGTGGTGCTCGCGCTCGCGGCGGGCAGATAGCGGTCGGTGTATTGGGATTCAGAAGCGGATGATCCGGAACGTGGTTTCATCAAGGGACGTGTTGGGCTTTTGATTCCCTGCCCAACATTTCCTGCACTAGGCTTTTGATGTCCCTGTGTTTTAGATGACACTGATGCAAAGTTTGGCCTAGAAGCTGATTGGGGAAATGCGAATGCAGCATTGTTCTCCTCCTGGTTGCGAGACGAGGCGGAGGAGTCTCCCCGCAACCGCCGAATGAGGGGACTTGCACTGCGCTTTGGCGAGCTGGTGTTCGAGTCCATGGAACGCTGAGATCCGTGACCTCCGGTATGACCAGGAAATTGAGGCAGAGGCAACTCCTCGTCATCTTCGTCGCCGAGATCTAGAGGCAGGAGACGATCAACGCATGTCAAAGCGACGCGACGTCTGGACGTACTTGGTATAACGATCTCCATCTTGTAATGCTAGACCGGTCCTGACCGTTAGATCGCACGCGATGTGACGTCTACCAAAGCTTTGGAAGAATGCAGTATACCTTCCAACACCGAGATCCACGATTTGGATTGTTGGGTCCAGTCCGCGACACGCGAAACGCTGATGATTCACCTTCGCGAGACTCAGAATAGCCTCCGCCGCCGACCGATCGTGTGCGTGGGCTCAGCGAAGGCCGGTGCAAGCGGCTCGGGGCAGCATCATGATACCTCTGATTCGTCTGACCGTCAAGCTGTCCCCGGACTAGGTTCCGCTTGAAGCTTTGAGCAACAGCGAGTGTCGATCATCGCAGCGACAGCCCGCACGGCGGAGATATCCGTTGACCACAAAGCAGATTATCCGTTTTCAAGGCCTCAATGGCTTCAGCGGCGTCGAATACACCAACGCCGTACTACACCAAGCTCTTCAACGTCTACTATGAACGTAAAGCGGGAACAGAACGGCCTTGCTACGTGTGTCGCATGCCGACTGCTACCGTACTGGCGACGCTAAACACGGAGGACTTTCTGTATGCGTGTCCAAAGCATTTGACAGACTCGTAAGCTGGATATACGTCAGATGTCAATCTATTGACCGCTGATACCTTCCTCGATATCCTTAACAGTGGCTTGTAAGCCCTGCATCAGTGTCTTCGCATGTAGCCGACAAATTCCTCATCATGCTCAAGCGCGACAGCAATACCAGATCCACCCGTCATAGGACCCTCTGCGGCAGATATCGCCAAAGTTGTAGAGGAATACAAGGCGAAGGAAGAACGCAAACAAGCCAAGGAACAGACTCAAGGCGACGACGCCAAAGAGAAGGGTAAGGACGCGAACAAGGATGACAGCAAGGCAAAAGTCAGCGCGACAACGGACTCGAAACAGCTTGATAGTCCCCCCGCGCCGGTCAAAGCAGGTCATCGCCGCTACGCATTGCACCGTGCTCTTTTTACGATGCGGCAGAGGGAGCTTAGGATGAGGGAGCAGGCTGTACACGCAAAGGAAAGATCGAAAGGTGTGTACCTCTTGGTGTCGCGATACCTTAAGGTTATTGATCGCTAACCCTGCCTGAAGGGTTGCCGCAAGTGCCAAAAGGCACGATCTAGGGTAGCTCGTATCGCCAAAAAAACAAAATTTGTTCCCCTCCGAATCACATGATATAATCAACAGATCATCAAGGCAACGGTCGTCCGGAATTTATTGCGTCTGCGACCTGTTGACAGGTGATGTTGTCATGAGCTGTGAGCTCGAGGGCTTGCGTAGGGCAAACAACCAAGACATACCTGGCTTAGGTTTGGAATGTTATTTGCGTATCGGTGGTAGGAATCGGTGTACAGGTCGTCTGTACTCGTCGTCGCCTGAACGGCGGGGTGTACTTGAATCGCCTCATACCACCTTGAGAAACGTCGCGACTGATCTGAAACCAGCGGCGGCCAGAAACCACGGTAATGCTTGAGCACGGGTTTGAAGCGGATTGCCCCTGCAAAAGATCGGATCAGCGACGAAGGTATGGAACCCCTGTTGCGACTTGAAGTCGACAGTCGTACTTACACGGAGCAATCAGGATGTCGACCCAGCTGAGGTCTTTGCCGAAAAAGAAAGGCCCGTCTGGATGCATTTCCTTCTCAAAGCTTTCGAGACTGCTGATCAACTCTCTGGATGGACGCATCAGTTGTCCATCTCCAGCTTAAGAGAAGTGGGCACCTACTGGCCGTGTTGTACTTGTTTATCACCATCCTGAGCCTGTAGATAGCGGTAGAAAGCAGGTGTGATACTTTCGGCATGTTTCTGACCAGCTAGCAGATGCTTGGCCTTCCAATAGGGATCAGATGGGAGGAGTTGGTTGACCTTATCGGGCAGAGTGAGGCTCGATAGGTAGTGCATCAAGACTGAGCAGATGCAACGGTGTTTGCATAGTCTGAGCGTTGTCATCTTGAAGCATTCTGATTACCGACGTACTGATCGAATCATGCAATGAGCGATTACTAGACAAGCGGAAAGCCCTGTATCCGGAGTACATGCATCAGTCCGCTTTAGCATACAGTGCCGGAAAGCATAGCTCACGGTACAAGTCCTTTAGGGCTAATATCCAACAGCTCTTGCGGCTTCTTGTACGGGTCGACCTCGACATACTGATAATCGATACCAGCTGCCCGCGCTTCCTCTGTTGTGAGCGCTGCTCCAATGTACTCGAGGGAAATCCAAGCTCGCTGCACAAAAGGACAGAAGCAAGCGAAGTAGGCTTGGATACTGGCATTCTTGTCTTGATGCGCTGCTGCTGTCTCTGCAGCTTTACCCGAACACTGCAGATGGTATCCGGTTGCGGACTTCGATGACATTGGGCAAATGGAGAGTCGATTTTCACTGCAAGTCGGTGCGGTGTGGCAAAGTGAAGGATATTTGTTCAGACTGCGCTGAACGATAATCAGGTCATGGGCGATTTCTTGCTCGACGCATACCATGCCATCAACTATGCCATCACTTTGCAACAATTGCCAAGTTGAGCGTTGATGACGTCATCCGGCCCCGCCGCAACGATGCGCCGCGGTCAAGTTCACAGAGAGAAAGCTTTAGTGTTCAAAGCTGTCTGCAACCGTGATCACTTAAGATCCAGTGTACAAGTCTAAATGAAGCAGTATGCGGCCAGCTGAGAACAAGCGCTGAAACAAGACCTGGCAACGATTTCAACACAGAATTATAGACAACAAGTATCGAACGAAATGACCAGTACGAGTTCCTCTTGAAAACCGTTCATTGGATTCTGTTGTGGGTTATGTCTCGTCTGTCTCGTCTAGATCCGTTCCACTCTGCGTCTTCGCATCTCCAGCGTTTCCATTCTCGAGAGTCTACCACAATTGTTCATCAGCCTTGCCTGAGAAAAGTGTTAGACGCTCCGCAGGCTCACCTCTCGGATATTTTCCAAAAAGCTATCCACCTCGTTTGGCGGAATTCCGCCGCAAGCTGCCGCTATAAGCTTTCGATAACCGGTCATCTTTTCATCTGTGCCGACCTGAAGGAAAGCGGCAAGTCAGCTGTCTATCAGAATGAACTTCGTTGCATCTTGAACTCACCTCGGCTTGACGTTTAACAAACTGTTTGAAGAGGGCTGCGCGATTGCGACTCGCTTGTTCTATCTCGCCCAGCAGTACTGACTCCTCTGCAGGATAAGTCTCCGCATTCAGCGCGACCATATCTGCAAATTCCTCATTATCGGGTCGACCGGCAGCGTCCCATTGGCGCTGCCTCTCTTCCTGCCGGACACGCCATGAATCCCAGCTCTGCCGGTACTTTTGTGCCATGTTGCTCTCCAACAGCAGCTCAAGCTCGTGTACTTTCTGCTGCTCGGCTTCAATTGCTGCGTTCTTCTGAGCGACCTCGGCGAGTGTCCGTTTCGCTTCCTCGATGTCTGTCTTGAGCGTCTCCAGCAGCCCCTCCGCCTGATTCACTTCCCTCTCTTTCCCTTGCAATTCAGCGTCGAAACCCTGTGCAAGCTTGTTCAGCATCTCGGCGACGTCGGTGACATATTTGCCAGCTGCTGTCTTCGCTGCTGTCGAGTGGTATAGCTGAGGCGCAAAGTGTGCCACTTCAGGAGCACCGTTTCGTAATCGGTCCCCGAGAATGGGGCTGGATCGGAACCGCTCGTCCTCCAGAATGTAATCTTCTGCACATTTTCCATCACGATTCTTGATTTTGGGGTCTGCTCCGTGATCCAAAAGCGCTCGTATCAAACGCTTGCTTCGTGCTCGCGAGGCCAATGTCAGAGCCGTTTCACCATCTTCGTCCTGAAAATTGATAACATCCTCTAATTCCCGTGGGAAATCCTCCAGATGTAGCAGAATTGTTTCCATATAATATCGAGCAGCGTGCGTTTTGCCTTTGGACAGCGCAACGTCGGCGATATGGTGGAAGACGGTCCGGTTGCTCTTGTCAATGTTCAGGGTGGAGCGGTGTAGAAGCTGATAGAGTTCCGGGAACTTGCGGACGTCGTAGTTGTTGGAGAACATTACACTGCGCATCAGGGCTGTTTGTTCAGCGTGATTGACACTGAAGATATTGGCTCCGGCAGAAAGCAGTAGCTTCACTACACGTAGTCTACCCATTGCGCATGCCCAATGCAAAGCGGTGTGTCCATCGTCATCGATGGCGACGTTGGGATCGAAATCCGCTGGAGGATCGATTAGGCATTCGGGTATTCTAGCTTTCTCCGTGATGAAATAGTCAAGGATGATGTTGCCGTATACCTCCGGCGGAACAGGCGCAGATTGCGGTTGCTGATGCGCAACTCAGGTCAGCACACTTAGGTCTGACGGTATGACACAATATTTACACCATTGGCTGGTCCCGTTATCACGCCGCCTCCGGCAGGGCTGATCCGCTGTCTCGTAGACTGTGGCTGTTCAACTGCGGCATTGTCCCCCTGATCGACTTCGCCAGCCTTTCTTTTGATTCCCGTATTCAACGTGTTGCCTCCGGCCAACGCGTACTCCTCGCCCGATCCGTACATTCCCTGCATCTGCATGTGATCATGAAGGCTACCCATAATGTGTTCCGTTGGCGCTACGGGGGATGGTGTGCGCGAGGATGCCGTTTTCTCCGAAGGCGAGCGGGAAAAGCTCTCGTTTTCTTCGTCCATCGGGATCCGAGGTGGATCCGTGTCCGGGCCACCTTGTCCAGAGCTCGGATCCCGAGTCATCATCATGTTGGCCAGTGTCGGTGTCATGGAGACAGGAGGGCCTTGCTGCATCGGCAATATGTAGCCAGTTCCGATGGGTGCGGGAGCCGCAAGCGTTGGTATTCCTTTTCCTGGTCGACCATTGCCGAGTCCTTCACCTGCGAGTTTCTTCTTGTTCCGGATCGGCACGGCAGTAATATGTTTTGGCGCAGGTGGTGGGGATCCATCTCCTGGCATGATTTCAAGAATCGGACGAAGCACATCGAACACGTTATATTGCTGAGCGAGTTCAATCCCTCTCGCTATTGGTATCCAGGTACCTAGTGAAAGAATGTGAGACGTGTTGACAACACGAGTAACGACTCTTTGCTCACCTTGACTCTTTCCATAACCTCCCTGTACCTTTTCATGCTCTCCTGTCTGTACTTCCCTTTCCAAGATTCTCGTCCTTTGTGGCTTGTCAAAGTTTGCAACTTTGAGAATGTGAGTGGCATTGACGTATCCGTCGTTGCGTCGACGCATGATGATTTCTTTGTCGATAACCATTTCGTATACCGGTCTAAGGGATTCGAAGCGGATATATATAAGCAAGCCGGGCGGAAGAACAGGTCGATTGACTCACACTCCACTGCAGGTGGACAAATTGGCATCAATTACAGTCAGTGTTTCGCTCGACGAGCCTGAATGTATCCTATAGCTTGCTCTCACCTGTAGTTTGCCTAGCAGAGTTCCCAGTCAATATCACCCAGATGCAACCACGAGAACCGAAGCACTCACCTGATAGACAGTATCTGGCGCTCCCTCCACGCCTCCAACGGCAACTTTTTTACCCATTGCTGCGTAGCCTTGGCTTTGTTGACCGGTTCAATGTAAGACTAAAGGTCTCAGGGGGTCTGTAATGCAGCGAATATACAGAATATGACCTGGAACGTCCTGAAGCAGGGGAATAGTCACTCGCGATATGCGATATGATGCGGTTCAGCAACGCGACGGGACGACTCGACGCGTCTCGCTTTACGCGCTAGCGAGTCAGGGGTTATCGGGTTTGCACATCAGGCGCAATGACGGAAGAACAGTTGCAGGGATCGCTGGCGATTGAGGATTTGCCTTCGTGTCGAGGGAGTCTGCCGAGGCAAAGGTCTCTCTAGGCACTTCTTCGAGCTCGCAATCTTATCTTCGAAAGCCATGAAATATTTGCAACCTCTCAAAAGCCAGCGAAACTAGACTTGCGCACAGGTCTCATCGATTAATGGAGAGTAGCGAACGGACCAGGATGATGCAGCTAGTCAATGTCCCCCTCTCGCTCCTATCGACTCTCATCAACGCCATGGTACACGAGGTCCTCCTCGGAAGCCGCCACGACCACGAGCAGCCAGCCCGAACGCCACTCCTGCCAACATTCCACCGATATGTCCCGCAGAGTCCGTCATGGAATACTAAAACGTAAATGATCAAACCCTATTCAGATTCAGCTTAGAGCGAATACACTTACAGGTGATTTGATCGATGACCACAAATCATACTGCCAGAGAGCCGATCGTCAGTCATGTTTCATACACTGCTCTCACCGACACTCACTGCAAAAATTCCTCCGACAGCCGCCCAGGCCGGCATAGGGATGATGAAGAACATAAGGAACTTGGCATTTGGGAACATGGTTGCGAACGCAGAAAGGCAGCTATAGATAGCGCCTGAAAACGAGATCGTCAAGCTCAGATAAGCGATTTGACAAGCGATAAAATCATAGCCACTCACCGCTGGCGCCTTCGGATCCGCGAGGCTTGCCCCTGTTACCCGTCACCGCCCTATGCCACACTAGGGAGACGAGCGACGAGATAATGCCGCCTCCGAGATAAAGCCCTAAAAATCCCGTAGTCCCCAACAACCTGCACGAGTCGAGTGCTTCAGCGGAGAACTCAGCTCTCCTCAGTCTGACAATTACCCTACAGTTGCAGGCGCGATGAAGTAAAGACCCAACATATTGAGAAAGATGTGACTCGATGTGCTATGCGAAAAGCAAGCTGTCAAGAGTGTGTGTCTAAACGACGTAGGCAGTCGGATTAGCGCTTTCCATAGCTTCGGAAAGTAGACTCACATTCTCCCTGCCGCAAAATTGGCTTCCGAAACGATAAAGTTCCTGCTCATCCAGTAATACAGACTGGGATCCCTGAACCGTTGCCATGACGTCTGCGCGTATTGCCAAAGACCGTAAATCGCCACATTGATGCCGATCAAGCCATATACAACGTACATTGGCGGCAGATTGTCGAGTCTCCGACGGAAGTTCTGCCACCACGATCGTCCGCCACCTCCGCGGCCCCCATATCCCGATCGAGTCTTGCTCAATGGGCGTTGAAAGTAGGACTCCCGAAGCGAGAGTAGACGCGTCGTCGAAAGGAATCGAGACGACTGGAGTGAAAGCTTGAGAGGAGTTGCTGCCGTAGTCGACAGTTTCTGAAAGCCAGCTGATTTCTGCGGGAGGTCTGAACGCCGCGAGATCCCTGAGACTGAGAAGAAAGCCCGTTGTCCAGAAAAGGGATTTGTCGATAATACGGATTTGCCGAGAATCGAATTGCAAAGAAACCCTCGGCGAGAGGCAGCAGTAAAGAGTGACATCGGAGCGTTCCGCTGCATGGCTGAAAGATGTCTGGCCGATACAAGCTTCATGTCGAGCTAGTATTACTGACTACTAGCTACTGTCTTAGGGTATAGAAGATGGACGGCGCAGCGAGCATCGTGATCGGATGACGCGTCTTAAATTCGGCGGCCGAGAGCTTTTTGCCACCCACGGGCTCGAATTTGCTTCAGCCGTGAGCTTTCGGGAAGCATCACTGAGGCTGACGGCGTGAGATCGAGAGGTGAGGCGCGCGTTGACTCATGAAAAAAGGGGATCTAACCTGCCGTAACATCGTTACATGGACGGCTGCACTCATTGGCCAAAACATGCGGTTTATGGGAAATGCTTGCATCAAAGTGAACCGACTCCAGCTGGAAGTCGGCTTGGGGCGTGATTAAACGCCTGGTGCGACTCCTGGTATAGTCAATTTATGGGCAAACTGATACAACTGATGATTGCAGAAGAGAAATCCACCCACGCCAGACAAGGTGTATACGCTCATCTCCTCCGTCTCTTCTTCTTGCCCCCTGATGCATCGCCGGATGCCGTCTCGTCCCCGAGTTTGCGTTTTACGTTGGCAACAAGATCGAGCAGACTCTGATCGCCGGATCCGCTGGCTACGGTGGATCCCAAAGCAGAATTCGCAGCAACCACCTGGGGCAGGCCAACAGAAGGCTGAGCTCCGACCGGCTTCTTCTGTTTGGATTGAGTCTGCTGCAAGGCCTGTGCTGCAGTGATGGCGGCTTGCTCTTGTCGTCGCTTGGTGCCTTCCTGCAGCAGCTTGGACATGCCTTTCGTTTTGACGAAACTGATGGAAATTGACTGTCAGCACGGAAACACAATGATAGCATGTCACTATGCTTACTGAGGATTCGACGGATCGATGGCAAAGGCTGGTTCTTCGTGAAGAGCCTTGAAACGATCGTCCTTGACATTGATGTCGAAGCCTTCGTCACCCAGCTCGACCTCCCTCTCGACACCCTTTGACTTCTTGTTCCTCTTTCGTTTCTTCTTTCCAGCGTCTTTCTCCGCTTTGATTATATCCTGCATCGAGAAGTGTTTTGCCTGATCAATCCCCGCAAGCGCGTCCAGTTCTTTGGCAGTGGCCAGGGACTGAGCAGGCACAGACGACTCGATGGCTCTGGCTTTCGACGACCGCTTCTCAGTCTTGTCTGCTTTGGAAGGCATCTTCTTCTTCTGACGTGGGGGCTCCGGTTCGTCCTGTAGGAACTCGCCTTCGCCCTCTTCATCATCGTCGTTGAAGAAGTCATCCACTTCGCCCGACGTATGAGGAACGAGTTTGCCATCGGAGACTTCCGCGTCCTTGGTGGCTCTGGTTCCGGCCCTGAGTTCTTTCTTTTCCTTCTTCCTGCTCATTTTCTCTTTCATGCGGCGTCGATACCTCTCGATAGTGGTGAGGTCTTCCTCATCATCGGCTTTGGCATCGCCCTTCAAAGTGAGACCTGACTTGAAGGTGATCTCCATCTCGCCGCCTTCCTTGCCCTTGTCATCCTCATTCATGGCGCCAAATGGATTACCGGTACCGCCATGCTTGCCCCAGACATCTGCTTCGTCATCTCCGCCATTCAGCAGCAGATCCCGTAGAGCTTTGCTCCCGAGCTTTGCCTTCTTCTCCATTGACTTGGTGCTCTGATTGACTTGACTTGGAGCACCTTCGTCTTCCAAAGCACTCGCGTCATCATCGGTCGAACTAGCAAGATATGCCTTGAAGTCGTCTTCCTCTATCTCTTGTTTCGTCATCGCGCGACGCAACACCTTTACTCGGTTCGGGTCGTCTTGATCCCATGTCAGCTTGACTTTTGAGTGCCGTAGGGCCTGAGAAAGGCGAGGCGGTGAGCTTGTGCAACGGGTACATTGTGGCGCCACTTACATCAGTCACAAAGTCATTGCCCTTGTATCCCTTGACTTCTTCCGTTGCCTCATCGCGAGCCTCGTCGATATCGAAGTCGGTATCGTCCGGCACATACATCATGTCGAAGACATTGGCTGTCCGTTCGAATTCGGTACCGTTGCACTCTGCCATGACGTATTCTGAGGCGGAAACATCTGAGAAAGTTGCTATAGCATAGTAGTAACTGTCGAGCAAGAGGGCTTAGCAGAGCCGCTAGCAAACCCCATGGTAATACTCACCGAAGACGTTCCAGCTGGTAGGCTCTAAGCTTGTCCATATCCACATCGCCCTCTGGCACATCAGAAGTCTCGCTCTGATCGTCTCCTCCCATATCGAGCCCAACGGGATCCCCGTCATCCTCGTAGTCCTCCTCTTCTTCGTCCTCTCCAAGCGATCCTAGGTCTTCCTCATCGAGATCATCATCGAATGAAGCATTCTCTTCAGCATCATCGGCCGATCCGTCATCCAGCAATTCATCCTCGTCCTCGCTTTCCTTATACTCGGATATGGAACGCCTTGTTGAGCTGGAACCGTTCTTGTTATTGCCGTTGCGACTTTCAGCGAACCGTGTTCCGAAGACTTCCGCTGCAGGTCCCTCTTGCTCTTCCCTGGCCATCCTTTCCTTCCCGAATTCGCTTGGGAACACGCGAACGTTCAGTAACCTTCCTCGAGGCACGACGACCTTCTTGCGAGCCGTCAAGGGATCCGTGCTGCCTCGAGATTCGCGTGCATCCGGCTTGTAGGAATTGAGAACCGAGTGAAAGACGGTATACAGGTCGATGGCGCGCATGTTGTCCCAATCCAGATTGACGATGGCGATTCGCTTGGTCGGCTCAATAAGTTCTGCCTCTTCCAGTTCTTCTGCTTCGGCATCTGCTCTCTGGATTTCTTCCTCGGTAGGGAAAGGGCTGACATGCTCGTCGAGCTTGTCCTTGCTCTTCGAGGCTGATGCTTTCTTGGCGGCATCAACAATAGCTTGCGCCTTTGCGGCATCGTCATCGTCTTCAGATAGGTCGATGTCAAGATCGTCGCCTTCCTCTTCGTCGTCCTCTTCCTCATCAGTATCGAGATCTCGGCCAGGGATTTTCATCTGCTTCTTGCCAACACCGACTTCGATTTCTCCATCATCTCCACTATCCGAATCGGCTGCTTCATCGCTCTCGTCCTCTGATCCAGATGACTCGAGCTGACCTTCACCTCGAGCAAAGTCGACAAAGGAAGACGCTTCTGGCTTGGAAGAGCTCGCTTCTGCCTGACCTGTCTCACCAGCTTCAGGAGACTTGAACCTATAAAAGTTCTTCAACTGGTCCTGATGATGGGATTTGGCGAGCGGTCGACCGTATTTATCTTGGGAGACGAGCCTCTGTTACAGCACAAGGATACGAAACGATGGAAGCAAGACTTACCCAGACGTTTTCCCTTTTTGCCGGTAGAGATCCCCTGGCCACCAAACTCGTCCGACTCGAGAACTTGGCGGAATCGCTCATCGATTTCAACCTTGACATTCTTCTGCTTTGGCCGTCGAAATCGAGGGTCCGTGGCGACACCTGCGAATCGAGGGTCTGCTGAGCCGACGGGCATGATGCGAAATGGGGAAAAGCAGTGTACTGAAGAAGACAGTCACCAGACCACCGTTACCGCCATCCTGCTTCAATGCGCACATGTTAGGTGGGAGGCCAACTTTGTGAAGATCACGTGATTGTGATCGAGGCACGGCGCCGAGCCGTTGTTTACTTTGTCATCAGCTTCGTAATTAGTCTACTGGTGCAAACTCTAGGGCACCTCGACAGGCACGTTTCAACTTCACCTGGCCTGCCCCTCTCAGAACGAAGAGAGACTGCCCGAATCTCCTCGATACGGACATTGAACATGATATAATATGGAATCCCGTCAACCCCTCCTCGAAACCGAGGCAGGTCTCTCGGTACCCGCAGCGGACGAAGCGCAAAACCAAGAGAGAGGATTGGAGCGGACCTTGGACGAGATCGGCTTCGGTATGTCTATCTGGTGACCGATATTGTATTTTACGCTTATGTCCGCTGCATAGGTCCATATCAGTGGCGGCTCTTAGTACGAAGAAAGTCTCTCATCAACCGATCAACTCCTCACTCCAGGCTTTTCAGGTACTTTGCGGTCTAGGATGGATGTCTGATAATGCTACCCTCCAATGCGTTGCTATCATCTTACCACGAGTACAGGTCCATTTCAATCTGACCTCTACTGGAGCCTCCCTACTCTCGGCCTCGACGATGGTCAGTGCTTTCTAGTTACCCCCTGTGGGCATTCCTCAATTCGTCTGACTTTGATAGGCAGGAATGATGGTCGGAGCACTTACATGGGGAGCGCTATCCGATATTCTCGGACGGGCTTTCCCTTTCAATACCACGTTATTCCTGACAGCGGTGTTCGGCTTGCTAGCGAGTTTTGTTTCTCATCGCTACTGGCTGCTCTGTTTCTGGATGTTCTGGCTTGGGACTGCAGGTGAGGATCGGAACATCAACCGTTCAGGGGCATAACTCACGTTGATCTGATGCTAGTCGGCGGCTCTATGCCAACCGATGGCACCCTGTTCTTAGGCAAGTCTTGCGGACTGATTCGTGGTGGGACCCGTTGCTAATCATGAGACCATAAAGAGAACCTACCAGAGAACAAGCAGTATCTATTGACGTTGCTGTCGGTATTCTTCTCTCTCGGCGCAGTACTATCTGCCATGGTCGGCTTCCTCGTCTTGCCAGGCGCATCATGTAACAATAACGCCAGCTGTGATCGCGAAGCTGGACAAAATGACGGATGGCGGCGAATGTTGTTCATTCTGGGATTGATTGTACGTCGTCTATTCCTATCGGCAGCCCCTCTCGCTTACGCTCGTTTTTTGACAAGATAGAATTTCGCCATGTTTGCCGCCAGGTTCCTCTTGTTCCGGCTACATGAATCCCCCAGATTCCTAGTCTCAAAGCGGAGAACAAATGAGGCGCTGTCCGTCCTACGGAAGATTGCTATCTTCAATCAGCTTCCCCTCACATTGGAACTCCAAGATGTACATGGCAAGACGAGTATGGACAGCTCACGTACAGCGGTAACGGCTGAAGCCAAGTTAGCGCATCGCGAAATGGATCTTGGGATCAAGCCATCAAATCAGCCTGCCAGGAGTCCCGTGCATCCGAGCCTGACAAGTCAAGATAGCAGTGCATATCTCCATTTCTCGGCAAGCAGAGATTATGGCACCCCGCCTCCACCAGAAAGTAGCGCTCGTTCGGTGACAGTCCGGACGACATCGACATTGCAAGCGCACTCTTTCCACACCCCGAGCGAAGAATTGAGCCAAACTCGAGCTTTCCCATTCTCATCCAACACGCACAGGACTAGCTTTGAAGAGAACGATCCGATGGCAGGACAGGCCTCCATCGAAAGCGTGATTCTCAGCTTTGACGGAGATGACCCAGCTGCCGCACCAGCGGGACTGCGTCAGTTAATGGACAACGGTACAGCTAGACTACAGCTACTCTTTGTCCCTAAGTGGAAGCGGATCACCATCCTCATGTGGGCGATATGGGGATTGATGAGCCTGGCTTACGGAATGTGGGTAGAACGGAATGAACCTCGACAAGCGTGCGCTTATCGATTAATCGCATCTTCAGGTTCAATGTCTGGTTGCCCACTGTTCTTGAACAGCGCTCTGGGGGAAGGGAAATGAACGATGGGCTTCATCGGGCGCTGCAGGAATACCTCCTGTGAGTTGGCGGGAAGCAGAGGCACCTGTGAAAATTCATGCTCATTTCGCCTTTACAGCTATTCAGTAGCCGGATGTCCTGGCTCCCTTGTGAGTGCGAGAACTTCATGATCACGCCGTATCTTACTACGTCTCTATAGATTGGAGCGTGGTCAATAGAATCTTCGCTAGGAAGACGACGCAGTTTGGCAATCTTTACGCTCGCAACCGCTCTTGCCATGTCCGCCTTTACTGCGGTACAAGCAGAGTGGGCTGTTCTGATCAGTTCAATGCTGATAAGCCTAGCGGGAACCGCCATGTATGCTGTCCTCTGTAAGTTAAGGTTGCGCTCCTTTGCGTCCCAAGGATTTACTCCTCATTTCTTCACCCAGACGGCATGACCCCCGAAGTCTTTGGAATCGCCATTCGGGGTACAGCATGCGGCACGTCCGCAGCCTTGAGTCGCTTGTACATTCGTCGTTCTTATGGCTACATATCGCTATTTACTGATACAACTCCTAATTTGCAGTACGGGAATCCTAGCACCCATCGTCGCAGGCGTCTTGTTGTCGATAAGTCCAGCCTTACCTCTCATTGCATCGGCGGCAATCTTCGCAGCGACGGCCGGCTGTGCCATCCTGTTGCCCTTTGAAAGGGCACCAGATTCTGCGCAAGGAGCGGATTCGATTGGTGCATATGCAACGCATTGAGGTCTGCAGGATGTTGTATTGACATAATCGTCAACCCACGTTGTGATGGTATGTTTCGGGTCAAATTCTCGACGAGCGGTCGTCCTTTACTCGTCCGGCACATCTTGTGGCTTCTTAATGCCTTTGGCGAGCTTGTAGTACACGACAGAGGAGTCCGGCGTGGCGATTGAGATGTATATCGTCTCCTTGTCCAGGATATTTTCCGCTGATTCTTCCTCTTCAGCCTGACCGGTGACAAGCCCAGCTTCCGGAGCCTCGACAATAGGGGGTAGCATTTCTGGCAGAGTGTCAAAGTCCATGCCTTCCAATGCCGAGAATATGGCTTTGAGGACCGCCGACGTGAGGCTGTTTGTGTTGATGGCTAATGGCAGGATCAACCGGATGGGATCCTGCGCAAAGAATTTCAGATGATGCGTGTATGTTGGTAACGCAGAGACTTACCGACAGAGCTTTCCTGCCAAACAGCACTACCCAGCCCTCCTTCCTCAGGGCGAGTATCCGGACATCTTTCCATTGATGTGCTGGAGATGACCCAGACCTCTCGATCAGTCTCGCTTGCAATAGCATCGCATTGACATGTAGCACTCACATAGACAGATATCGGTGTATGTTGTATACAAGGCGCCAGATTGCGCTGGGTTTTGATCAACATATGGCGCCAGTACTGCAAACTGTAGATTGTTCGCAAGATCCGTGGTCAGCGTGAAACGGATAAGTCGCGAATGCGGAAGCTTACTGCGGGATGAGACTGCATGATTGGGAGTTTGTGCCGAGCCACAGGGTCTGGAAATACGGTCTCGGGCGGAATCCAAGTAGCCGAACTGTGTGCGACGTCTCAATCCAGGTAAGAGTCGCCAGAGGGAGATGTGCTGATGTGCTGGTATAGGGGAACAACAAGGTGAAACCATCTGTGATCGGCTCGGCTGAAATTTCGGAAGAGCGATCGAGAAGTGTTCCGGGATACTGCAGTAGTCAAGGTGCATCTTGGCCCCTGATCTCTGCGGAGCTGGAAATCTAGGCCCATCTCCGTCCGATCCCTTCACCATTCACCATGTCAGCGCCCGCAACATCGGACAGCCAGACGCGCGTAACACCACCGATACAGCCACCGCCTTCGACAACGTACGATCCTCATGAAGCTTCCGCATTCGAGAGCTGGAGGTCTTCGCTCTCCCAACTCACGGGCCTTGGACTCACGCCCGAGGAGACGGCCGCTCGAGATGCACGTCTCAAGGCCGAGAAGGAGGCTGGGGACTGGACGCATTGCGAGAAGTGGAAAAATAGTCTGATGAACAGAAGTGAGCAAAAGTCGGATGGCTGTCTTGCGTTTCTTCTTCCGGCTGATCACCTGTCTCTGCTACAGGTCCTTCTGTCGTGTTCATGCTCAAGCATCTCAAGATAGCTGGGTGCCCTTTCACCGCCGATTCTATTCAATGTCATCCTTGCCCGCCAACACGGTCCGGAGGCTTTTCACCTGAACATGGAATCTTGCTATGTCAGGACAGGTTCTTCTCTAAACGGCATATGGAAGACACGATCGTGCACGAGATGATACACGCATTTGATCATTGTCGGTTTGATGTGAAATGGCTGGATCTTAGACATCATGCGTGTAGCGAGGTATGTTGTCAGGAACGCAAACCCGCTGATGGCAGGTTGACGAGATTTTTACGCCGCCTCTTCAGATTCGAGCCGCCAACCTATCGGGAGATTGCAAGTGGACGCGAGAAGTTCGTCGCGGGTTCTATGCATTCTCGAAACAGCATCAAGTGAGTATCATACTGAAAGGACACAAGTCTGCAGCTGATTCATCCGCGTAAAAGGCATGTGTGAAGCGCCGAGCGGTGCTTTCTGTGGAGGCAAATCCGTCCTGCAAAGACCGCGCTATGGCTGAAAGAGCTGTCAACGAAGTATGGGAGAGTTGCTTCAAAGATACGCGGCCTTTCGATGAAATATATTAGGAGGATCAAATATCCCGGTTGCCGAGTTGTATTCAATCGCATAGATGCATTTCCGACAGTCCCTCTTCAGACGGAGGAGATGCCGTGGGGTTGCGCACCGGGTCCTGGCCTACATTCAGATGACTTTTCTAGTGCAGATACCTCTTCTACTGTACTTTCACGAGGAGCCAACCTTTTGATTAACATCACCCGTTAACTATACAACCCTTGTTCCCTTAACCGAACTTGAACTACGCCGCACTGTCGATCACATCCGCGGTGGATGCCGGTGTCGACGCCGTCTTCTTCTTGGGCTGAATTTTGAGTGAAAAGTCGACATGCTGTACGCTTTGATGAACCGCAGAGGTTGAGAGAATATCGATGTCTTACGGGCACGAAAGGTGAGCAAATATCGAATGCTACGAGATGCGACTCTCGAAACGAGTCTCGTTGGCTCACCTGGTCCGATTCGCCCCACAAGTCCACTTTCGACAACTCCTCCACTGCTCTCGATGAGGAATTCCCTGCTCTTGCCTTCCTTGCCGTACTCTTTCTTGAGCTTCCTCGCACAGCCGTGAAGATCTTCTCCCACCATGTTGTCCAGCATGACGATATCCGCTCCAGCCTCGATAGCCTCGCCAGCCTCCTCGTAACTCTGGCATTCCACCGTCACCTTGAGAGAAAATCCAGCGGCGCGACGGACGGTCTTGACGGCTTCCGTGATGGACCCCGAGGCCCAGACGTGGTTATCCTTGAGCATGACCATACTCGAGAGGTCGTGTCGATGCGGATCGATGCCGCCGACCATCATGCCATATTTTTCGACGAGGCGGAAACCGGGCGTGGTCTTTCGTGTTCCGGCGACAGTTCCAGCCCATCCGGCTTCGTCGGCAATGTCTTTGAATCGCTTCGAACTGGCGGGGAGAAGGAAGGTGTCAGGGGTCACACAGTTGGAGCCTTGCTTGCTGTCTGCACACTCACACCGAGGCGATACCACTGCATCGCGCCAGCATGTTCAGGCCGACTCTTTCCCCGAGCAAGAGAGAGCGAGCTTTCCCCCTTACGATGGCAACCTGGGTCTTGCTGTTATCCGGCAGGACCTGTCCTTCCGGGTAGAGCCATTGAACGCTGTATCGCGCTCAAGATCTCAGAAGGCTGACTACTTCCCGCATCTGAGCATGCCACTCACGAGCAATCAACATGTCTGAAGATTTCATCAAAGAAGGGCACGCCCGCGAGTACTCCTCCGGATTTTGCCCAGAGGAACGCCTCTTGCTCTTCGTCCCCGACGACAAGTCCCGCCCAATCGAACGACGGGGTATCCTCGTGGAACCAGCGCGGAATATCCTCCTTCCACGATGGAGGCAGCAGGAACGCGAGGTTCAGTTGAGGTGTTGTTGCGGACATGTTAATGCGATGGGCGTACGGCAGTACGGCAGCGAGGTCCGATGGCCACTTTCTCTTCTCTCGGCGACTCGCACGATCCTTGGCCCAGCCGAAGAGTTCCGGGCTGCACGCGGGACATACAGCGCGCTGTACTGTACTGTACACTCGCTCGGCTGAGACAGCACGTGGCTTGTTCAACGCGACGACTGCCACTTCACGCACTCGACCGTCATGGGCATGTCGACCGTCTCGTGCGCTGCCGAGTTTGAGTTCACCCCGCACCCAACGTCCATTCGGTCCGCCGTCTCCATCGATACGGACGCAACTCACCATGGCTGCAGATCTCCCTGCCGCCTCGCCCATCGACGAGGAGTTTTACGCATCGTACGTGGTCCCCTATCGCGACCTCGTCGCAGCAGCGAATGTCTCTTTCGAGTCTCGACTGACCGTTACACTTCCAAACAGATGGGGTCTCTGCATCCTCTGCATCTTGCTCATTGGGGCTCTCATTACGTCGTATTACCTCCAAATCAAAAAGATTCGAGCGGTGCATGAAACGGTCGTCTCCATTTTTGCTGGCAAGTCGAGCTTCTTTGGAGAAAGTAGTCCCTCGAAATGATATCTGACAGGCTTCTCTGAACAGGCATGGTTGTCGGATGCATCCTCCGTCTCTCTCCGGGCCATTTGATCCGGGAAATGCTGGTCCGTGACAAATCTTCACGAGCTTAGAAAACAGCTGCTAATCCTCGCGCGCTCTACCAGACTTTCAAGCACACTCTGTTCTTCAACTTGCTGCTTCCACCTATCATCCTCAACTCGGGTTATGAGTTGAAGCAGGTAAGTTGGTGCAAGTCCCACCCGTTGTGTATGGGCAGAGCCAATCAATGCGACCACTATTCCAGGAAAACTTCTTTAGGAATTTCGGAGTCATTCTCACCTTTGCGTTCGTGGGGACATTTATCTCTGCTGTTGGTCTTGGGTGAGCCTTAGCTGTCGACGTCCTGTAGCTGCTTACTGAAACTCGGCGGTCAGTGTGCTCGTCTACGTCTGGTCGTTGTTCGGGCTCGAAGGACTGCGGTTCACGTTACTAGAATGCCTCATCTTTGGCTCGACTCTCTCAGCCACGGATCCTGTCACCATTCTAGCAATCTTCAACACATACAAGGTTGATCCCAAACTATACACCATCATCTTCGGCGAGAGCATCCTGAACGATGCCGTCTCCATCGTCATGTACGAGTAAGTGGACACGTCTATTCTCCGCCTCGGATAAATCTCATCAGGATCCTACAGAACGCTCTCTCAATTCCACGGCGAAGACATCTACCTATCCTCGCTCTTCCACGGTATCGGAATCTTCCTGCTGTCATTCTCCATATCCATGGCCCTCGGCGTCATCTTCGGGCTAATGTGCTCGCTTGGACTCAAGCATTCCAATCTGGCGCTGTATCCGCATATCGAGAGCTGTATCGTGGCGTTGGTCGCGTATACCAGCTACTTTTTCTCAAATGGGCTTAGCATGAGTGGTGAGTCGTGGTGAAGATTCCAGCTGCTTGTCCCGCGTGCACTAAGCTTTGCTTGTCGCATCCAGGTATTGTTTCCCTGCTGTTTTGCGGAATTACTCTCAAGCATTACGCATATCATACGATGTCTACGAGGACGCAGCGAACGACTAAATACATGTTTCAAGTCGTCTCCCAGTTATCAGAAAACTTCATCTTCATCTATCTGGGTCTCAACTTGTTTACCCAAGATGCGCAAGTCTTCAAGCCGCTCTTCATCTTGGTCACTGCTGTATGCCTTCAATCTCTCGGATGCGACAATCCTTGCTGATTATGCTGCCGATCCGCAGATTGCCGTGATGGCTTCTCGATATGCCGCCGTCTTCCCCCTGTCCGAACTGATCAACTGGATCTTCCACGCCCGTGGTCAACGGCACGAGGAACTGCCACATTCGTATCAGATGATGTTGTTCTGGGCCGGACTTCGAGGTGCCGTTGGCGTGGCTCTAGCAGCCGGAATCACAGGCGATAATGCAGATGCCCTCCGTACGACGATCCTCGTCGTGGTCGTCTTGACGGTCATAGTCTTTGGCGGAACGACGGCGCGTATGCTAGAGGTTCTCGGCATCAGGGTCGGCGTGGAAGACGAGGATGACAGTTCCGATGACGAGGCGTGGGCGTTGCACCATCCGGGCAACCTGGCGCTACAGATGGGACCGGGAAGTAGGAGGTATGCCGGAGCAAATGGACGTCAACACCCGTACGGCGATGATTATGACGACTACAACAACAGCTATGTCAACTCGCCCATCGATACACCATACGCGTCGGCCGGTATGCAGCATGACCAGCGCTCTGGGTCCAGCTCTGCGAGGTTTAATTCCAGGCAATCGACTTCTGGATACGGCTACGGAAATGCGTATCGAGGGAACGGCGGGTCTGTCAATCGCTCAGGATTCTTCAACGCAAACGAATCGGACGACGATGAGCCGCTGCCATCGGCCACGGATCTCGAGCGGTACGATCACGGCGTCCATGACAACAGCGGCGAAAGCGATCATACAGGAATGGTCTTCCGCGACGGCCAGTGGTTCAAGGATCTCGACCAGCGATACTTGTTGCCCCTGTTCTCCAATTCGGTCGCGAGCAGACAACACGAGCGCAGACGTGCCATGAAGAGGGCGGATAGCGTATACAATGGGGGCGAAAGCGTCCCGGGCACTCCGAGGGATAGTAGCATGGATTGGGGAGATGAAGCGGCGATGGGCAAGGATGGAAAGCCAATTCCCAAGAACTTCGGGTGCGCTCCGGTGCCTTTGTTGCGCCGTCGTGATAGCTGACAGAGCACTCCTTGACCGCAGTGAATCGGTGCAGGATTTTTTCTTCGCACGTCCCGACGCCAATCCAGCAGCAGCCTCAACGTCCGACGCTCTAGCAGCGGGCTCAACGGCGACAACGGAGTCGGCGGCAGTGGAGGGCACGAGTACCCTCTCGAGCGGCGACGTGCGATCACTCAGCCGTCCACGCCCACCATCACTGAATTCGCGTCGCGCGAGTCGGGAAGATTTATAGGCAGGTCGGATTCAGCGTCGGAGTCGGCCGTCGGGGTCGGTACGAGCACTGAGGTCGCCGGTGGGCTACCTGGGTCTTTCACGGGCAATCGAATGAGAATGAGCGTCGCGACAGCGTCCAATGCCCGGTCGGAGACGTCGAGGGGCATATAGAGTATCAGGAATGCGTTGTCCGCGAGGCGGATGTATCATATCTTTACCAAAAGGGAAATCCGAGATTTTCATGTAAAATGAGGCAGGTCCAAGGATTGCACATGTCCTTTAATCTCGCCCGACTGCACCGTTTCGGGCTCGGCCTCGATGGCGACTGTAGCCATCCAGCTATCTATATATGTGCTAGACGGTCCCCCTCTCCTCGGTTACGTAACGCCGTGCCGGGCTTTAATCGGCCCGTCTAGTCTATAACGGTCCAGGTGAAACAAAGGCACTCGCTCGATCAAACAAAACAAGCGACCGAGCAGCCTTGTTTCCTCCTCTGTCGTATCGGCCCCCTCGTGTGGATAGTTCTGGCCACTATCGCCATGCCATCGTCGTATCAGTATACCTGAGTGCCGCTCTGGCCATCCCGCATCTCTTGTTGTCATCGTCAAGAGGTCTGCTCCGAAGCGGAAAGGCACCTCCTTTCGGATCCCCTTTCGATAAGACCGACGGAGCGCTGAGCGTTCGTCGGTACTATAGCCAGGTGCACTTCTCAGCCATCGTCCTCGTCTTCGTTGGCGTCCCGAGAGATTTGCGGAGAGCAGTGAAAGCAAGGGCTTGGGACAGCTCGAGGTCATTCCGAGCTGTGCTTTTGGGAAAAGGATAATCGTACGTCGTTATCTTTCGCCAGATTTTCATGAAACTCATTCTCGTCTGGTGATTCCCTGTCAGAACCATTCTTGCTGAATCGCGCGGGGTCCTGATCAGATATCACATATCGGCGAACTCGACGGGATATCTGTCAATGGTAATCTGAAATCCGCGATAGCTCAGCCGATTCCCTCACAAGGATATAGCCGTCCAGTTCAAACCGCAAGACTTCATCAAACCACACAATATCCGTCATGCAGGCGCACCGTCCTATCAACGGTCAGCCTCCTCGATCGCACCCTCCTCCTCAACCTTATCCCGTTATGCACAATGCGAGACCGCCAATACCCTACAGCATCCCCCTTGCGCCCGGCCAAGTCGTTCCCCGAAACCCACCTCAAAGGGGCCCTCCGCGTCCAGGCATGTTTCCTGTCACCTCCGAGCCGACCTTCAGGGATCTCCGACCGGGCGATATGGTTCGTGCACGAAGCACGCCCATGGAAGATGCAGGACGCGCAGGCGTCGGCGCCGGAATGGGCATGGCGCCGAGGCCGCATGTCGCGCCTGGTGCATCGCCGCTTTCGATCGGAAGAGGGATCGATGAAGCGGGGTATCCGGTCATGGCGAGTGCGCGGAGTCACTCTGGGAGCGGTCCGGCGCAGCAGCAGGTGTATAGGGTGGTCCCCGGAATGGGGAGGGAGGGGCCGCAGGTCGGGTCGTCGGCTGGTGACGAACGTTTGATGGCAGAGAGGATGAATCAATTGTCACTCTCTGGCACCTCAGCGTCGCAACCGCCCCATCATCATCCGCAATCTGTCCGACAGCCCACGAATTACTGGCCTGCAAATTCGCCACAGGCCTCATTGCAGCCATCAAGAGTTCCCTCTCAGGGAGGCAGTATCTCGAGTATTCGCTCCGCTTCAACCACACGTACAGCATCATCTAGCAACGAAAGCGCCTTGAATCTGCGCCAACATTACATAGCGGATCCAGCGAACGCAAATACGAATGGTCAGGCAGGATTAGGGAATGGGCCAAACACGAATCCGCTATTAGACTTGTTGGGCAGTGAACGGGAGTATGCCGAGCGGATGACGTGCATCGTGAGGGTGAGCAGTTGATCCGGAACTAGGCTTTTCTGCAACTAACGACTCAAGCTCTCGATCCATGACAGAAAGTCGCTGCAGCCTGGTCACGTAATAATCTTCCTCCGCCACTTTTGGACCGCATGTTTCGAGCGATAGAGGGAGTATTTAAAATTAGCAAGTCGCTCGTTCAAGTACGTAAATGCGGAGAGATTCTCTCAGCACAGTAGGTCCTAACACAATGCCGCTGGTAGAAGCTTGAGATCTTGGGAAGCAATGCCTCACCGCCGAAGGCACTCGGGGATCTCTTGATGCAATTCGTAAGAGAGGTTACGTTTGCGCACGGGAGCGAGTCTGACGATCACCTGAAAATAGGTTGAAGATCTCGCCGAGCCTTATGAGCGCTACGCCTCGGTATATTTGTGCAACTTTGACAGTCATCCCGCAATTACCAGTAATCAAAGGTTGCACGAGATCTTGGCGGCCATCTCAAATACTTTACGGCCGACCCCTCCAATGGCGCGATGGACTATGGACGCTCTGTTTCTGCTTCCGCATTCAAGGCTGCGGTACTACAGTCGACTTTACAACAAGCTGCTCAAGTCTGCAACCGAAGGTCGAAGCGATCATCGGATGTTGCAGCATGCCACCGCCAAGCTCGGGCGCATTCTGGCTTCTATCGAAGAGCGGCTCCGCATGGACGCAAATCAAGTAGAAAGACATGGGGAGGAGGAGGTCCTTCATCGAGTGAGGACAAATAACGTCGCTAGGGAACCGCAGAGGGAGGAGGATTTGTCGAGCTCTGGCACCACCCCGGAAATGTCCGAAATAGAGTCCCAAGATAAGGGACGGAACAAGCTGGAAGAGGAAAGGCGAAGCGTGGCCAAATGGGAACAGCAAAAGCGCAATAAGGCAGGTGGTTCGCAGGATGCGCATCATTCGTGAGCTCTGCAAAGGCAAGTCGATGTGACACTGCTTACCTCTTGACAAGAAGACCTTCCTCGCCGATTATCAACGGCAGCCTTGGTTCGCCGGGAACAGATATTGCATCCGTATCAACCGTGAGCAGGGAGAACATCACGCCGATCGAGCGGCCAGAAGAGACGCCGCCCACGGACTTGGAGATCAGGCTGGATACGGCAAGAGCAATTGATCTGTTTACGATGAAGCCAAAGGTAGGCAGATCGAGATCGGCTTTGTGTGTGCGCTCAAGGCTGTCTCATTGCGCGTGCAGGCCTGCAGGTTACAAATCGCGCCCCCGACTCTGGGTTTCAGCCGCCACCTTCGGCGATCAGTCGATAGCACCATCTCCTTCATGCCGTCATCAACGCGCCATGAAGTCATACATCGTCGTGCCCATATATTCGTGCTCACCGACCTTTTCCTGATGTGCGAACGCATGTCGGCATCAGAAAAGGCAGAGAAAGCGAAAGAGGTATTGGATAGTCGCCCCGATAGGGTGGGCGATGGTGGTCCTCTACCAGAGATGTGGCTGCTCTATCCTCCCTTGGCTGGCCGTCATCTTAGTGTTCTTTCGGGTAGTGTGGAGAATGAATTGATCGTTACGGTGATGCATCGCGAGAACTTTCTCCTGACATTCGATGACCGGCAAACGCGGGAGGAAGTCTTGGCAGATCTTCAGGCCTGCATAGCGTTTGCTTCGAACAGTCAGTCCTCTGGCCGGATTCTTTCCGTGATCATGCTCATCCTTTTTCGTTGGCATTTCAGATAGTAAGCCAGTTGGCAAGAGCACAACCTATAAGTCGAATCAGGGGGGATCAGCTCAGTTCGGCGATCGGGAACTACAGCATAGACCTGCTCCGTCTGCATCGCTCGCAGCAGAAGCGCGGATGGCGCAGCCAGTCCGACAAGTGGCACCTCGAATGATCGCTCCGATACCCCATCCCGCCGGAACCGCGGCTGTCCAAGTCATTCCCCATCAAGACATCATGGCTCCGCCGATGCGGAATGCCAGTCTTCCTGGTACCTCCACTCAGCAAAGAGTCTATCAAGCACCTGGACATGCTCAAGGTCTTCCACAGCAACTCCTTACTGCGCATCCCAGCCATTATGGGGCGGTCCCGGCCCGCGCCGCCTCTGCTCCAATCCCGCAGCCCGAGCCTGTTCCGCAGCATTATCGAGACCCGCCGCAAGGGCAGTATCCACCGAACCCCACGGTCCCGAATCACCTACTCGCAACCTCTGGCAATCCCGCATACAGGAGCCGATCGACAGAACCGATCCCGCCGAATGCGGGACCCAGATACCAGAACATCGCAAATGGTCTGCCACATTTGTCGCCGATCGAAAGGAGTCACGCCATGCCCGGAACCTTTAACGAGCCCGACTCTCCGCTTGACGATACGCAACAGATGCAAGCTGGGCCTGCGATCATATCCGCTAGGATGAAATGCAAAGTTTTCCTCAAGCACGGTCATCAGCAATGGAAATCCCTTGGAGCAGCCAAACTTAGTCTCTACGTCCAACGCGCAACTAATATTAAGCAATTGGTCGTCGAGGCGGACACTAAGGATGAAACAATGTTGATCTCGACCATTGTGCTCACTGACGGAGTTGAGCGAGTTGCCAAGACAGGGGTGGCGGTCGAAATCAGTGATATGAATGGGGCAAGAACAGGGATCATCTATATGATTCAACTGCGGGATGAAGATAGTGCCGCCGGCCTCTTTGGGTCATTGATCTCCGGGTCGGATCGCGCTAGGGTTCTTTCTGTCGGCAGGAAGGCATAACATGGAATATGCATGTGATACAACGCCAAAAGAACGCCAATTGGCGCGCTATATTCGGCTGGCTTCGGCGGAGCCTTCAAAAACATGAAAGCAAAGTGGTCGCTTCCCGACTTCTCAAGTGATCCGTCTATTTTGCACGCCTTCTCCTGTTCTGGATCCCATGGGGACCCTGAACGGGAGTGAACCAGCACTAGAGAAATGACGAAATCGTATCAGCCCTGCAATACATTCGTCTAGGCTCCCAGGCCATGCTTACATCAGCTCCACTGGATTTGAGAGAAGGATATAACGCAAGACACAAGAACAGTCAGCTGTCCTAGAGCCTGGACGAAGGGATGTCAGGTCGAGCTGAGACGCGCTTACAAGGTACAGGTACTGGAGAGAAACAAGGTTGCCGGATAAGTACACTGTCGGGATCAAGGGTCAAGACTTACTTCCCGTTGGGGCATAGATGGCCGTAAATGCATGTGTGTTGCTGAAGAGATGCCATAAACGATAATTAGTGATTGGAAGATGGCGGGCGGAATAGGGGTGACCCTTCGCCTTACGTCATGAGGACATTTTCCCGCCAAATGATAGGGGCAACACATCTCCCGAGCGAGGACCCTTACTGCGAGGAGCTCGCTCTGGGTCAGCTGGTAATGGTGACCAAAGTTACAGCGATCTTTGTTTGGGCATCCTGTGACGGCTAGATAATGCTTGTGACAAGGTCGGGGATTGAGCTTTTTCATGTTCTGGTAGTCGACTTCCTTGTAAGTCGCCGTGCCTGCAGTGTTGGGGACGGCAGCAGCCTTCAATGAAATCGCAGCCCGATGATATTTGCTCGGTCTTTGCTTATCGCTCGTGATCGCGTGCTTGTGAATCTTCTCAAAGTCGCTGGAGCTGACTACAGCGAGGCGAACGCCCAATTTGCTAGCGGTACCTTGCCTTCTGTGGCGAGGAGTAACCGGAGTGAATGCATCAGACAAATCGTTCAGAGTATCCTCAGCACAAGCCGCGTCTCCCGATAGAGGGCTGGCGGGTGTCGCTTCAGACCCGTGAAAGGTTGACGTTGAATGACCATCCGTCCAAGATTCATCATCGGAATCTGGTTGCCGGTAGTCCTCCTCGGACACTGCTCGCTCGCCTAAAGCTGAAGGCAACTGAGGCTCTCCATTGCTATCTCCGATTGTGACTTGAAGGGAACTCTGCGAAATGAAGATGCCGGGAACGCTGAAATGCGAGAACGTGACCGAAGTTTTCTCTAGCGCCATCATATTGGGATTGCACAGATGGATTCGCAATTTTCCTCCCTCGGACGCATCCACGAAAGATTGGACGTCTTCGAAGCCGAGATGCTAACAAGAACCATGATCAGGTGCTTGATCAGAGCCTATCCTATCTGTGAACTTACTTCATTGATTGCCAACACGATACAGGAACACATCATCGTCTTCCAGAATAGACCAAAATATCCTGCGAATCGAACCTGTCAGTCCTTGAATCAATCTCTATCCTTTTTAGAAGACCCACGGAGCAATCGATCCCGACTCTGATCCTGATCCTCGCACCAAACTATCGAGCAGAACTGCGTATTATACCAAAAGCCTTGCAAAAAGTCGTCAAGTAGCTTGTCAGCACCGATAGTGCCAGTCTATGTACGACAGATATGCGCCGATCAGCCTTGGAAGGTGATAGGTAGGTACGAGTTGGCACGTACCTGTAGCAAGCATCGCTTCGCATCCTCCTTTGTAATCCAGGTTTCACGTCGGTGATTTCGTTCGGCTTTAAAACTGGACTGGAGCGAGATCACTCACCAAGCTGTGAAGGAAGAAAGAGAGAGGCAAGAAATACGGTATTTCAGCTTGAGCCACATAGAAGAAGTTCATTTCACTTACCTGATCAGTACGTGCACCATGATGTGAAGGGATCCCTCTGAAGCATCTGCTACATTCTTAAACTCATCTTCAATTCGGCTCATGAGCTGGAAGGCAATTTGCTTGCCTTCCAAAGCCAAGCAGGTTCTCGTTATCGCTGATTGATTCGGGGAGTGTCCAGCGACGTACCTCCGGCAGCACCTTGTCGAACTGCAGAGATATGGAACTGTTGAGACAGGGTAAGAGAGACTACTCCTTTGTCCTCTTCACCTCGGGATACTGACCAAATCTGCAGACCCCTCCAGCAAAACGGGAACGATCCCGCGCATCCTCTGCGAGGGGACTCTTGAATAAGCAAAGGTTCCGAAAGCGTCAGATTATCCCGGCATCAAAACTCACAGCTGCCGTGGCCATCGGAGGCGATCCTCCGGTCGGCAGAATTACCCTGTCAACTTGACTCTCGGAGTTCACCCCATCGGTATCCTGCGGACCGCGCTCAATTGCCACCTGCGCCAGTTGTTTCTCCAATTCCAGCCTGGCCGTTTGAATCCTACTCGGGCGCATGATTAGTTCCCTAACGTTTCCACCTTTTGCAAACATCCGTACTTTGCTGCTTGGTGAATCAATTCACCCGCCAAGCCAGACGACTGCTCCCGAAGGTGACTCATCTTTTTCTCAATCTCCTGAATGGAAAGCAAGTCGTTGGAGTACGCTGCAATACCGGCGATGCTCCCAACCAAGGGCAATCCCGGACGAGAAGATATAGCCGTAGAGGCTTCTCCGGGCAGTTCGGGTCTGTGAGTTCCGTCGACCGGGAGTCCGGGGTCGGATTGGCTCATAGTGGATGGGATGTAACCTTCGTTCGCGCCGATGGTTGCGGCGGGACCGCCACAATGCAGCAGCGAGGGCGAATCTTGTGCGGTGTGTCGGAAGGATTGCTGCGGCAATCTGGAAATCTGCTTGATGGCCTTTTCATCCCAGATACCTTGAAGCGCAGTCCCTTCAGGAGTCTTGCTACCGAGTCGCAGCGAGTCAAAAGGCGAAACCATGCCCGAACGTTTCTCGCCATTCGAGTCTAAAGTCGTTTCAGGAAGAGCTGGAGAGTGTGAAAACGGAGCCAGCTGTGTAGAAGTCTCAGTCGACCAGATAGAAGCGATAGATGCGGAGGTTCTGTGGCTTGCCCGCATCGAACGAGGTCTGCCTCCCCCGTCACCAGCGAAGCATGGCGAAAATATGGCATGCGAGGTTGCGTGTCGCTGAGTTGAACCCGGTCGCGGCGCGAGTCCCGGAGGCGGGGCGAGGGTGCTGAATGTGGTCTCGGAGCGCGTGTCTGCGAGGACGATGTCTTCGTCGTCAAAAGGGGAGAACGCCGGCAAAAGGTGATACATCCCGTCCTCCTCATCGGTATTCCCTTGTCCTGGGCCGTTTCCCAGAGTAAAATCGGCAGGAGCAACGGAACGCGTCTGAGTTCTGGGCATGGGCATACCGCAGCCCACCGAGTCTCGCCGATCTTGCGACCCGTCTTGCATGCGAGTCAAGCCAAGGTATGAAGGTTGCTGATATGCATTTGGCCGAGGCGTGAAAAATTTGGCGTCACCTCGTAGAGGCGAGTACTGATTGAGAGCATCGATAGCATCGCTTGCAGGAGCAAGGGGACCGCTAGTGATCATTGTTCGTTTCCCGCTCACAGCGTCCGTCAGAGATGGCCACGATTCTTTCCTGCTGATAAGTCTCGTTTGTTGCGTGGATCCTTCGGGAGTTTGCAAGCCGTAAGAAACAGGCGTAGGCGGAGATGCGTCGGAATATGTACCAGGATTGCAATTGAAGAGATGGGAAGTAGTGGTAAGCGGTCGAACTGGGAAGGATGGAGGACACCAGGGTATGTGAGAAAGGAGAAGGATTATGACGGGATGTATCTCAAACGCCACCTCATACTAACCATTAGAGTTCTTATAATGTCCAATCAAGCCCATCTCCACCCGCGACAAGGCCTGCAAGCCGGCCGATGGTGATGGCGTGAAAGGATGTCCTCCGGGGGAAGGCTCCAACGGAAGGATACTGTACCCTTGTCCCGAACAGGAGGGCGAAACCGGAGCGTGAGTTACGCCACTCGTGAGCGGTGAGCAAAGCCCGGGGCACGAAGCGTCCGTGAAGGGAGCAAGAGTATCGTGGGATGAAAAGCAAAAGGGCGAAGTCGTCGAGTGTCGGCGAGAGTCTAGGCCGGACGTGGGGCTCGCGGCGTTGGCGAACATGGTGGCGAGACAGGTGACGCCTCCTCGCAACGATCACTCGCTGGACCGGGACTGATGCCACGCCTGAGATGAGTATCGGACGAGATTGCCCTATAGGCTTATATAGTCGAGTTGAGCATACTGGGACACCGCGCATCAGGGCCATGATGGAAGCCTCGCATGGAATACGGTCACGTGACACGGACAACCTGAAACGCGAACATCCCCTCGGTCGCAACGGTTGCAAGCGAGCACGGCCAACGTGGTTCGGCCGCTTTCGCATACGGCATGTATTAGCTAGAAGACGATGAATATCTGCTATTCTAGCCGATAAGGATCCTAAGCTATCATCCCATCCCAATTCACTTCGGACCATTTCGGCCTGAGAAAGCGCGAGATTTCCATCAGCGCTGGTCATATACATGCCGACCACGAGGCACTCACATCGGCGTCTCCCAGCATCCGAGCCTCTCCGTCGTGTATCTCCATGCGTGCAAGTAGATGAACAATGTATCCGGCTTGGGATCCGGCGCGAGTGGGATGTGGCATTCTGGGCAGAAGCCTTCAGGTACTTCTTCAAACTGCATGAGCAGGGCGTCTTGGCCTGGAACGCATTCGTCAGCATTGCCAGGACGCTGGAACGCCCCTGATGGACGTACCTTCTGATTGTTGCTGCGCAGCCTCTTTCATTCGAAAGACGACTTCGCTCCACCTTTGATCCCAAACACGGATTCAACCACCGCCAGAAACAAACCGAAATCCCATCCGACCTACTTTGCCCAGTCCTCTTGTTCGTCCTTTTGCCGCCTCAACTTGGCCACAATCTCCCGCGCCTCCCTACTGAGATATATCGGACTCCCGCCGACCACCGTGTCATCCTCCATTTCCCTCGGCAACAATGCCGGAGTCCCCGCGCCGCTTCCCTCGGTCCCGGCGCCGTCCTTGCCTTCGGACGCACGCAACCGCATCAGTTCCTTCTCAAGCTTGAAATTAAATTTCTGCTGCAGTTTGGCCGAAGGCAGTGCTTCCTCCCCACGCAGCCGCGCCTCGATCGATGCGAGCGTATCCGAGGCGGGCGTATCCATCCCAGAGGGCGTATCCGCATCCCCTTCCGCGGGGATATCCGGCGTCAAGTCGACGCCGCCCCGCCCAAGGTTGGGCCCCCAGATTTCCGAGGTGCCGTATAGCGGGTCGTTGACGATCGGGTGACCGATGTATTGCAAGTGAACCCGGATTTGATGGGCTGGGAGGGGGTCAGGATGGGCGCGATTGAGTATGCGATGGGACGTACTTCGACCGGTGATGGGTTTACCTGCGCGTGCGAACCATGTCAGCGGCTTGCACGAGATTGAAAGGCAATGACTTACAATGCACTACACTCTGGTTCCGCGCTGCATCATAATGCACTCGCTTGAAGATCGTCTTGGCGTCCTACCAAGCGGCATTCAGTCTCCAGGGCTCACAATGCTGCATTTCCATTCCGCAAACAGACCTTTCCGTCCGGCGTACAAATCACAACGCCCATTTGCCGATCAATCGTCAACAGCGACTGATCCACCACGATCTCTTCCCTGTTACTCCACCAATTCAGCTTTCTTCCGCCCGCTCTTGAAACAATACGTTACACTCACTCGGGAAACTCGCCAATAACGCGCGCCAGGTACTCCTTTTTAACGTGGCCCTTGATGAATTCTTCTGCAAGGCCAGTGGAAGCCTTGCCCGTCAATGCGAGGATCATCAAGCCGGACGTAAGCCTGTCCAGGCGGTTGACGCCTTCAAAAAGTGAGATGTAAGAATTGGCGAGAAAAAGGGGAATTGTCGCGGGACATACTGTATGCCGTAATACCGAGGTCTGATTTCAGCATCTCGAGAACTGTGTGCTTGTAGTATCTTCCCGTGGCGTGTACAGGCTTGGAGGCCGAGGTAATCAGCTTGGAGGCTGGGAAGAAAACCGCGTCCGAGGTGACGTACGACAGAGCCTGGTTTACTGATGACAATGAATTGCTTTTCATCGTCCCGATGAAGCAGCAAAATCGGGGATACCGTCACTGGTGGTTCATGCCTGTGGACTGTATTTCTACGGGGCGCTGTTTGGTTTCTGCATTCCGACAAACGGGGCCGAGATTAGGTGTCGCTCACTCTATTCTATCGCCGTTCTTCAAGAGGTATTCCGGACCGACGACTTTGCCGTTCACTTTGGTTACACCCGAGGCCAGAGCGTGCCTCTGCAGGTGGTCCACCGAGAATGAGCATGGATCACCATTCTTCTATTGCTACAACCTAAGCGACGTACATAGTAGTCTACGGATCGATCCCGAAACTCGGTCGAGATGACCTCGAGGATCTGGCGGCCGATCCAGCGCTGTTTCACGTTTGTGCGGTACGGGTGGTAGTAGGGCTCGCAATAGCGCAGCTGAGGGTCGCGCTCTTTTTCCTTGCCCTTGAACGAGGTGGGCGGCACGGGAATATCCATGGTGTTGATGGGAACGAGGATCTGCTGCTTCGACGGGTATGACCCCTACCAGAAGAATACTGATAATAAAATAATGATGATAATAATAATCGCCCCGCTCGATCGCCCTTGGATTCCCTTCCCCGGCGGCCGGCCCCCCTCCCTGCGCTAGCTTGCGCTTTCTCGCTCGCTCGCCGGCTCGCCCATTCGCCCAGCGAGCGGGCGAGCGACGCCTCATGATCTCGTCATCTCGCGCCGACGACTCTGTCAACCCGCCGACGTCTCTCCCTCCATCATACAACCCGCCCCACCCACGCTTCCACAATGTCATCGGATCCGACATTCAAGTACGCAAAAGAGCTGCAACTTCTCGCGCCGTTGTTTCCGGATTGGGACAATCAGGCACTGGCGTTTGTGCTGGCGGATACGAGGGGGAATGTGGAGGATGCGGCGTTGATGATTTCGGATGGTGAGTGCCGAACGCAGCAGCGAGGATACCCCGGGGCGATCGGTGGGAGCGAGAATTACAGCGCTGCAGGCGACGAATGCTGGAGGCTGTTGTAGGACGGCCTAGATCGCTTCTTGTCGAGCCAACCGAGAATTCCACCGCTGCAGGCAAGGAATTTCCGAGGCCGTCGTCGGACGGCCGAGAAGACCTCTGTCAAGTGAAGCGAGATCAAGCCGCCGTACGCGAAAATTCGACGAGGCTATCGCAGGAGGGCCGAGATCACTTTAACACAGCATGAACCCAAACGTCTGGGGACAGGATCCTTCAAACACGCCCTCATCTGCGAGGAAACAGCATCGGCGAGCGAGACATCAGGCACGGAAATTTCCACATCTTCCCGACAAACAGTACAGAAACGAGAGCGCACACGGAACACGAAAACGACCAGTCATGTATCAGAGGAATAGGAGATCGCGATCGACACGATAGGAGACGTTCGAGACGGAATGCCTCGCCTCTTGCTGGCCTCAAATTCTCCTCTCGATCAATGTCCTCTTTAACTGTTACGCAATGCACCGCTAACTTCCCCTTTCCTTTCCAGGTCGAGCATCAAAGTTCACGACAGCCTCACGCAAAAAGGAAAAGAAACCTACGCCTGCCGCGCCGTCGAGCAGGACGACCAACAATGCCACCATGGACAGCGCAGGATGGGCAAACGCATCCGCTGATGCAGGTGTCGGTTCGTCAAGAGGAGGTCTCCGAGGCGGACGTGGTGGAGGTCGCGGTGGACGTGGTGGGCGCGGAGGGTTCGGTGAGTTCAGGCCGCTCGTTGCATGTCGTGAACGAGACTCACACGCGGGCTCTCACAGATGCCGGTCGAGGAGGACGCGGTGGCAGGGGCGGCGCACGTGGCGGACGTGGTGGTTTCCGAGGCGCATCGCATGACGCACCAAAGGCAGACAGCACCGAAGGCTGGGCATCGTCGACCGATGCACCCGTCGCGGCCAACGAGGTGGCTGATGCCGTGGAACCCGTAGCTGAGAGCAAGGAGAGCAACAAGGCCAAGGCATCGGAACCGGCAGGACCGGCGCCCATCTCGTGGAAGAGCATCGTCGCCGGAACGGCCAAGTCAAAGCCGGCTCCCGCCGCGCCCGCATCCACCAACGCTGCGGGTCTTGCCGCGCTCGAGGGTCAAATCAACAGCACAACTGCCGGCGAATCTGCCGTCGCTACGGAAGACGCCTCTGCTGCACCGGTTTCTACAACCGCCACGGCCGTCGCAGACCACGTTCAGAACACGGAAGAATTCAACGCATCAGGCGGATGGGGTGACGCGCCGGCCGCGAGTGAGATCGATGCCGCCGCGAAAGCAGTCGGATGGGATAACGCGCCAGCCGAGACACCCGACGTGGCCGCGCCGGCCGTTGCCAAGAAGACGTCGATGATCCCCAAGAACGCCAAGATGAGCTGGGCCCAGATTGCCAGGTGCGTAGCCTGTTTTCCTGGGAAGGAGGTCCAATATGCTGAATTTGCGCTAGGCCCGCGCCCAAACCTGCTCCCGCTCCCAAGGCTGTTCCCGCACCCCCGGCACCTCCTGCAGAGGCTCAGCCAGAGGACGCTCAAGAACAGCCCGAACAGACAGAGGCGTCGACAGAGGAGACCACCACGGAATTGGCTGCCCAAGCCATGGATCAGCCCGAAGTGATCGTGGACCAGGAACCCAAGGCTCCTGCGCCCGTCGACGCCGTTCCGGATGCGGCCGCCGTTGCCGAGGTCGAAGAGGAAGTCTCGACTGCTCCCTCCGTCTCCGAGTCCGCCCAGACTGCCGAAGCCGTGCCCGAGGCGTCGGAGCCGGCTTCAGCCGAGCCGATCAAGGACGCCTGGACTAGTGACGTTCAGGCGGTCCCGCAAGTGCCCGCAGCGGCTTCCGCCCAGGCGACATCTTCTCAGGCTGCTGTCCCGGCCGTCTCTGCCCCGGCGTACAACGGTCCGCCCGGGCTCAACCCGGCTACTAAGGCTTCCGCTTCGGCGCCCATTCGAACGTCATCTCGAGCCGCCTCGCGATTCACGGATGGACAGGCCGTCGTCATGCCCGGCGCGATCTCTTCATCGTCGGGTCTTGATATGCAGTTTGGCAGTTTGAGCTTTGGCAATGCGTCGTCTGGTCCCGAGCCCATGTGAGTATTGCTGTCGAGATCGAGGCGGACATGTCTGATTCCCTTGTAGTCAAACGACCGAGCCGCTGGACGAACACAAGTCTTCGCCTCCGGCAGAGGCCCGACAGCCCGTCGCATCCGCCGCTCAAGCGCCGGTTCAGGCCCAACAGCCAGCCGCTTCTCAGCAACCGGCCGTCGCGCAACCCCCGGCTCAGCAGGCTACCCAGCCTGTTGCTCCGCAGATCCCCCAAAGCCAGGCTCAGCCGCAGCAGCCGCAGCAGAACGCCTTCCCCGTGCAAACCATCTACGGACAGAGCCAGGGTGGATTCTACCAGCCCAGCCAAATCGGCGGATATGCTCAGAGCCAACTTCCCGGCCAGCAGCAAGGCATGTTCCCCCAGCAATACTATCAGCAAAACCAGCACTTGCAGCAGCCTCAATCGGCTCCTTCGTCTGCGACTCCTGAAAACCAGAATGCTCAACCTGCGGCGTCCATCAACAGCCACGAGCAGTCAACTCAACACCAGCAGACTCAGCAGCAGCAGTCACACCAGGGCTACTATGGTCAGCATCAATCGGCGCACCAGGACCCGCAATCGAGGTTTGCCGCCGACGCCCAGGCCCAGCACCAGCCGCAGCAGTCGCTGTACGGCGGCTACCCTCAGAGTCAGTACAGCTATGGACAGCCTCAGGTCCAGCAGTCTCAGTCTCTCGGCAACGACATGTATTCGTCCGAGCAGCAGAGGGTGAGTTATATTCACGACAAGACGGCGACTTTGCTAACATTTTCCGCAGTCCCTGTACGACTCTTACGGAAGTGGATACGGTCGACAGGGCCAGGAGGCCAACAAGCAAGCCACTCCCCAACCTGCCTCGGCTCAGGCTATCGGAGTGCAGGCACAGCCCGCTCAACCTGCTCAGCAGGCTCCTCCTAACCAATTCTACTCTGGAATGAACACTGGCTATTATGCTCCGTACAACCCGTACTTCCAGTGTGAGTGCATCTTCCCCAGCACTGATCTCCCGTTACTGGGCTGATCTTGATTCTGCAGACGCCCCGAACCCTTCTTACCAGCAGTACTTCCCCATGGGTCAGCCCGCCCGAGCACCTTACCAAGCTTCGCCGGCCGCTCCTGCCGGCCCGATGCTCGGGCAGGCTGTCAACAAGCCTGCGAGCGTGCCTCAGGCTCAATCGCCCTATGCTCCCCACCAAACATACCCTTCCGCCGGCGGATACGATGACAGCTCGTACTTGAACCGATTCAACGACAACAAGATTGGTCAGCAGCCTGCCCAGCAGGCCTACCAAGCTCAGGGCGGCCTTCACAATTACCTCGGCTCTGGCAGCCAAGGCTCGGCTTCTTCCGGTCTTGCACCCGGTCGAGCTGGCAACGACGAGGACATTTATAAAAACGCCGGCTCGCTGCGAGGCGCAACTTCGTTGGGACAACAAAGTCAACAGCAGACTTCTCAGTCGCAGCAGCCTCAGCCCCAGTCGCAGCAGCCCCAGCCCCAGCAGCAGCAGCACCAGCAGCAACACTCGTTCGGCTACCAAGGTTACCCGCAGCAGAGTGACTGGAGCTCTTACGCCCAATACGGTTCCCGAGCAGGTGCTGGGCAATACTGGGGTGGACAGCAGTAGACCCGGATCTTGTCAAGAGGATGGTCATTGGAGACGGCCACTCTTGTATTTGTAAACAAAACAAAGAAGGGTCTCTGAACCCATTTGAAGGATAGCGATGCAAAGCCGAAAGAAAGGCAGTCTCTTCTCAAGTTTGCCGTGACATGCGGTGTCTCGCGCGACAGTTCCTTTCGTTTGAGCTGCATTTCATCAGGCCAATGTGCCTGTTGGACGTCCAGCAACCCGTGTGCTCACTTGCTTTCTTTGGACGTCAGCATGGCAAGACGAGCGACCGAGTCTGTAGCAGATTGCCTCTTTCCTCGTCACCTCATGTGCAATTGCAGCAGAATATTATCTGTTATTCCTGTATTCTATCTCACTGCCCTGCATCGGGCTTGTTTTTCCTTTCAACATTATCCCCTCGATTACTTCTCGACCGCCACCTGCGCCTCCATTGCCGCTCGTCGCTCGGCGTCCTCTCTTTCCCGCCTGATGTCATTAATCTCGTCGAGAATCTCCCGGGCGCCCTTGTCCATCAACTCGCGCGCGACGCGGTGTCCCCATTCTTCGGCCTCTTGATGACACTTGACGAGCACCTTGCCGGCGTTGAGCGTCACTTGTCGCTGACCGTCTATCGAGGTCACGCACGACGTCAAGTGCAGGATTGCGTGTTTGCCGAATCCGGATTGCCGAAGCAGTGGCGCGGAGAATGACGGTGCCTCGGGCTCGACATCGAATGGGCGGTTAACCTCGGCGGCGGCATCACTCCCCGGCTCGACCTCGTCAATCGTACAGTCCACGCCCACGGGCACCGAACACCCTCCCTCGAGCTCGCGCAACAAGCCCCGCTCTGCTGCTGTTGTCCATTCGGCGCGCCAGTCCCCGGCATGCTGAAGTACGCGTTTGACGCGTTCATCCCCGGAGCGAATTTCGAGCGCGAGCGCGCCCTGGCCGACGGCGTAGAGAATGTCGGGCGCACGGAGGGTGGATGTGATGCGTGCGTCCCAGCCGAGACGATTGAGGCCGGCAGCGGCCAGGATGAGTGCCGTGTAGGGTCCGGTGGGGTCGTCGAGTTTCTTGAGACGGGTGTCACTGTAGGGTTGGGGGGTTTAGGGTATGAGTAGTGGTCAGGCGGGAGAGGGGGTTCAGGGGGGACTTGCAGGTTGCCTCGCTAGAGGACATGAATGTACCGCAAGTCAGTTTCCAGCCCAGAATGCTTGCCTTCGTAATCTCGACTACTCACGACATCCATGACCTTGAGTTTCGGGTACACCCTGCGCAACTGCGCTATCCTTCGAACGCTACTCGTGCCGACGACGCTCCCCTCGGGCAGCTCGGCGAGCGACTTGTATTGCAGACCCTTTTTCACGACGAGCGCATCGTGCGGATCCTCTCGCGGCAAGATGGCAGCAATCTCACAGTCGTCCGGTATCCGCGTCGGCATATCCTTGAGACAATGAATGATCATGTCGAGTTCCCCGCGCATGAGCGCCACCTCGAGTTCCTCGGTCCACAGCGACTTGGCCGGCGCCGTTCCGGCCTTGGCACCCGCAATGGCCTCGCCCCGGGGACCGATCCCTGCTACTTGGTTGTCGTTGGACAAGAGGTATAGTGGGGACGTCTTGTTGCGGTCCCCAAGGACAGACATGGGCGTCACGGGGAACTGGAGCTCGTCGCCCGGATGGAGGCCGTTGAGGAGGGCGGCGACATGGTGGGTCTGGACGAGGGCGAGTTGGGAGTTGCGCGTGCCGAGACGGTAGGTGTCGATGTTGGAGGGGCCTGCCATGGTGTTGTATGGCCAGGGGGATGGATGGATGGATGGATGGATGGTGTCGGACGGATGTGTTTGCGGTATACGCTTGACGACCGAAAACACGAACGCCCGCCCGCGCACTCGCTCGATCGGTCTTGCTTGCATCTGCTTCCGCGCTCAACAGGCAGGCCGTACACTCGCTTTCAGCAGACCGCTACATGCACCCACCCATCACATCACATCGCCCCACGCCACATCATGTCGCTCACATCCCTCCTCGGCGCCTCCCTCGTCGCCATCGCCCTCTCCATACTCTTCCATGGTACGCCCCCCGCCTCCATCGCTCCGAGCAGCAACATGGGTACATCGCTCACTCATTCCCTCCGTGCATTCCCGACGTAGCCGCGTACTCGACCTACGAGCGCAAGTCACACCCGCTCACCCCTTTTCAAACGTCTGATTTCTTTCCCCGACTACAGATCTCTCGATATTAAAGTCGCTCGGTAAACCCGCAACTACTATCCCGACATCTGTGGGTTCCCCTTTTCTCCATATGCAATATCCAGTAGCCGACGCTCATTTTCCCACGGCAGATCTGGTACGAAGCGTTCCTCTCATTCTTGGTGTTTGTGCCCGCGGTGGCAATGACGACGTCACCGCTGGAAGATATCACCTGGCGCGGGGAGATGCACAAGCGGTGAGTGTGTGTGTGGCGGATTTCAGGGGCGCCCTCGGCCTCAGAAGGAGTCATTTGGGACTGAGCTGTGTGTGATTTCTGGGCCGTGTTAGCATGTCGGAGGAGACGGATTCGCGGATGGCGTTTTTGCCGCTGGGGCCGGCGGCACGGGTCGCGTCGTCTTCATCATCGTGAGAAGCTTTTTGGGTGCAGGATGGTTATCGTGAATTGTTGTAAGAATAGATGTTCCCATGTTTTCGCGGATGTTCCCACAGCAAGGGGTTCCTACCAACGGAAGCAAGATGGATGGAAAACATCATGTATAGACACACAAACGGCAAACAAGCAAACAAACAAACAAATACGCATCTACAACGTTTTTAACAACGGGGGACATGGAACCCCATCAGAGTGATAGCCGAAATCAATCCTCGTCCCGACTTTTCGTGTTTGAGTCCAAGGATCCAAGGCGTTCGGATGGGCCCAGTGACAAGTGGGATACAACACGGCACGGCGCGCCAATGTATACGGCGGCGGGATCCCGAACGTGGGAGAAGGGCGGTACATGAACAAAAGGGGTTTCTCGTGAAAAGTCGTCATGGATACAGAGGTCGCGTAGGCGCAAAAGGGAGGGCCGTTTCCGCCAACCGCCGGTCAGGATATGCTGGATTCGTTTACTATCACCGGAATTCGCTTCCCCAGGTGTGGTCGTGTTCACGGCGTATCAGAGGCGGGCGGGGCGATTTGGTGATGTCTTCCATGCCGGCGGAAAGAGGCAGAGGGTCTATCTTTCCCCTGGTCGAGCCGGTGGTGGTGGGGCCATGTCGAAAGCGGTCGTGTCGAGATAATCATCTATGGGCAGCGCGTCTATGGTTGGGTTCGGTTCCCGTGAAAGGGCAAGTGCCGACAGGTGTCTTTCACGTCTGAACGGGCGCTCCAAGCATGAGTGTCCCGACGGATGCCATGCCGTCAATGTCGGGAACATCATCCTTGATTTCCTCTTGCTCATTATTACGCGACGCCCGATCCACCGACAGCACGTCATGACCAATCGGATCGTCCATCTCAAGCGCGGGACTCGTGCTCGTCGAGGATCCAAGACTGCTCGGGACGAGGAGTCCTTGATCGTCGACGCTGCGAAGCGACGGCGCGTCCGGGTGCGCGTGCCCATGCGAGCGCGGTGTCTTCTCACGCGAAACGGCACCCTCGGACACGGCCTCGGAGTCGTCGTCCTCATAAGCGAATGCTTTTTGTCTCATGACGTGGGAGAACGCTTTCGACTTGTATCCCTGCATCGCGCGTGCGTCGTCGTAACCTGATAGTCCCAGCGAATTTGCCAGGTTTGAGCTAGAGTCCCGACTACGCAGACCGGTATTCGGGGTGTGGGTGGTGTTGCTGTCGTCCGATGTTTCAGAAGACGCAATAGAGGTGGAGGAGGACGAGATTGAGGTCGCGACGGATGCGGGGGAGTAGTTGACCGCCGAGTTTTCCGCGGGGGTGGTGTCTGCCCGATCTCGAGCGGTATCTGACAGGCCGGATACCACGTCATGTCCTTGCATTTCGGGCGATGGTGCGAGAACGGCCTCCGTTTTGCCATTTGGGCGACGTGCTTTGCTCCGGGACTTTTCAGTGGGAGAACGAGGCAGGCGGATATCTCGCGGGGACTTGTGACGTGCGTCGGATGAGCATGAGATCGCGATCTCGCCTCACAGTATGCTCACCAAATGCAGCGTCCGTGCGATCACTGATCGACATGAAGCAAGTTTCGACACAAGCAGACAATAGGAATGGCGGTAATTGAGTTCCAGGCCAGATTTGGAGAGCAGGATTGAGTGGTACGCACAATACGCTACCAGATCCTGCGAAAGAAAAAGAGGCACAACGGTTTGAGAAAGACTGAGAGATAGCCTCGTCATTCAGAGACTTACGAGCAAGACGCAGAGGATGAATGGCATGGCCAATGTCACTGCAGCAAAACGGCACATGGCCGGGACCTGCGTGCAGGACACAAGTTCATGCATCAGCAATCTGATAGCCTTATCAAGCGAGGAAGACGTACGCTGGCAAGAATCGGAGGTAGGGGACAATCGAACGCAAGGATGTAGAGCACACGTGTTATGCTAGCTGAAGTATCGCTCATTTTGAATGGCTGAACTGTGAAGGATAGTTTACGATGTCTGGTATGCGGCGATGATCGTCAAAGTCGGATTTCCGAGTATGCCTTCCGATCAGAGAACGTTTCAAATCCCGAGAATAGGACAGGCGATTGAGATCGGGGAGCGCTCGACTCGATTTGTAGACTAATCAGGAAGGCTGCGATAACAGACCCGGAACACTTCCGAGAAAGACGAGCTTCAGCGACTGCAAATCGGGTCTACGAACGACAGATAGAATATCGACTTACGCGAATGCGGTCCCGACGGCAATCTACGGCTTCTCTTCCAATGCCGATCCAGTCGATTTCGACGCTAACGAAGAGATACCGGTTGCCACCAATGCGGAAAATGCAAGTATAGGGACGAATCAAGGATAGTTGACGAGGATCTAAGGATTCCGCAATTTATCGACGGCGCTGGAGTGAGACGAATGAAATGATTGATGGTTGCCAACGTTCACGGTCCTCGTCAGGTGAATCTCGCTTCTTCGCATTCAAGGCTCGCGAAAGTGGAAAGAGGGAGTGTCAATGATCCAGTGATAGCCGGGAAGTGTCTGTGTGTGGCTATGGGCTCGAGGGCAGCGCTATCTCTCATTATCGAGGCCGCCTCATCCCGCAGTTCCCGTCGAGGAGCACAGAGGTGCAACCGATGCGGAGTAACGCTGAGACACTCGCCATACCATTCGCAAGCAGCCCTTTTTGCATCCGGATCTCACGAACGAAACAAGAGTTTCCGCTGGATCGTTTCTATCCGATGTACACGCGCGGGAACAGCTAGAGCTCGTCGGCAGGCCGCGGGAGGCGACAAACAATGCAGTCTTGGCAAGCCCGTGCGCCGCCATCATTATCATCCATTGGCTTTGCTAGGCTGCTAGAGTCTCCCAGTCAACGAGACCGCACGCCGAGGAGGACCAGGATAAGATTGGGCGTTTCGCACGTAGTGGAAAGTAAATCTCCGTCATCTCAGGCCAGCCACAAAGACAATGCAAGGGCAGAACCGTAAAGAACGAAGGCATAGAGATTCCCACAGCCAAACGCAAGAGGGTTGCCTGCTCCCGTCATTCGACCATCAAAGCGTCCATAAACCCCCACCTTGAGAAACGTAGGCTCTATGCTATAGCGACTTTGGCTTCGACCGCGTTGTTGAATATCCCTTAGCGCTGCCAAGTGTATGCGCATTAATTTCAATTTTGTTGCGTGACAACATATGCGAAATGCTGTTCTATTACATGGTCAATACCGAGAATTGACTTCGAGGTTCGTCCCTGCTATCACGACTCTGTTGACGAATGTGACAGACATGAGCGGTGGCGCAAAAGAAGAGACAAGCATGAACGTACGTGACTCAGTATGATTCTTGCCTCATCTATCATCAATCCACTGATGTCGTATGTCTCCGCGGTCCGGGTAATGACCAAATACGGCAAATTCGTCTCAAAATGAGGAACCCGAGATTCCTCCAAGTACACTTTCGACGCGTGTTTTCGCGAAAAGTACTGCACGGTGTAATCGTCAAACATGATAAAGTTGTGTTCCCGGCTTGGACCGAGCATGTGTCCGTAGTCTGCTTCAAATTTGCGAATCGATGTGGGGGAAAAGTCAAAGATTTGCAAGTGGGATGGCCGCGGGGCGAGATCGTCCTCGTCGTCTTCGTCGTCTGTTGTTGGTATCTCGACACGGCTGATGTAGCGGTAGCCATGCACAAAGCAGACCTGCAAGCGGTAGCTGATCATTAGTGACCACGTACTCCTGCACGACTTCCCACGTACCCATCGAGGAGTCGCTTCTGGTTCTTCCATGACTCGCGTGAGATGCTTCCACTGATCCCACTCGATGACCCGATCATCGTCGGTCACCTCCACCTCCCGTTCCTGTGCCTCTTGCTCTAGCGTCTTCTCATAAGCCTTTGACATGTTTAGCAATCCCTCCTTGAGAAAGAAGACTACGGTTTCCTCGGCGATGGGGAATGCGCCGGCAGTGAGCACGAATTGCAAAGACAGCACCATCAGGCCCGTCTCTGGATCCTCGGTGAACGGTTTTAGCTTGCCCAGTGAAGTCTTCACGGACGTGCTGGGAAATGGCGGATCGGGCCTCGCCAGAATGGAACGGAGCTCTACAGAGCTGGTGGCAGTCGACTTATACGGATTCATGGAGAACCGCGTGAGCAGTTTAGCCTGTTCAGGATTCCTTGGGTCCCGCTTTCCGTTGATTCCGTAGATGTCCAGGTGAACTCGATTTCCGTGATCTATCACGAGCAAAAATCTATGCTCGTCCAGCAGAATCATGGCAGGGGGCGATGTCAACGTGGAAAGGACCAATTCCTGTAAAGGGGATGTTTGTCAGCTCCTGAAATCCTGACCGCGTGCTCCGACGTACGCCCAGATTCTCCCCCGTCTTCCAGTTCCAGACTCGAACCATGTGTGACCGTGACCCATCTCCTTGATCGTCGATGAAACCCGAGCTTGCCGGCGTGGCCGAGACGGCAAGGATGTCTCCGTAGATTTGCAGCAACTGATAAATGTTTCGGACCCGAGTAGACTCCTCGATGCTGTAAAGCGGTATCCGCGTGGCCAGAGGATGCGGTTGAAGTGATGATATCGTCAACAGATGGTATCTTAGTAGCGGCACGTTTGCTATCTGTGCGGTCCCGTATTTTCTGCATAGATTGTGGTCAGGTCTGCCAATACGGTTCCAGAGACGTGAGTACCTACATCTTTTCTGATATCACAATCAAATCTTGTGTTGGGTCAAAGGTGAGATCGGCAATGTCAAATCCGACATCCCGAGTCTCTGACGTGATTCGCTTCTTCAACTCATTATCGGCCCACGGCAATGCCACTAATCTGAGTAGATGTGGCTGGAAGCACGTCAACACGGGAAGCGGAGGGTCAAGATTTCGAGCCCACCTTGACGCCTCGTAATTGTTCCACCCAGTCAATGTTCCCCTCTGTGTGCAAAAAAATCCCTTCCTGCAATTCGTATATCGACGTCCGCCCGTTCACCGTGAATTCAAAATCCGTCCTCCGCGGACGCAGTGTCGACCACGACGCTATCCGCTCCTCCAGCTCCTTCAATTTCTCGACCGGCGGCTGATCTGGGTTGACGTCGACCAGATTATGCGTCAGCAGCATGAATTTATACCGGATTTTCGTGGACTTGAAAACCGTCTGACAGCGTTTGTCGACCTGGTAATCATGCGAGGTCGTCAGCTGGTAAGCATGACAGCGCAGAACAATATGCAGCCTACCTGGCCCAAGCGGACATAGTCGCCGGCGGAAAGGTTTTCGTAGAACTGCTCTATGATCTCGTCGGGAAGATCAGCCCAGCCCGCCGGCGCGGGCACGGGATCTGCTGGAGGATCCATGAATTCCGCGCGTGGAGATCTCGACGACCTCCTTGAAGCGGAGCGTTGGGCGTGTCGTGTCGAGCGAGAGCAGGAATATGCCAATTCCACTGCTATGTGGCCGACATCTCGCAGTGACGCCGACGTGACCAATGATGATGATTATCTCGCTAGAGCCGTCTATCTGTACAGTCTGGGACTTTATTCGGCTTACTTTCCTCCATTCTCGAGACATTCTGCATCCGCGGTGGGGACTAGGGTGGATGCAGTGATCGAAGCTAAGCGCTGGCACTGCGAGGCAATTCGGCCGCAAGGAAATATCGAATTCGCCGGACCCGATAGCAAGGGCGAGTAGCACACAATCCGAACGCTAGAAGACCGATTCACGAGTGACGTCAGTTCAGTAGGTCATTTTCACTGGACATCCATAAGTCATTCAAGCTGTACAACGCTCTACTTGAGCTCGGCCAATCGGACCCGAACAGCATTTGCGTGAGCCTCGAGTCCTTCCCGCTCGGCGAGCGTAACAACAATGGGACCCAGCCGACGCAGACCACCTTGCGTGAGCTCTTGCGAGGTGATGTGTTTTTGGAAGGAGAGCGTGTTGACGCCGCTGAACTGTCGAGCATACCCGTACGTCGGGAGTGTGTGATTTGTGCCGGAAGCATAGTCTCCACAGCTGTAGATGTCAAACACAAATCAATGTCAAGAAACTTTCGTCGCCCCGTGATCACTGACCTTTCTGGGGAAAAGGCGCCTACAAAGACACTTCCCGCATTATTGACCATCTTGACGGCTCCCGGTGAATCTGCCAAGTGCAAGATCAAGTGCTCTGGCGCGTATTCGTTCGAGAATGCCATCGCTTCCTCCAGAGCCTTGGTCTTGACAATCAGACTCTTCTTGATGGCCTGCTTGATGATGTCGACTCGTGGAAGAGCGCGTGCTTGACGATCAACTTCCACCTCGATCTCCTCGAGCATTGCGGCGTCAAGATCAATGGCCACCAAGACGACTTGAGAGTCGATGCCGTGCTCAGCTTGCGAAAGCAAGTCGGACGCGACAAAGACCGGGTTGGCGGTCTTGTCCGCAATAACCTACAAGCAAGGGCTTGAGCATTCCGACTGCCGCCAAGCCGAAACACTTACCATGACTTCAGAAGGACCGGCCGGCATATCAATGCCGACCAAGGCATTTGTATCATTCTGCACCAGCATCTTGGCCGCGGTAACCCACTGGTTACCAGGACCGAAGATTTTGTCCACCTTGGGGCATTCTTCGGTTCCATACGCCATCGCCGCAACGGCTTGCGCGCCACCCGCCTTCAAAATGCATGTAACACCCACGAGCTGCGCCACATACAAGACTTCTGGCGAAATGGAGCCGTCCTGTCGAGGAGGTGTCGCGAGCACGATCGTGCCACAGCCGGCAACTTGCGCGGGCACACCCAAGTGCAGCGCGGTGGAGGGCAAGATGGCCGTTCCACCTGGAACGTAGATACCAACACGGTCGATCGGTCGCGCAAAGCGGGTGCAGACGACGCCCGGCATGGTTTCGACGACAAGGGGCTTTGTCTCGGCTTGCCCAACGTGGAATGCCTTCAAGTTGGCATAGGCGCTGTCAATGGCATCTCGAACGTTTTTCGGCAAAACGTCTTCCGGGATGGATTCCGGCGTATAGAAAGGCGGTCGCATGATGTTGGAATCTAATTGCACTTGCAGCCTATCGAATTGCTGAGTGAACCCAGTGACAGCCGCATCGCCTTCATCTCGGACCTTGTTGACAATGGGCTTGACACGCTCAATCATGGCAGAAGAATCCATGACGGGTCGTTTCAAAAGCGCGGCCTTTTCCTCGACAGAGCACGAGCCCAGGGACGAAGTTCGCATACGGATCGGGGCATCCTCCTCGGCGGCGGTCGGTTCCGAGGGGAACGTTTTGGGCACGGGCGCGTCGGCAGTCGATTCCTTGGCTTGGCCAGGGATCTTTGCGTCGGGAGTAGGCGTCGCGGCAGAGCCGTTCTTGTCGGCCAATTTCTCCACCCACTTTTGCTTTGCGTCGCCCTGTCGTCGTTCGCCCTTCTTGCCCTTGGCGGCTTTCTCGTCCAAGCTTCTCTCTACGTCGGCCCAGCTGACACCGGCCTTGATGCAGCGAACCATGGTAAAGTAGAGAAGATCCGCCGCCTCGAATGCGACGTGTCGCGGATCACTGTCTTCAGCATCGACGAGCTCTTCCGCTTCCTCCATGATCTTTTGTTGCAGCAATTTCGGGTCGTTGAATAGCCGAGCAGTATAGGAGCCCTCGGGAGCGGACGCCAACCGGGACTTGAGGGTCTCCTCCAACGCAGCGATACCCTTCTTCTCGGCGCCAGACGTGACGTCGGAGAAACAACCCTCCGTTTCCAGGTGACAGAAGCCCGTGCCGCTCTGTTCGACCTCAAAAACGAGCGCATCATCGTCGCAGTCCTTGCGAAGCCTGACGACGCGTTGAGTCGATCCCGATGTCTCGCCCTTGCGCCAGAGGCCGTGCTTGCGCGACTGGTAGACACCTCGACCGGTCACGATGGATTCCGTCACGGACTCGACCGACGAGTAGACGAGGCCCAAGGGCAAGGAGGAAGTGCCTCCAGCGGCGCAGACGACGGTGGGGAAAAGCCCGTCCGGTCGATCCGACGTCAGGGTTGATGTGAATGCAAACGCAAGCGATGCCTTGGACAGCTTGGAGATGGCCACGATTTTGGGCATTTCAGGGCTCGTCGATGCGCCTGATTCGGAAAAGATGAGTCCCGGGGATTCTAGCAAGTTGGCGCGCAGGTGCTTGATGGTCGCCGCATCGATATTGTCCGATCCCGTCAATATCAGACCGGCAAACTTGTGGTGCGTCGGCCGTCCTTGCGCTTGATCGACGGTCGTGCGCAGAATAACACGTTCCCGGCCAACACCTTCTGGCAAGTGGGTGTCGGAATCGATGACAACCTTGCTGGCGCCCTGAGCGAGCAGCTGCCCAGCGTTGGATGCGTCACTTCCAACATCAATATAGTATTCGGCCGTGGCGGGCAGGTCGGCGATGACTTGAGCGTGTTCCGCCAAGACGAGGACGGGTCCGACCCGAACACAGGCGGCGAGAAGGTCGGTATCGACCTGTGCGACTGGTCGGTTGAGCAATGGCAGGAGCGCTGGGTACACCATGGTGATGATGCGGGATGAGCAGGTGGAAGAAGGAGCAACTACGCACGGGGGACTTGATAAATCCGTCGCATGGCTGACTCGACTTTTTCCGATCGCCCGTGTGAGTCATCTCGCCAAGCCCGCGCGATCGAGCCGCCACAAGCAAGCACCGGCTCACCAGGTCAACGACGACTCCCCCCGTCAGCCGATACAGGACTAGTCGGCCAGACAAAACACAGAGTAACATACATGTACTTGTTTAGACTTTATATGCATACAACCAGTAACCCACTCCCGCCGGCCAAAAAAACTATCGCCGCATTGAAAGCTTGCCCATTGACAAAGCGCCGACCTCCTCCACTAGTACTCATACGCATCATCATGTCCCGCGCCCGCCTGCGTTGCCGCTCCCCGACCGACACCGGGCGCGCCACTCCCATACGCACCGATCGCGCCGCCCGCAGCATTCCCCCCGCCCATACCCCCGCCCCAAACATGCGTCTCATCATACGGCGCACCGATTCCATTCCCCGCGGCCCCTAATCCGCTCGTCAGTGCTGGTCCGGCGCCACTCGCGATAGGGCCCGAGGTGGTGTCCATTTCGGCGACGCGGACTTGTTCGATGAAGGAGGCCTTGAGATCTCGGGTTTGGGTCATGAGCGCGATGCAGGCGTTGAGCAGCGCTTTCCGTGGCGAGACGTAGGGCTCCATGGCTTTATCGGTCTGTATACGCAGTTCCACTTGATTTGTGAGCGGATGTGGGATTCGGTAACCGGCAAAAAGGACGTTGCTGTCGAGCAAAAGTTGACTGAGGTAGATCGAATGTCAGCGGCGATGCAAGTCAAGATGACACCAGCGCGAACGCTTACGATCTCAGCATGTTGCCCAGCGTGTGGTCCTGTGCATTCAGAAGCACCCGAATGGACCCCTCCAGCTTGGTATCATCCTGTACTTCCATGCTATCCGCGAGCAACCGCATCAGTATCTCAAGCACCCGGGATCTCACAAGACAGACGTACGCCTCCTGGCCATTCTCCGTGTCCACCAACCATGCGGCGATTCTATCGGGATGATTCATGGTAGACTAGATTCTCAAGGACGATTGACTGAACGAGTCGGAAAGGTAGATCGCGTCGACGGTTGGATCGAAAGTATATGCGGGAACAAGGGAGAAAGCACAGGAGGCGTCAGCGTCGGTTCCTTGCGAAAAGGGATCGAAGCGTCTTTCCGGCTGGTACACGGCGCCAAGGGATCTGATATCATTGCACGAGGGCCGAACGACAACCTCTTTGAACACTTTTTTTTGCGAGATTGTATAGCGATTGCATAGCTTGGGATAATGCCCAGAGCGAACGATGACAACACATGCAGCGAAAGAACACGATACTAACCGAAGACTATTATTCCGCAGGCAAGCGGCAAGCTGAATTCCTCCTCTACTTAATGCCTATTTTTCCCCTCTGACGCTACCGGCGCATGGAATGTTGATCCAGTCCACAGAAATCCAGCAGCTAATGACACGAAAACCGAAAACAAGCGTCAGCGTCAATGCCAGTAAAACACCATCGAGAGACGGATCGAGCGTGTATCAGCTAGAGGTTGTCAAACATTGCGATGAGATGAGCCAATCTTGTGCCCGAGAGCGACAAGATGGCTTCCATCCCACGCCGTTCTGAGACAATAAATATACCATCATGGAGAGGAGGTGCGAGGGGGGGGAGAATGAGAAGCAATGACTCACTTGTGGTGAGATGGCAAGTGCGGCTTGAGGCGTGATAAAGTGGTAGTCCCAGGAATGATGAACAATCTCGACCCATGTATCTGTCAACACTCGTACGCGTTCCCACCTGCGCGCGCGATCGACAAGCGGACATTCCACCCACCAATGTCCTCTTGAGCGATCGAGCAAAAGAGCATCCGCTAAGCAGACGTGTATGTCAAAGCCGCGCTTGTATCAAGTTTTACCTGCGCTTTCACTCGTCACGCCCACTCCCGCCTGCGTGCCGCCATGTTTCCCGCTCACCCACCTCTCTCCCATCGTCACCCTCCGTCCGGGGGGTCTCGCCGGAAGCTGGCGAGCGAGCGTACGCGACGACGTACGGACAGCGACCGACAGCGTGGGACAGCGCTCTCGAGTGGCAAGGTCAATTCCTGGTACTCAGCACGCGCACAAGGCCTTGAGCGCTTCTTTCGGGAATCCCTCACCGACATCGACAAATTTGTTTGTTTAGGAGGACGTCAAGGTGGGTTCCCATTCCGTGCGGGTCGCGGTGCGGTCGACAGGGCGGTGCGTTTCGGATTTGCAAGGTGTTCATTCGGGAGAAGATGGAGGAAGGGAAGATAGCGGAAAGGGGAGAGGGAGGAAGGGAATGGGCATCGGGAGGATTTGACGGACGGCTTTGGCAAATGGTTCGATCAAGCATCAACGCGCAATGGAAATCGACATTTCGACAAATTCATCGATGAATACCAGTATTTGCAGGGTGGAAGCGAGATCATGCATGGTATTCGCAGGGTGGAAGCGAGATCATGCATGGTCGGCAGGAAAATCGAATGAGCCCTCGCAACTCCGAAACGACCGCTGCTGCCCGACCGCGGAAAATGCACCCCATACATGCAAAATCTTACCTCTTGCCTTTCATAGATGCCTACCCGATTCTCCAACACCCGAAAGCACCGAGGACACGTCTCGGCCGGTCACGGTCGTATCGGCAAGCACCGAAAGTCTCCGGGTGGTCGAGGTAAGGCCGGTGGTCAGCACCACCACCGAACCAACTTCGACAAGTACCATCCCGGTTACTTCGGTAAGGTCGGTATGAGGCACTACCACGTCTTGCCCAACCACTACTTCCGACCTACCATCAACATTGACAAGGTGAGTAGTCAACGTGATTAGAGCCGGAAAACGAATGATTGCTGATACAGCCCTGCGCAGCTCATCTCTCTGGATGCCGCCAAGGTTGATGCCCCGGAAGGCACCGTCCCCGTCATCGACCTCTGCCAGCTCGGCAAGCACAAGCTGGTAAGTGGTCACGCCTGGACCATTCCACCATTGCAGTCTGATTAATCATTTCCGCTTTTCCCCCTTCTCCTTGCAGCTCGGCAAGGGTCGTGTCGCCAAGCCCTTCATCGTCAAGGCCCGATTCGTCTCCAGGTTGGCTGAGCAGAAGATTCGGGAAGCTGGTGGTGTTGTCAAGCTCGTCGCTTAAATGCAGTATCGAATTGCGCCTCCTCTTTTCCGCCACCTTCCACCCACCCAAAAAAAAGCAACCAGCACATGAGGATTTCCAGAAGAGCCACGAGGTGGCAGGGCGGGCGCTGGTTTCGTTGTGCGTTTTCCCCCCGAGTGTGGGATACAGATAGTGCATCTGGTCTCCTGTCGTCTTTGAGCGTAGCATAGCTTGTTTTCTCCATTGTCTAGTATTAGCGGAATGGAGACAAAGGGATGCTACATGCATGGTTTTCTCAGATCACGGATTCGCAACAGGCACATCGAGGCTGGCGCGCTCGAAGTGAGAGTGTGTCTGAGCTTTTCAGCGTCGAGGGTTGGCCGAGCTAAATGCGAGCCCGCGCGACGATATCAGGATGTTGCAGATTCGGCACATCTTGCCAGCACACTCGCCACATTAGTCAAGAGTCTACGAGTGTTCTGTGCCAGATGCGAACTTCATGCGGAAGAGTTGTCTCCCTCCCCCGACTCTGCAGTCGTGGCGTCCTAAGGCGGATTGAGATGACAAAGACCGGTAAACTGTCTTGTCCGGAACGGCTCGACAAGATTTCGATCGTCTTTCCGGACCAAAGAGATACGGGACTTGACACCCACGATAAGACGCCCGTTCGCTAGTACGGCGTCGGCAGTGACGTTTCGCTGCGATCATGAGATTTCGTTAACATGTCGTGAAATGGATGAGGAACTAAAGGAAAACAGCTTGCGGGGAATGGACATATGGATAACAAGGCTGGACTACAAAGACTAACACGAATTGCCTTTTGCTAGAGGAGCACGAAGAAAGGATATCGGTTCATGCAGGCACGCCATGCTGTCGTTCAAACAAACGGCCTGAAGGCAAGGAGCGACGGGAGACGTTGAGCCGGATGAGGAGGGCCAGCTGTCATTGGCATATTCCTCTCCACCTATACGGCAGAAATAATAACTGACAGGGTTCAGAATGAGGCTGTATGACACGATCCAGCAGGTCGTACAAGGGTCCTTGGCATTTTGTTCGAGATGCTGGGGTCACCTCGCACCCGTGCCGAGGATCTCCTGTTGCGCTTGTGCTTTTTGCTTGGGCGTCCCATTCACCGCTGACTCGGCAGCTTTCTCCGCGTCGGATACCCTCTCCTGCCCTGTTGGATGAGAATCGCGGTGGGGCCGAGATCAACAAGCCGATCATGAAGGGTGGCAGAACGGAGATCCGTCGGAAGGCGATCCGGGGGTCATTAGGAGGTGATTATCGGGACATGAGAACGGGTATCGTACAGGGTCAGAGAGGTGGAATGAAGGAAGGATACGGGTAATCAGTCAGACAACGAGCTGGTGGAGAACAGAGCCAGAACGAGAGCATTGACTGCACGGGATCCGCTACGAGGTCGAGTTTCTGAAAGCCATTACTTTTCGCGACTTCGCATTGATTGTTATCACCGTACCAAGGCCCAAGTAGGTCTTGCGACCTATCCGGACCGCACTTCGTGTGACTTCCTGTCCCAAGCAACGCCAAATCGGAGGGTTAAGACCGAATCTTCACTTACAGGTTCTGACTTCCCTAGGCCTCGTTCCGTTCTTCTCCGCTTTGCGTCTCTCTTCGACGTGACCTTTTGCCCAGATATATGAGCCCAAGCCCGCGACAAGTAACACGCCCCATCCATACGCCTAGTTGATGATAACATTTTTCAATGTCCCGAGGGCGATTTCGAATATTACATGCGAGTAGAATGGTTGGCGGTGAGAAGCCTGAAATGAAAGTGTTCAAGGCGGGCTTACAACTGATCCTGGGCGGTTCATGTTTGCGTTCACGTTCCAGAAATAGCGGACAGATATCTGACGAGGATGTGCGGGGGGTTGTGCGCCGAGGATCCCGTCTACGCAATCCCGATAATCCACCTACTTGACGTCTTCTGGAGCCAAGATCATCTAACTACCCCCGCCTGTCGCCGATTGCAATGCGCCGATCGCGCGAGCCTCTGTCGGTCTCCTCCGCCATTCGTCTGCTATTTGGCTACCTCGTGTCGTCTGAACACGGTTGACAGCAATTTTACCACTGTGTCTGCACGATGGAGCATTAGGCATGGCGTGGATCTGCTCTTAGCGGCGCTGTCACGGGTGCGCATGCGCGTGCGTGCCAAAGATCATGTCGTGCGAGACCTATCCAACGTTCAGTCAACTGTTTCGAGTCTAACAAGGAGGAATGACGAGACAGGCGATCCGGCCAAGTATCCCGGTCGGAGTGGGATCAGCAAGGGTATGGCGAACATTGAGTGCGGTGGATGATATACGAATGCCGATCTTCGGAAGTTTTGGCAGTTATTACAACGGCAGTGGGTTGGGAGTGGGTTGTGCAACGCTATGGGCGATACCCAAAGAGCCCTCGCTGTAGGAAGATGCCGCTTTGCGATAGCGTTTGGCCTTTTGCATCTACTCAAGCCCCACGTGGGTCGTGTTGAAGCGCTCATCGTGAGGAATGCAAAAAAGGGTCTGTGTGGTGACGCGACGCGCGACCTTGATTCGTGATTCCCCCGCCCGTCAATGTGGACGGAACAGGCATCGCGAGCAGATGCACAGGCACCATGGATCTTTGTGGACGTCTGCATCGATATCCGAGGCAATACAGATACTGGAGAACGGCGCCGCGGGCGTCTGGTGATCAGAGGCCGCTCGCGCAGTGGGAGCTGCGTGGCGACTGCGTAACAGGGCTATTCTCAGCGAGCACACAGACATTCCAAAAAAGGACACGATGAATGTACACGAACCATGCTAGTTCCCCGGATTGCGGGAGTTGCTAAGGCCTCTCGTCCTCGGAGCCCGGGAACGAGCCGGCAAGCGGAAGATTGTTACAATAGTCAAAAAAGAGAGTCTCCTCATTCAAGTGTGCGACCCGTGAATGCTGAGATGTGACTGAAGAAGAGGGTAGGCAATCGATGCTGTACTCTGTGACTGTAGAGCTATACGGTAGCTATCGACAGCCAGTCGAGGTAACAGGAATGCTCTTCTCGAGACTCTTCGGGCGGCAATCTTAGTCTAGCTGTAAATGCTATCAACGTTACCGTAGGCAAATGCTGCGAGACATACAGCGGGATCAACTGCGGGATGCTAAAGAAGCTCAACCATTGCTCCGAGCCGAGCGATCGACGTCAAGGCTGACCCTAGAAAGTTCTCCGACACGACTACCGCAGCGTCATACACGTCGCCGTCAGCGTCACTACCCATCCGCTTTGCAGCCGGTTCCCCCAACTTGCCTACCGGATGAACAGTTGGATGAACGGAAGCACCTGTGGGAGATTCGTCTTTACCTCAGATCAGCTCTCAGGTGCTGGACAGCACAGCGGACACAAGCACTCCAACCCCAATCGAGTTAGGCGAGCTTTTCCAGCCTTTTGCTATGACTTCTCTTGATTCTCCCTGATGGAAGTTTCCCGAGGTGTGTGACAGTTCCTCGCGCCCTTCCTTCGAAGCTCGACAGCCACGTGCGACTGCGTATCGGCGTTGGTTATTCCGACAAGCGCAGCCAATGTCAGAAAGGATTCTGAAAATGCAATTACCGATACCTTGCTTCGGGCTGAGCTTTCTCAGGTCACTGAAACCCGAGCATCTGTCCCTCGAAAAAAAGGTTGGAGCGCCCTTCTAGAGGCGGACGTGGTTTCCACACGAGCACGGAGTCTACGCATTCCGTTGATCGATCATGCACAACGTGCAAGTATATAAGAATGTCAGTTTCAACACTTCTGGCCATCCATAACGTTGTTGTCCATCAAGTTTCGTTTCGTCGACTTACTCTCATCAAGACCGCCTTCGGCCACCTTCCACTCACTTCCCACCTTCTTTACAACAAAGTGTAAGCTCAAAATCTGAGATTTTCCGCGTTGACCGGTCTGATCTTTACTGCTCGTTCAGTTGTTCAAAAACCCAACATCAAAATGTTCTTCTCTACCGTCGCTGTCACCGCTTTCGCCGCTCTCGCCGCTCTCGCCGCCGCTACTCCCGTCAAGCGAGGTTTCGGAGGTCGAGCCACCTTCTACGCCACCGGACTCGGAGCCTGTGGTGACTACAACAACGACTCGGACTTTATCGTCGCTTTGAACAGCGCTCAGTACGGCAGCGGTTACCCCGGCCCCGAATGTGGCAAGCAGATCCAGATCTCTGGTAAGGCCGTCGCAATCTCTACAGTAACTCAGTACTGATCTTCCGACTGCTCATAGCCAACGGCAAGACTGCGACCGCGACCATCAAGGACGAGTGCCCTACTTGCAACTACGGAGACCTTGACATGTCTCCGGCGCTCTTCAACCACTTCTCGACCCCCGACGCTGGAGTCTTCCAGGTAAGTCAATTGCACTGAAATCCGGATGCGAGTACTGACATTTCGTGCAGATGACCTGGGACTACATCGGCTCCGAGCAGGCTCGAGCTGTTGAAGCCGCCACTACCTCTTCCGCCGAAGTCCAGCCCTCCAGCACCGAGGCGGCTTCCACCTCGGCCTCGAGCAGCAGCGCCTGGTCAGCTCCTTCCAGCGCCGTTTCCTCGTCGGCCTCGTCCTCGACTGTCGCTCCCTCTCCCGTCTCTTCGTTTGCCGCCGCCCCGACCGTTACCGCGATCTTGACCAACAACGGAACTTTGGAGGCTCTGGCTGCAGCTGTTGCTGAGGCCGGACAAGTCGTCATCGTCGGAACCGACTCCAACTCGACCGCTGACGGTACCACCGTTCCCGAAGCCACCGTTGTCTTCCAGTAAATCGGTGTACGAAACAAGCCACATTCTTTTTGGTTTGATATCCCTGCTGGATATCATTCTTCTCCAATTATCACCCGCGAGCACCAAGGTCGCTCGCGGAGAACCTTGCCACATCTCTTCCCCATTGAGACACGCTGTATCCCTTAGCTTCTATGTAGCACATACGACCTTTGAAAAGCATGCTAGCCATGCACCTATGTATTCCGTAGAGCTTTGCGATATCATGCATACCTACATCTTGCTTTCGTCCTTTCTCAATCCTGTTGAGGTAAACCTGGTCCCTTCAACTCGTGATCTTTCGAAAAGTCGCGTGACATCAAGATTCACTTTCACAGACTGATTATTGCTATGTACTTCATAGGGGCTTCTCAAGGCGCGTAGTCAGAACTTGCATGTGGGTGAACGGACATCGGCAATGGTCCTTTCTCAGCATTTCCTTCAGCCTGGCGATCATGGGGCTCTCTTTCGAAGTCCTGTCGACGTTACTTATTTCTCAGACAAGAGTACCCGCTGTTTAGATCGTCGAGGGGCACTGCCGCTGGTCCTGAATGACAACACGATATCCTTTTGCACTTCAACGGCACCGGTGAAGGTCAGCCATGCGTCGCGGTCTCTCCTCGCAGAATCGGATCGAATACTGGTTCCCAGAGTAGGGCTGTTCTCGAGAAGGGAATGCTTTGACAGTACCTGCTGGGATTTGCATCTCCGCATCAGATAATCATTGACTTGATCTTCCGTATCTTGGAACACCTCTTCATTGCGCTAAGCCTCAGAAATCAGAATCAGAGAAGGGGGGTTTGAGGCGCATACTGCAGCCACCATCGCCTGAAGCCTGCCATAAGCTGAGCCTGCTTTGTTGCTAGGTAAGAGTCCTGCAGTACATACCGAGACGCGGCTCCGCTTGCAACCTAATCCATCCTGCTTGGCATTAAGCCGCTCCAGATTGCATGCAAGGGTAAGCGCCTCGAACCGCCGCAACGTCGGACAGCGGACGAAGCAGTCGTACATATTCCAGTGACCTTCGGATGGTCGCCGGGCTGGCTGCATCTTCATGGGAAGGGAGGGGCCTTCGACATAATATATACTGGAGTCTGAGACTCGTTGGATCGGATCCAAGATCCTCTCTCTCGTACTTTGCCTCGGAGTACCGCCTCTCGTCACCTCAACTTGGTTGAAAGATCTCGGAAGCAACATCGCAACTCATCCAATTCTCTCGCGGACAGCCTTTCCTCTACTGGAGCTGACCCCTGACAGAACCCGATGCGCAGAAATCTAAGACGAGCTAAGCAATGTGGAAGATACTTGCGGCCCGACTGAGACTTAGAGTTGTTAAAAAGCGACAGTATCACCGTCTGAGTCTGTTCAACCCGATGCGCACAAGATAACCATATCTGCGGCGCAGCTCAGCTAGAATGTTTGATCCAGCCCCCTGAGTGACTGGCATCTCCCAGGAGACAGTCGCACCCTCAAAGGCAATGATTTCAGTTGAAGTTGCCCTTCCAGAGAACCTATGCAAATTCATTCTGCCTGGTACCCTCCCAGGAAGATCCTTGGCTATTCAAGGCTTATGGCTACAGAGGGTCGTGTGCTTTTCTCAAACCAGAAGAGACTCAGGCTCACGGCGCTCGTGTATATGCTGCCTAGGGCCCTCAATCGCACGAACAAGATGTGCTCTCACTTTGATCGCGCTCCAACCACGGTGCAGCGTACACGATGATCCAGGATTCTCTACAAGGGCCTTTTGCAAGTTCGATAACTGAAGAGACCGTTGTCAGGTCGCCCACCGCCTGGTCGGTCAGATGTTTGTGAATCGTGCCCTCAAGTCCCCGTCGTTAACCGCCACCACCAGCAGTGACTGCATTCAAGTCGACAAGTGACGCTATTCCCGAATGACATAACTGAATGCCATCGTGTCTGTTCACTCATTCAACTGCTCATCGATCCATCGCCGATCCTGAGGCGCCTGTGAGCTAGCTAGCTGAAAACCAAGAAGGGTGGTCGCAGACGATGGGCATGGAGTTCCAGACAGCGCGGCTCCGGGCTGGGACTTTCGAGTAGCGCACAAGACCTGAAGCTGGAGGGTTCCGTTCAGGTATCTCTGGTTGCTTGCTGGTCGCCTGTGAAAGGCTGCACTGACATCACAACCCGGCCCGCCCTGATATGTTTGAAATGGGTATAGGAAAGAGCTCGGAAGAATATGTCAAAGTGAACTCTGGCACCAAATTTAGACTCAAGGGTTACGGAGCGTCCCCGCGAGGAACACGGTATCAGCACGAGGTGTCCATACAGCTGTCCAAACGATGTGAATTCCGACCTCGATGGCGACTCGATGAAGAGAGCATTTCATTCAGGTATCAAATCCACATAGTCCAAGCCAGAAGACTGATAGGTGAAACCGGGGCGACTGTTCATCGACTCGAAGCGGAAATCTTGATCTGCTCGAAGTCACTCGAATTGAGGGGAGGACCCTAAAAAAAATTAGAGCGCGTTACAGGTGAGACGCGTCGCGCCAGCGCGTCCTCACGCGGCCAAATTTCGGGCTACCGGGAACGCGGCGGCATTGTCACCGCGGCATTGTCTGGCTCCCGATACATAGAGTCACATGAAAGAAGAATCAAGGGTTACTCATGGTAGGCGAAATTTCGAGGGCTCTGGCAGCCGTTCTGGCTTACGAGATGCACACGAGACCTCGTGGACATCGCGCACTCCGCATGCGGTCCGAAAGGCCCAGGGGTTGATCGAAGTTCAAATTCTGCTCGCGTGCATGGCTTTTGTTCGACTCGAGCGGTCTCTTTGCATCAGAGGCTCCGGTCTACCCCAGACCTTACCCCGCCGGGCTCAGGGTAAGTAAGCCATTGCCCTGCAAGTCACTTGAAACGTCAACCCTGAAAAAGGTTTGTCCCCCGCTCAACGGCTTTTCTTGCCTGATCGCCTTTGTTCAGCTTTCCAGGATGCAGCAAAGGACCCCTTCGCAGACGGCTGGCTTGCCAGAGAGCAGATCAGATATAAGATCCAGCCATCTGGTCTGCCCGTTGCGCTCATTCCACCACATTCATTCAACACAGCTTACTCAACTCAACTCACTTCAAGGCCTCTCAAGACCACCTTACACTCTCTCATCACAGTCCTTGCCAGTCATTCAAGCGCTTCCTAGGTAAAACAAGCAACCTACGTCAATCCGGACAATCACTCTACCAAACAAGACTTTTGCGACACACCAAAATCCACATACCGTCAAAATGTTGTTCTCCACCATCGCTCTTACTGCATTCGCTGGCCTTGCCGCCGCCGCCCCTGTCAAGCGGGGATTCGGAGGCCGAGCCACCTTTTACGCAACCGGTATGTTCATGCGATCATCCGTCTTGTTGAGAATCCGACTGACTCTGGCATTCTTCAGGACTCGGTGCTTGCGGCCAAATGTCATCGGACTCTGACTTCATCGTCGCTCTGAACGCCCCGCAATACGGTAACGGTTACCCCGGTCCCAACTGCTTCAAGCAGATCCAGATCTCCGCCAACGGCAAGACCGCCACTGCTACCATTATGGACCAGTGCCCTGGATGTGGTTACGGAGACTTGGACATGTCGCCGGCACTTTTCAACCACTTTGCCGACCCGTCCGTTGGTGTCTTCCAGATGAGCTGGGATTGGGCCGGATCTGCTCCTGAGCCTACTCAGGAGGCTCCCAAGACCTCGTCTACCCCGCCTCCCGCCGCGACCTCGACCTACGTTGCTCCTACTTCGACCTGGGTCGCACCGACCACCACCTCGGAGACCCCGTCCTCTACTTGGGTCGCGCCTTCGTCATCCTCGACCCCCGCAGCCCAGCCTACCACCTCGTCTGTCGCTCCGTCTTCCTCGGCTGCGCCCTCCTCATCGGCTGCTGCCTCATCCTCGTCGGTTCAGGCTTCCTCTGCTAGCAGCAGTGTCTCGGTCTCGTCTTCCGACGTCTCCACTTCTGCGACCACGACAAGCTCTGCTCCCGTTCCGACTATCACCGTCGACTTGAACAACGGAAACCTTGCCGAGCTCTGCGAAGCCGTCGCCCAGATGGGCAAGCTCGTCGTCGTTGGCGCATCCCTTGCCAACGGAACTGCCGTCATTTTGGGCAACACCACCGTCAACATTGAATAAATCTGCCGATCCGTCAAGTACGACCGCCAAGATTTCGTTCGCCACGCTCGTTTCATAATCAATACATAACCACACATCACCTGTATCGACACCCGCGTCGGACCGCATCATTTTGGGCTTTTTGGTGTCTCTTTCTGTATCCACATAGACAAACTTTGTATCAACTTTTGGCAACCGCTCAAATTCGGCTCGCCGTAGACGAAAAGCATGACGATCATGCATTTGTATCCCTTGAGTTATGTGATATCACATCGTTCTCTCACGATTACGTGTCATCCATCATCCGAGCATGCTTCCGTCAGTGGATCCATTTCCCAAAATCAAATCCCTTTCACTTTATCGTAGCTGTTCAGTCGATTGTTCAGTCTACCTAGCACAATACTACAGTATATAAAAATGCCGAGCTCACAAGAATCGGATATCACTCAAACCGACCCTGACCCCGCATTCAAAATGGTTGCTAATCGCCCTTAGATTTCGTGGCCAGAGAGCAACAACGGCAACAACGGAGCCTTGTTGGCGGCGGACCCCTGACTTCCTTTCCTCTGCCTCAGCTGATTTCTCGCAACAACCTCGCTGATATTTGTCGGTTGCCCCGTGCCGAATCGGCATTGCTAGCGCGCCGGCTGCTCGAGAAACGGGGGATGCTTACCGCTTTTACCGAGACCGAGTCACGCGGAAGATCATTTTGCTGCCTTTGCGTTTATGGTTTAGGGCTGAGATGGCGGACATGGGCGAACATCCATCTTGTCCTCGGGATCGTAGAGCTGACGGCAGAAGAGCGCAAGCCGCCGATGTTGACGCTATCGCGTTGAGATACCCAATTTGAACGGACCGTAGTCTCTCGCAGCGCGATCCCCAGGCAAAGATGGTGCAGACAGACGGCCAGCAACCCATCCTCTACGTCGAGGACGGATCCATGACGGTCCTTCCCGCTGGCGAGCCACCCGCACGTCAGACATCCGCCCTTTCGCACGATTTCAAGTCCAAAATCGAACCGGATTTGGCTGATGGAACCAGGGAGAAGGATGGTCTGGCCTACGAGAGAGAAGCACCTTCGGTCGGCGACGATGATGCGGGGAATGCGATGGCGGCCTTGGAGAAGCAGGAGAAGGCTCCCTTTCCGGAAGGCGGGAGACAGGCGTGGTTGACAATACTGGGTACATTCTGCTGTACGATGATCACGTTCGGTGTCCTCAACACCTATGGTGTGAGTACATTATGCCAAGGCAATGCTCTCTTGTCCTGACTTGATTTCTTCCAGGTATATCAAGCGTATTTCAAGCAAACATACCTTGCAGACTACTCAAATTTCGCCATCAACTGGATCGGTACGGTGCAGTATGTCGGCATTTTCGGTTTGGGGCTACCAATGGGTAAGTTTCTGCGTTAGTGCACTCCACCCATCGCCCGGCCTAACAATTCCCACATCTCAGGCAAACTTTTCGACCTGGGCTTCTTCCGACCGTGTTTCCTCATCGGAGCTGTGTGCCTAACAGCCTCCCAACTGGGTCTGTCCTTCGCCAACTCCTTCGCGACTCTGTTCATTTCCCAAGGTGAGACAGGCGAACGACAAAGCGACGACGGCACACTGTGAAGGCTGAATTTTGCGCCCCTTGCTTCAGGACTCTTCATGGGCATCGGCATGGGCATTATTTTCAACATGGCCATCCCCTGTCCCTCACATTGGTTCCTTAAACGTAGGGGAATGGCGCTTGGACTGTGAGTCGCGATCTTCCGCGCGTCACTGACGGCCGGCTGACTTGAGTCTGTAAATGAAAGCGTCGCCGCAGGTTCTTCGACCGGAGGAGGTAAGCTGTTCAATGTTGGTGCCGTTGTCCTTGCTGACCTCGAGCCATGAAGTGTGCTTCCCAATCATGATCCAACGCTTGATCCCGCGAATCGGCTTCGGCTGGTCGATGCGGGTACTGTTCTTCATAGAGATCGCCATGCTCACCATCGCCTGGTTTACCATTCGCACGCGACTTCCGCCAGCGATTGACGTCCGGGACAAGAGCAAAGGTGGTTGGTCGCAGGTCAAATGGATAGATCTGCAGGCCTTTAAGAATCCGGCATACACCATGATCGTCATTGGATTCGGCCTGGTCGTTTTCGGCCTTTATACGCCGTTCGTAAGTCAAGCATTGCGCTCGTCTTGCAAGGAGATGTTGACTTTATGGTGCCTACAGACATACATGGACGTATTCACATCGCATTACCAAATACCCGCAAACGGATATTTTTTGTCCATCATGAACGCAGCCTCGATGTTTGGACGTATTCTCCCGGGCTTCATCGGTAAGTAAAGTCTTGCGCGTAGAGTTTTTACCGATTGCTCATCATATTTTGCGTGGTAGCCGATAAGATTGGCCGAACAAACACGATCATTCCGTTTTTGACCCTGGCGGGCGTGTTGCTATTCATCTTTCCCCTATGCACATCAGTAAGTAGTCTTGCCTTTCAATATCGATCTGCATCTGACTCAATGAGCCTGGGCAGCTCGGAGGTCTCGTTCCTTTTGCAATCCTGTACGGATTTGCTTCTGGCGGCCATGTTTCGCTGCAACCCGCTGTCGTGGCTCAATTGGGACCGACCGAATCTGTCGGCGTTCGAGTCGGCAACATGATTGCCTTTCAGGCGCTGGGATCGGTATGTCAGCCCTTTGTGGGGTTGATTTTGGGCGGCGACCCGTCGACCGGATACCGATGGTGGGGCGCCTGTTCTTTCAGTGGCGCCCTTGTCCTTGCGGGAGCTTTCTGCCTGGTGATAGGGAGAAGATTTGCTCTAGCCGGAAAGTGGATAGGCAAGATCTAAAAGGTGGAAGCAGACGATAGATATTGTATAAGTGAGCATCGCTCACAGGGGATATAGATACAATCAGATATCAAGGCAGGTCTTTACGGCGTCGAGGTGAATATCAGAAGGCCCAGCAATGCCCGTCCGTATCATGCCGATTCTAACCGATCCGGAGACCCAAACCCAACCCAGCCAGGAACGACGCTCGCTCTGTGGGAGATCAGCATTAGTATCTTAGGCGACTTGTTACGTCGACAAACCGACTTACGCTGAAAGTTGGCCGTCAAGAAATCGACAAACCACTGGACCACACCCGTCACGGTGGGCAACTTTCGTTTAGTCTCCGTCAAGGAGGAACCGGTGGAAGGGAGCGATCCAAAGGTATTTTCGTATGACGAGGAGAGCTTGCTCCAGTTGATGTTGATGAATGAGCGAGATTGCATATACTAAGGACAAAATGTTTTGGAATGAGTTGGCGCAGCTCGAGATTCGTTTGGAATTTCGTGCATGTACCTGCATCAACACGTAAACCCCTCCAAGGAAAAAGGCAATCAACTTGGCTCCCTTTTTGATAAACACGCCTGCACAGATTCCACAAATGGCACCCAAAGAGAGTTCATACGGCGAGAGGATCGATTTAGGCTCTGTTGGCAAGGCATCGGCTTTTCCCGAGGCGACAGGCGCCGGTGCGGCTACTGAGGAACGTGTAGCTCGACGTAAGCGCCCGCCGAGTTTCTCTCTCACCGGATGCCAACTCACGAGAATCACACCGAATCTCTTGCCTCGACAACCCCAAGCTCTGGAGCCCGACGAATCCGAGACCAGCTCCAAGACCGACCGCCGCGATTCTCCGACCAAAACCAGCCTTTGCAGCCTGAGCATACGGGGATGCGGGTGCGACCTGGGAGAGTGCGCGCAATGGTGAGACTTTTGCGGCACGATTAGCTGGGATGCTCGTGCGCGTGCATGGACGAAGGCTAGAGCCGAAGACGGTGCGGGTGAGAGACATTGTTGCTTGCGAAATACGGATTCGTAGGACAGGAGAAGACTTTGGGAGGAGTCACTTGGTGGTCGATTCATGGCGATCAGCATGGATCATGGGGGATGCGACAGCGCGGGAGCTAATTTTAGAAGGAACGCGCGGGGGTGACGTCAGGACAGAGTGTGGTTTGTGAACTAGATAGCGGAACTGGTAGTGTCGGTCAATGTTATTCAGACTGCGGTAGCGGAGCAACGGATCCGTGATATCAGCAGCCTCGTTGCCCTATGCTCTCGATGCTATGACTCGAGCACGCCTAGTGGGCAGCAAATGCCGCACATTCGAAATCGGCCGGCCCAGCTCTCCATGGCCATTTGAACGCGGAGAGTGTGGCTCTGGTCGAGCATTCAATCTCCAATCTCAAGCATGTGCAGATGAGACTCTAACATTAGGTGGTTGCTCTTCACACATACCCATGAACCTCGAGTGAAAACCGCTGTGAACTCGCGATTCCCCTTCTCCCTCGCCTCGCTCGAATCCTCGGCAGGTCGCGTTCCGACGTTACCGGCGTTGCTTTGGCCCGGAGCCCCGTCTTCCGCGCTAGCGAGCCCGCGAACCCGAAGCCGCCCACCCGCCAATCGTCGCATCCACCGTCGGGGCATCACTTGAGCAATCCATGGTATTCGCTGGCAAGGCGCTCATCGACGGGCCGTCTTCCAGAGACCCTTGTAAGCTCTCGAGTGCCTCCACAATTGCCCGCGAGTTCTGATCGTAACGTTGCTGCTGGCCCTCGCTTTGTCGATGCGTTCCCGTTCCGCCCTCGCTCGTCTTCACCTCGACTCTGTCCTGCTTCGACAACACGTTCCAACGCTCGCTCAGACTTGCGCATTATCCTTTCAACCGCAGATACATTCCAAAAGTTTCAGCAGTAGCCCCATAGCCAGAATGTCTTCAACTTGGAAACAGGACGACCACAAGTAAGTCGGATCTACCGCCAAAAGACATGTTTGCTGAATGTCGTTCTACATAGGCTTTTGGTGTAAGTGATATCACCGCTCGATCAGCGGAGTAGCGATCAACGGGAAGATATAGGGCACGTGTATTGATCTGGGCCACCCTCCAGCATCCCCGGACCGATCGAGGTTGCCGACGATGTAAGTCCATCAACAGAGTTTTCCGCACGGGTACTGATACTCTGCTCGTCATCAGGTCCTCCTCGCTAATGCGCATCGTGAGTGTCGATCTCCCTGAGCTCTACCACATTTCGTCTCGGAAACACGGCGAGATGATTGTGCATCTCGGCAAAGTGAAGCGAGAGCTGATAGCCGCTTGCTCCTTCTAGCCTCCATGTCGCACGTCTCTCCCGCGTTTGCGCCCGTCTTTGGTAACTGCGTCAAACTCCTCCGAAAGGTGCTCTACACCACCGACGGTCAGCCCTTCCTGGTGGCCGGCAGCGGAACGTTGGGATGGGACGCCGTTGGAGCCAACCTGATCGAGAAGGGAGACAAGGCTGTAAGTCCATCGGAAGGTTGCACTGATTTTCCGTTTACTGAGCCTTCGCTTGGGTCCCGCAGCTCGTTTTGACTTCGGGTTACTTTGGTGACTCCTTTGCCGAATGGTATGCGTCTTCGTATGGCATTGGGTTTTTAACCGCGCTGACCCGCTATCCTCTTCACGCAGCTTGAAAGTTTACGGCGCCGATGTCACCCAATTGACTGCGCCCATCGGTGGAAGCCCAACGTGCGTTGTGGCGGCCCGAGCTGTGCGCAACTGCCGAAACTGACGTGTCGCAGTAAGGAGCAGATCACCGAAGCCCTGAAGAAGGAAAAGTACAAGGTTCTCACTTTTACCCATGGTCAGTTCGCTAACCGCTCCTCACCCTGCATCAATTGACTTGCGAGATCAACCATTCACTTACGCTTTCCTCGCTTCATCTCGCAGTCGACACTTCCACCGGAGTGCTTTCGGACCCCAAGATGATCGCCGAGGCCGTCAAGGAGGTCAGCCCGGATACTCTTGTGAGCCGCGCGGACAGGAGATAGCCACAGCACCTGTCCTGATGAGATTCGGAAACGACCAGGTTGTCTTGGATGGCGTGTGCTCTGTCGCCTCGGAGGAGATCAGATTCGACGATTGGGGGATCGACGTTGTCATCAGTGCCACGCAGAGTAAGTCATGATCGCCATCACACCTCTTTAGAGGTTCCGCAGCTCAACATCGTTGCATTCCCCTGCCAGAGGGCCTCGGCGTCCCTCCGGGATTGAGCGTGGTCTGTGCTTCTCAGAAGGCTCTCAAGGTCTTCGAGAACCGAAAGACCCCTCCGAGCTCATACTACATCAGCTGGACCAAGTGGCTACCAGTGATGAAAAACTACGAAGCCGGCACGCCTTCTTACTTTGCTACCCGTAAGTGCCTCATTCCTCGTCGTGTCCTTAGATAATGCTATTTTTCTGAAAATCGCTTACAAACCTTGTCTTTGCAGCCCCCGTTCAACTCGTTTACGCATTGGAGACCTCGTTGAAGACAATCATGGAGGGTAGAGTCTCTCTCGAGGAAAGATTCCAGATGCACCGAGACGCAAGTCGAAAGTTTAAGAAGGAAATGGAAGGTCTCGGCCTCAAGACTGTAAGTGTCAACAACGCGGGATAGGTGGGGAATCGCTGACAAGTCGATTTTCAAGGTGTCTCTTTCGCCTGAAACTTCCGCAAACGGCATGACCGCTGTGTACTTCCCGGATGGCTTCAAAGCACCGGATATCCTTCCCAAGCTACTCGCGTGCGTTCTTCACAATCCGTCCTTCTCAACTTGACCCTGATATATACTTTCCAAACATCCAGCAAAGATATCGTCGTAGCGGCCGGTTTGCACAAGGATATCAAGGACAAGTACTTCCGAGTCGGTCACATGGGTGTTTCCGTCGTAGACACCGAACGAGGAGATTTGGATAGGGTAATCAAGGGTATCAAGGAGGCGTTCGCAGAGGCGGGTTACAAGAGCTCTTGAATCGCGGATGGCTCGAGGTTGCATGCGGGCAACGCGAGTCAGCGTGTCAAATCCAAACTGTAAATAGTTGTAGCTCTGCCGAGCGGAACTTCGAACGAAAGGCGTCTTATGTCGATTGAGGTAAGCATGGCAGTGCTCGGCCTTGATACCATTGAACGGTTAGTAAACGACGATAGGCTATTGGTAACGCTGCCTGTCTTGAAGCATCGGGTCTTCTCAAGGTCATCCGCCGAGCTTGGCACCTGAAAGCTCTACAGCAGAGTTCCTCTCGGGTGCTAAGGCCACAGGCAGAGTATCCGAGTATTGAAAGACGGGATCTCGGTGTCTCCCTTGAGGTCACGCACAGAGTCAATCACAAGCGTAATGTTTGTATTGTGACAAATGGCTATAATGACAACGATGTGTGTGCACAAGTGAGAGTAGCTATATGTTGGCTTTCTTGAGGGGCTCCAATGTCCCAATCTCTGCCCAATGTCCTTGTGATAGTAAACTTTTTTGTCCAGAAGTCCGTTTGTCCCGTTATCCCAGGTCCTTGATGCTGGCAGAATTGTCCTTAGAGTCTGGTGGGTTCAGGTTGCGCGACGTGTCCGGAATGCGCATCACTGCTGGAACAAGGCATTGCCAGTGGCTAGCAGTCTCGCTGCTTGAGATCTATCCAGCAACTCCGCACCAGTGGAGCCGGTTCGAGCCGAGTCGATGACAATCTCAGTCGAAAACTCGATCTCGCAATCAAACTTGGCAAATTTAGTGGACGCGGTCTTCTCGAAGGCCGTGACGGCGGCGATGGTCGGCATAGCTGATGCTGATCGCGTCATACCGAGCATATTGTGAGACCAAGTAGAATGGATAGAGTTTCGTCTTGAACTCAAGAGAGAGGACGCGTGATCGTCAAAGACTGTCGAAGCGCGTGTGCGGCTTTGTAGGTCGGAAAGATCGCTGGCATAATCGATATCGGCGAATGTATCCTCAACCATAAGCGGGGCTAATGTCGGAGACGGGCCGTCCTGCCACAAAGCTCCGGCCGGCGCGAGCAAAGACGGGAACGCCGCCGTGTCCATGTTCAGTTGTAAGTCTGTCACGCGACTGACCACCGTGTCGAAGAGATTCGGGCCTGGTGCGAAAGCCTCATTGAAAGACTCCCTATCCATTGGAGACTTATCTTGGTAAGGGCTTGGTATCTTCTCGTTGCTGGATGAGACGATGATCCAACCCTTGGGCGGACTTTGCAGAGAACAAGATGAGTCGGATGAAGCTGAACGACCCAGCCAAGAATGAATAAGATGGTTGACTGCAGAGTTGGCCGCGTCGTCTTTCAGAGACATGGTCCCGGTGGTCATTCGCCCAAAGTCATCCTCGGCCGTAATGGGCCTGAGAAGAGTCAGGGAGACAGCCTGTTTTGAGTGCGCGGACTGGCCGATTGAGTAATTGATAGCGTCTGAAATCCTGGTGTCAAGGGCAGGCTGAATTCGCAACGAAGCCTCACTGGAGGCCACATGCGTCATCGCTGCGCACATTGCCATTAGAACCATAGTGACCAGAAAGTCCTGGCGAAGAAAGAGTCAGTGCGGTGATTGATGAGGTCATGAATGATACTTACGAAGACTAGATTGGCATTGAAGGCCTGGGTAGCCAAGACCGTTGCTTTGCCTTCTTCTCCTCTCCTGCCGCAGGTACCGCTTGACCGCGATGGCAAAAGAGGTTCAATGTATCGCGTTTGAGCCGGAGGTGATTCGAGTTTGCAGAGGACAGCTCCAGCGGGAAGGGAATGAACCAAGTCGTGATGAGGCTCGACTATCTCGCTCGAGGCGTCAACGATTCGAAGTGCATTCTCCCTCTCTGCAACTTGATCCAAAGTCATCTTGGGCACAACGACGCCAGGCGGAGAGATTGGAGGCGTTGCCATGTCTTCAGATGAGATTGATTCAATTTGTCGCTGGAGCTTGGCCACCATTTGTTCAGCAGCAACGCGTTGATTGCGTTCGGCGTCCAGTTGATCGCGCAAGCCCTGAATCAACATCTGCATGTGCGACTTCTCGTCCTCTTGGAGGAGGAGCCCATCAATGCCGATGGCAGGTACATGCTCCAGAGACAGCAAGGGCGGCTCCGGTCGATCAAGTGCCATCGACGCACACAAATCGGGCCGGGAATCTCGCAGCACCTGTTTGAGAGATTCGAGGCGCTCCATCAATTTCGCATTCTCTAGGCGAAGCTCGAACGCTTGCTCGCTCTTTCGGGTTCGAGATCGCTGCGCGCTGGCTCGATTCTTGACTTTTCGGATCTCCTCCTTGGTCAGGTTCTCTAGATTCGGGAGACTGACTTCGCCAGTGATAGGATTGATACAATCAGAACCAGAGGGCAGGTGCGAGGATGCTGGTGAGGTATTCCATGGCTTGAAGCCGCCCGGCGGCGCGTGCTTCTTCTTGCCGATTCCGAGCTTTTTGCGCAGGGTTTCGGCGAGGGCCGCCTTTGTCTGGTCTTTAGCGCTGTCGACTATCGGCCAGGTTTGATTTGCATTCTGCGATTGGGATTGCGGAGCAGGCGTCGTCGCTGCTGAAGAAGTCGATGCGCAGTCGCCCTTGTCTTTTCGCGAGCGTTTCCTCGGTACAGGTGCGGCTTGATCGCGATCTGGATCTTGTTGACCAGTCACTGATCTGGCTTCGATGAGCTCTTCGCAGGACAAACGTCGTTTCCTGGTGGCGTCTTTGATGTCGAGCCGCTGAGGCGCGAAACACTCGGTGTCGGATACGCTGGTCAATGGCGAATGTTCAGGATTGATTGGCGTTCTTTGTAGGCTTGTCGGGGATATCGTCATTGTCGGCGCGTCCGCGAGGTAGCTACCGCCCATCACGACAGACGGATCAGCAGTAACAGAGGGCGTAATGCTGCCGTCCGAACTGTGAATAGGAAACGAATAGCCAGCGTTTTCGTATTTTTCATTGTCGGCGAGCATGGTAGCGAAGCCCGCAGGGGATTGCGGCTGATTGACTGAATAGGTGAACAATGCCTCTTGGCCTTCGCACATGCTGGTCGGGTTGGAGTACGAGTACTGCATCGGTTGAGGTTGCAGATAAATTACTTGAGGTTGCCCCTGCGGCGAGTCTTGATAAAAGAACGGCTGTGTGTATTGCTGATCCATGAAAAGGTGGGCATTCTGTTGGTCCATCATCTTGGATGTGGGAAATTGAGCAGAATGCGACTCGAACTGCGATGGCGACGAAGCACGTCCAGCTGTTATATGGATAGGAGGCGGTCATCGGGTTATTGTTGGCCATGAGGCAGGCGTATTCGGGTGGAGCGGAACAAGCGTCGAGAAAATTTCGACAGCCGATAGGTCAGAAGCGTGGAACAATAAAGCAAAGGATGCGTATCGAGTCAGTTATCAGACAAGACAACAGGCAGAAAGGACCTTGGTGGAAAAGCCGTCACAGCAGCCTGCGCCTAGCCTCGAGGCAGAACTGGGCAAAGGAAGCTTCCATCGTATTTCCACCACCTCATCGCGTAGCGGGATGTCACCGGGCGAAACGCACCGCACCAACACTTTTCGGCCCACAGATCCCGATATCGCTGAAAACCCTCGAAGCCGACTGGAAGATGAACAAACTGCTTACCCTGTTCGAAGCCCTTTGTCTGCGGGCGATGGTATCTTGACTGATCCGATACGATGCCCAGCTCATCTTGTGCCCAAGGTCTATCGCCCTCAGTCGTCCGGCGTAATAGGCGTGGTGCTTGCTGTGGCACGAGGACGTGGAGCATGCTGGCGTCCGTGGGAAGCCAATTTGAGATCTGCTGCATATCGTCCATCCGCGATGACCGAGGTCTGCTGGAAATTCTTGCGGGTTCTTGGAGTGCGTCAAGCTTATCGGATCTCGCGGCCAGTACTCGATCTAAAAGAGAATGTGTTTTATTGGCCTTGTTGTCGGTGTCGGGCGGATTGACCGTCGACGTGTTGCAGTCCCAAGGCTCGCAAAGCGTTTCGGAAAGGGCAGCAGACATCGCGAGCCGGGGGCGAGAAGGATTGGCGGGAGGTCAATTATTAATGGTTTGAGAGGTCGTTTATCCGGAAACGAAGATGAAAGGCACGAGTATGCCCATCAAGTCACCAGAGACAAGTTGAGTATGGCACCACGGAAAACTCGGTTCCCGCTCCGGCTTCAGGTTCGCGAGCGGTAACATCACAAACGCGAAGCTGATAAGGATGAGAACGATCCTCTGACATACTCGCGTTCCTGTAAAATGACGGAACAATCCGCTGCACTGATTCGGCTACTGTTCCCCCCCGCTGATAAAAAGGCAGGCAGGCATTAGGAGAACGTGGGATCCGAAGGGGGAAACCCCCGATAAGAAAATCACTGGGGGAAGATCATAGAAGCTCAGTCAACGAAATAACGCTGAATCGCGAAAGCCTGTACCTCCTGGGCTATGCATCGGCAAGATCTGCTGAGGAGATAGCGGGAGAGTTTTCAGAAAAGTATGTCATAACGAAAGGAGAACAGCTAGCAGAATATATGCTGTACAGGTGATATATCCAAGGTTATAACGGCATTCACCCACGTCGCGTACTTTCCGTTCCCACATGGCATTTAAGCCGAAGATCTAGTAGATCGCTAGTAGATCGAGAGAGCTGTCAAGAAATAGGTCAAGTACGCCACAAAGCCATTTGAAACGTTTCCAAGCGAAACAAGCGTTAAACAAAATGACTAACGGGAGCTGCTGATAGATAGCTGTAAGAAGCTGCTTGAGAGATCCAAGAGCGCGAATGGAGGGCTTACTGACTTGAGTAGTTTTCGCTGAATCAGCAGGAAAGTTCAGGTATCAAGGTGCTGATTCAGGCAATACTCAGAGCGCAAAAAGAGCTTGAAGAGTTGGCTCTAGAGGAGTTTCAGGGATAGTGACTACCCAGAGCTATTCAGGGACCACGAGGATGGAGGAGTCGGTTGTGCAACGGAGCTCTTTCGAGTGGGGCGGCTAGCTAGCTAGCTAGCTGGGGGCAGGTCAGGCTAAATAAGGCTAGCTCTTCAGGATTCAGCAAGCTGTTCAGCAGCGGCCGGTGAGAGCCGGGAGAAGCGTACTATCATTCTAGTAAATACGCTACTCCTTGCAAAGGAACGCTCCCGAAGATATGCTATCATAACAAGAAGAGCTTCAAGAAGTTATAATCGGTCGATAGCTCTGCCGATGAAGCCGTGATGAGCTTGCCGAAGTGTTCCCCCTGTTTCGGTGTTGCTCTAGCTGTTATCATATTGCGATGCCATAGGTGGATGCCAGATAGCGAAGCCGATCGGATTCGGCAGAGTTGTTGGCTAGCCACTGCTGTGCTGTGTTAACTCCGACCGGATTCCGGAGCTGAAGACGGGGAGCTTGCAAGAAGGCATGGTCACGAAGCTAGGCAAGATGGGACAAGAATGTCGCGAGGGGCGAGCCAGCTGGCGAGCCAAAACATTGACTGCGAGAGTCACACAAATATTTTCCGCTTTTTGCATGGACCAGCTAAAGAGCACTCACCAGACAGCTAACCACGTTACCTAACCGCCAACCAGGCTCGTGACCTCGATGATCGTCTTGAACAGCGTCGCCGATCTAGTTGAGGAAGCGGCTAGCTCAGCTGGTGAAGCAGCTGGTGAGGGGAGTTTCAGGGCTTAAATCCGGAGCTAATGGGAACCTGTGCTGTAGCCTTCCTGCTGATCTGACGAGCTTGCAGTAAGGCAAGCTCGTAGGTACGTGCGCAGGTAGAGCTGCGGGTAGGGTACGGGCTACAGTAGGCTACTCCTCCATCCTTTCTGTCCTTTAGTCTCGCCCTAGAATGGTGACAACGCGTTGAGAAACTGGAGCTCTAGCATCTTGTGTAAGTCTGTCAATTCTGTCCGTCATCGCATCTCCGGAATCCAGGTAATCAATCGAGCTTTGTGTATGACTCTGATACTTGACAGACCGGTCTGAGCGGATTGGCTTAAGCATTCAGCGGAAGATTTCGAATGATTGCCGCGACTTGCAACAGCTTTTGCAGGAATTATGCAGCTACTTGACAAAGGATCTGAGATCCACTCGGAAGCGATCTTCGATCGATATGAATGCGCAAGATCCGAATGCCCTTCGGATCAGCAACAAACCTGTTGGTTCGACAGAACAGGCTCCGAGAAGATCGGAGAAGGTTCGAGGGGTCGTTCGACAGTCCTCCCAGAGCTCTCGCGAGCTAGGCTGCACCAGATAAGCTCAGAGAGTGTCAGGGGCCACGCTCGAAGAGCGTCGGCGGAATACCGGGATAGGAGGGCCAGCGATGGGAGAGGAAGCTATAATGATCACTGGATGACCGGGGAGGATGGCCATGGAAAGCAGCTCATATTCGGTACAGATCGAGCGCATACAATGTTATCACAGCTGTTATTACGGCGTCCGTACACTTCTGCAACATGTTCTACCAGCTCTTCCATCCGCAAATTGCGCCCGTCACATGGGGTTCGCGTGGGAAGAACGTGTGAAATGCAATCATAAGAAGCTTTGAGAGAGACCGAGCGATATGCCGTCAACTCTAGGGCTGCCCGTACCTTGTGTGGCTTCCTATGGCTCTCCTGGCTGCTCCTTCTCCTCATTTCTCGCCAGCCGCCAGCCCCCTCATCGAGTAGCTGCTTGAAAACATGTCTGACAGGTCGTTCAAGCTTAGAATACTCGGTCGACAGGCGGCATTGACTGCGTATTCGCGACTGCTCAAGTCATAGACGGCTGGGGGATTGGAAAGCGACTCAGAGTGCTGTCCCGCGGAAATCGACGACTTATCAGACTGCTGTTCGAGTGAGGGAACCGTCGTGTACCGGCTACCGTACTAGGTTGTATTCTGCAGAGTCTCGAGAAAGACAAGCTCGAAGGCAAGTACCCATTGCGGTGGCTGTCTTGGTCAAAGCGCGAACACGCACAGACAGCACAGTCACCAAGCAGTCACCATGGCCTCAGACAAGCACGCTAAGCCGGACTTGGGTTTTCTTATCTGCTCCTGTACAACAGAGAAGGTTGCGCTGAACATCAGCCTAGCAAGCCGCTAATTAGCAATACTACTGAGTGGCCGTCGAGCGCGAGCCATGAAAGATAGGGACAAAGATAGGGATATCGCGTCAGATGGATCTCGTGGCTCAGTGTCCGAGTCTGCAATAGATCCAGCCATGTTGGGATAAAGGGGCTGATAAAGGCGACAGACAGCAGACAAATCTGAAGGCTGATCGGCTCGCTGATTAAGGATTGCTCGCGGTGAGAATGTCGGATGATGCCGGCATCTCCATGCTCAAGCTCGGCAGTGACGGCTGCATCGGTTGCGAACCTCCCCGATGTGGCTGATGCTGTTAAGCTTTGGCACCGTTCACCTGAACGGCAGCTTCAACATGAGAGCTCAGCAGCCGGTCCGACTCACCAGCTACCAGCCGGATCCGGAGGTCTGTCATCACTCGAGGTATCGGCGCGGCTCCTCTCAACAATATTTGAAGCTATCCACCTGACCCACCGGCCTGGCGACACTCGTCGCGCCAATCGGAAGGAGTTTCAATTCTGAGATGAACCCTACACGAGTCGTCTAGGGATATTGTGTGAAGCGAGCCTTGCAACGATGATCTCCAATGTCGAGCCTCGCCGGTCGCGGTATTGCTAAGCTCTCTCGCTCGCTACCTCACCGACGCTCGCGATAGGCAGCGGTCTGAAATACCCCAGGGAAGAATGTTTCTGTGCTAGATCAGCACTGACGAGCATCTCTGGGCCACCTGCAGCGATGTAGCTCGAATCAGACCAATGAAGGCAATGTTGTGTCTTGCCCCGTTCGACTCGGTCGCGTCTGCTGCTGAAAGTCCTCTGTTTCCTGGAAATCCCTCTGTCACGCTCTGAAGGGCATGCTCACTCTGATGAGTGTTAGGGGAGCACAAAGTCTTTCCAGGGAAATCCAATAACCGGAGCTCTTTGCAGGCAAGCCCTGCGCAGCGGATCTTGTCATTCGTTACAGGAGGATTCTTGGCCTCTTTAGGGAGGACGATAGTCGGGTGACTAGCCATCTAGACGACAAGACTCATCTATTCAGAAGCCCGCTGATTATCCCTGTGTATCTACCACCTGAATGCAAAGAATCCGATATCGTTCTCGCCGAACGCGCAAGACGCGAATTGAAAAAAGAATCGGCAAATAGAGGGCTGGCTGCATGAGCCGACCGAGGGAGATGGCGCTTCAGATTCCGACATATCTGTCGAGACCCCTAGGACGTGACGCTTGGAGTTGGTTCGTGTGGAAAAGCAACGTCTCGAGCTTTACGTCCCAGCATGTAGCGCAAGAGAGGCATCTGTTGCGAATGCCTCTCCCCTTTCCGCTTCGACACGGAAGATGTTCTGGGGCGATATTCGGCGTCATCACAGCAACTCCGAGGGAATATGAATGCAAAATTATTGCGTGAAGGGCAGATGGTTTACCTATATACGAAGAAAACTTTATTGTCCGCGGTTGCCAGAAAGACTATTCTTTTAGACACCTATTTGGATACGGAAGGCACTTTATTGACTAATGAGAAGCAAAGGGTCGAATCTCGGACAACAGTTCATGTGTATTGTTACGCTGCTTCGTGCAGATCCTCAATGTGATTACAGGATCGTGTTACCCGGCGTCGACATCAGTCAGATGTACCCAGTAACGGTGATGCAGGCAAAAAGCTCCGACTCGAGCGTTGTCGGACGTCCCATTTCAGAAGAATCTTCGAGACTCGGAAATCTCTATTTCCCTCTCAACGATGTGCCATGAGCTGCATACCCTTTCTTCGACGAGATTAGAGGCGTCGGATGAACTTGATCCTGCCTACCGAGGATCTTTGAATCCTAGATGGTACATCTCCCTCGCGCGGCGCGGAAAACCCTCAACTTTTCCCCATTAAACGTGCTCAACCGTGAGATCCGAGAGATATCGGCCTCGCTGGTTCCGAATCGTTTGTGTCACTTGGAAGCGGCTCGAGAGGTAACTCGATACACGGTTGACGCAGGACGGATCAAACTCGAGTGCTGGACAGGCGGGCCAGCTCGTATGCTTTTGCCCGAGCGCTGTGCCGGAAGACCAAGGACGAGGCGAGTTTTTTTTTCCCTGGGAATCGCTGTTAGCCTGCCGTTTAGTTGATGCCTATCTTCAGGCAGCAAGCGGCATCGATTCGGAAACGGATGAGGCAATTCAGGCGATTCGCAGGGGTGGGAATTTTGCAAGGGCGTCCGCCACCCTTGTCCTCGCTCACAGTTGTGCAACGGTCGCAAGAATGCGGATCAGTTTCTGGTGATAGACGTTCATGACTTTCAGAGTGAGAGTGAGCACCATCAATGGAGTCTGACAGAGTGCTCGGTGCTCTTCCAGGACAAAAGCCGCCGAAAAACCCTGACGTCGCGTGCTGACCATATTGAATCCACGCTATACAACCCCCTTCCCGGCCCCCGCCGCGGATCATGGCTCCTTGCCCTCTCCCGTCTTCCCATTCGTGGTCCGCGGCCCGGCAACGACGTCGTCCCGCCCTGCGCGCTCTTTGCTTTCATCCGTCAGCATGTAGGCCGGATCGTATGTCGGTTCGTCGACGGCGGGATTGTCGTCTTCGCTTCTCGGCCGGAGGAGGCATGGATTCGGATGGGTATTATTTGTTGAACCGAGTGACGTGTACCTAGCCCCGCGGTTTGCGGTTTGCGTTCAGTTGTCGATCCCTAACACGCGCGCGCGTGAAGCGGACCTACCCTTGATCATACAGCTCACAATACGGCACACGACACTCGCGCAAGAAAGCCCACACATCCGCGTACCGCCACTCCAAGATGGGATGGACCCTCATGAACCGCGGCCACCCGGGATCCGTCGGCGTCCGTTCCCCGAGTTTCGCGCCGTGCGGATCACCCCTGCGCGTGCCGATAAAGAATGCGCCGACGCCCTGGCCCGTATGTGAGGCCTGGAATTCAGCCAGGGCACGTTTCATACCGCCGCCGTACTGAATCAAGTCGAGCCCGTACCATGTTGCCGATGTGTGTACGAATGCGTCGAGGGCGGCAAAGGGTAAGGGCGCGGTGATGTAGAGTGCCGGGATGGGTGTCGGATACGGTGGAGTATCGGTGGCGTGTGATGGATGACGGCGGTATAGGGCCGCTGCGAGCAGGTGGATGAGCACGGTGCCTGGCGAGGAGGGAGGCAGGGCGCAGGGGGGTTTCAGCTTGCCCGTCTGGAATCGGGGTGATGCGCACGACCCGAGCGAGCTTACAATCTTTGCCGCCGTTAAAGCTCATTGCCACATGATCCTCGCTGTGTCCATGCGAGAACCAGGGGCGCAGATGTCAACCGGTCGTCGTTCGGGTATCGCTCACGCCGTACTCACCCATAGTCGTCCAACACGCCGTCGATCACGTCGAGGGCATGCCGTATCGCTGCGCCGAGCGGGTCCTGTGTGCGTGCGCGGTCGAGCACGAGCTGGAGGGCGGCGGCGGTGACGGGCATGGGGGATGGGATGGGGGACAAGGGGGAGCCGGGGGGCAGGGGTGTTTGCTTGGAATGGCCCCTCTTTGAGCGTCGGCTAGCTGCGATGATGCGCCGTGCGATCGAGACGGCGCGCGGCTATTCCGACGCGATCCCCCTACTGTACGGTACAGCACATGTCATGTCCCCCGGCCGGGCCACATTCATTGGTAGATTACAACGCCGAAGGTTCCCCCGTCACCAGCGCCTTGACGCCCCGCACCAGTCCCTGCACACCGCCCTCCCCCTCGTGCGCGCCCTTGGCGCGACGACGCCGCTGAAACTCTTGCCGCTCGACACTCGCGCTCGAGTCCCAGTCGACGTCGCTCGCCATCAGTTCCGGGTGGCCATTCTTCTCGAGCTTGGTGTCGAAAAAGCCGTCGCGGTAGCCGCGGACGATGCGCTCGAGCAGGTCCGATGTCGAGATGCATGGCGTGCGGCGTGTCGGGAGGAATCGGCCTGGGCGGCCGCGTTAGCACTGACGATAGCCCCAAGAACACGGCGACCCACCCTGCTTCTTGACAAAATCATACACATCCACGACGCCCTTGGTCGGGTACACCATCTCGTCATGCGCGACATAATCAATCCTATATCGATCGATAAACGCCTGGTCAATCTGCCACGGTGCATCGGGCACGACCTCGTCCGCCCAGCGACAATGCTTGACGCCCTCGCACCGCTCGGCGTGCGTCATCGCGGGCGCGCTCTTGTGCTCGGCACACAAGTCGTCCGAACACACGCCGACGAGCAAGTGCACGTTTTCAAACGAAAGCTTGGCCTGCCGCAGCTGCAGCGCATGCCCGAAATGAAACAGGTCGTACACGCCGTCGGCGTAGATCCGCACGGGACGATCCGCCGGCGGCTCGTTTGTGCGCCAGTTGCGGACGACACCGTCTTCTTGGCCGCGTCCCTCGATCGCACGACGGACAAAGGCCCGAATATCTTGCAGCGGCAGCAGGTGCGGCGGTTCCGTCATCTTGGGCGGACCGGCATCGCTCGAGAGCGGACGCAGCGAGACGTAGCTCGCCGAAAGGGACGATCCGGCCGACGCGGGTGGTGCCGAGGGTGCGTCGGCGTGACGTGACGGCGGGAGCGGATGGGAAATGACGTCGCGCGGCGTTGGGTGGATATCGTTTTCAGGGTCGACGGCGGGCACGGGCGTGCTGGCTTCGGTCGTCGTCGTAGGCGGCTCCTGCTGCGTGAATGCGTTGTGCACAGACGAACTCTCAATGTCGCCGTCGTAGCTGCACGAATGTCACGTCAGTCATGTCCCCCAACGACCGCGACGCCGGGACAAACTCACGTCGGCGAATCCACAGCCTCGCTCGCATACGCATCGCTTTCGCCACTGCTCGCGCCCGCGACTCGCGCGTGGCTCAGCTCGACGAGCCGCTGGTGCGTCGCGTGCGGTGTCATTGTCGTCGTCGCGGCCTTGCCGAGATGGCTGGCGTCTTGGGTCGTTGTCGTCATTGATGCGGGAGTCAGCGGGGACCGTGTGTATACGGTCGATGCGGCATCGTCGGTTTGCTCCTCGTCGTTATCCTACGGAGCGTAGTGTCAGTGCGCTGATATGAGATGGGCGGGGCATTGGGGCGGGGGGCGACGGTATGAAGACACGAGTTGTAAATTCCACCAGGCGCATCCCTCGGGTCTCGCGTTGGACGTCCACGTATGTCCACGTGTGTCTCTAAGAGTTCCCTCGTCTCGTCACAGTAGTTGGCCATAGACTCGGCCGTGCTTGTGTAGCTAATGGTCCGCGCCGAGAATGCCGCGCGATACTGTCGATTGCGGCCGATCGTGATACTTGGCTTGATGTAGGCCGTCTGAGGGATTTGCGCGGCGTTCGAGGAGATGATCTCGCTGCGCCACGGCGAGTTGATTCTGGCCTTGCTGACAGAGACGAGAGGTGCAAAGGCCTCGGGAAACCTTGACTGAGGCGCTAGCATTCTCGCTTCGCTCGGTGAGAGGTATCTTCCGCCGTCATCCGACGGTTTCTGAATACCTTGATTGTGGGACATGGATTCAACGACAGAGGACCTCTCGCTTCGCTCGACGAGAGGGATTCACGGCCGTCCTACGACGGCCTCGGGGTTTCCTCGCTCGCGGCGCTAGTATTCTCGCTACGCTCGATAAGAGAGAGATTCTCGCTCTGCTCGACAAGAGGGATCCTCGGCCGTCCTACGACGGCCTCGGGGTTTCCTCGCCTGCGGCGCTAGTATTCTCGCTACGCTCGATAAGAGAGGGATTCTCGCTCTGCTCGACGAGAGGGATTCTCGGCCGTCCTACGACGGCCTCGGGGAATCCTCGCCTGCGGCGCTGGTATTCTCGCTCCGCTCGACGGGAGAGGGTTTCTCGCTTCGCTCGAAAGAGTCTCGCGCGCCCTACGGCGCGCTCGGAGATTCCTCGCCTGCGGCGCTGTCATTCTCGCTCCCTTCGGTCGCTCGGTCGCTCGGGCGTCTTCTCGCTCCCTTTGGTCGCTCGAGGGTATCCTCGCTGCGCTCGGAACGCCCTCGGCTCCTCGGCTCCTCGGCGACTCACCTCTTCACTCGCATCCCTACTCGAATTCGAACTCAACTGCCCTCCCACCCGATGATGCACCTTGACCCTCCTCTTGCCCGCCAATCCCCCCTGCCCCGCCGTCGTCGATGGAACAGACATGGTCACTCTGTCGGATTGATTGATTGATTGATGGAGTGAATGAACGGTGGACGGTCTTTACATCTGCCTGCCTGCTCGATATCCCCGGGCTGAATGGCTGAATGAGGTCATGAGATTGGCCCGCGCGGGAGGGGGGAGCAGGGTTACGTAATACACGCGGATGCTAATCCCCCGGGGGGAGCGTCCGCCAAGCCATGCAGTCCCTGCTGCTACCAAGAGGTCAGCGAGGTCAGACGTCCCGTCGAGGGGATATCACAATCACTATTTCCAAAAACGCCTGGCCAAGATCCCGGGCGGCGGTTGAGCCGAGCGTGCGTGTGCCGCCGGAATAGCTGGCCCGTCGCGCGGTCGAAATGCCATGATGCCCTGCGATAAGCGGTCCGCCGCCGCCGCCGCTTGAGCTTGAGCTTGAGCTTGATCCATGACTCGGTCAAGATGTGCCTTGCATGGGTATGACGCTTGGCATGGGCCAAGTCTCGCGCCGTGGCAGATCCAACCAAGCCGCGACCGTCAACCGTCTCTCGTGTCGAGACCCGTGCCAGCTAGTAAAGCTTGGCCTGATTTGCTTCCGCTGTCTCCCCCGCGTGCGCCGTGGACTCATCAACCAGGGCGTCGTCGATGGCAGCGAGCAGAGAGATGAGAGACAGACAGACGACACACCTGGGTCCCATCTCGACACGACGCATGGCCCGTTCCCCAGAATGGAACACGGACAACGGTCGCGCCGACGCCGTTGACGCCAGGCCCGCCACATTTCTCATCCCCTCCCTCGCCCGTCGACTCGTACACAACCACCCCGACGATACCCTCCACCGCTGTCCGCCCTCGGTCCTCGTTCTCCTGAATGCGTCCCTCGTCGCACTTCTTGACGAGCAAGCTGCGGACGATCCATCAGACGCACTCATCACGCTCCGGCATCTCGCGCATCAAAAGATCAATGCTCCGCCGTTCCACGCTGTTCAACCACAATGGCTTCGGCTGTACACGGATGCGACACTCGCGCTTGTGCTTGCGAGGGTGCGTCGCATTCCCCGCCGCGTCGACGAATGGCGTACGTGGGTGAGGTGGTTGGATATGGTGATCATCGTGGCCGGTGCCGTCGGGCCGCAGAGGGACGAGTATGTGGCAGAGGTGATTCAAGGCGTTCAGCGCGAGTTTGCGGGGAAAGAGGTCGAGAGGTATGAGAGGATGGCACGGGATACAGATGCAGACGCGGACGACGACGACGCGCCACCCCTCGTACCACCACTCTCTATCCACTACGCCCCCTTGGCCATCCCCACACCCTCTCAACCCCCCTTCACGCCCCCACCCTACCCCATCGTCCTTCGCCGCTACGCGGACCCCTCGCACTGCCCCGCTCTCCGGCTCTGGCATCGCGCAGCACATCTCCTCGCACGTGCCGGACCAGGCAGGGTCGTACCCGTGGAGATCGGCACGTCATACACCGACGCGCAGTGGGGCCAGCGGATCGTCCCGTTCGAGGTGTTTCTACAAAGGATTGGATACGATCTGACGGGGCTCTGCGACGGTCCCTTGTCAGCCGCCGCAGATGAAGAGATCCCCACGGATCAACCCTTGTACCTTGCGCAACACGATCTCCTCGCTCAATTCCCGCGCCTACGAGAGGACATTGGCGCCTGGCCAGACTACATCTATACGGCACCCGCCACGCACAATGGTGAAACCTACGTCCCGCCGGGAAACGAGGAACGCTTGGTCGTCAACGTTTGGGTCGGGAACGGGGGCGGAACGCACGGGGAGAGCGTCACAGGGGGCGTCGTCAGCCCGGCACATACGGTGAGAGAGACCCGGAACCAAAAGAAATGCCCAGTGCGCTCAGGGTGTCGGAATTGACGCCCTTTTGGGGGGGAGAGCATAGGACCCCTACTTTAATTGCTACCTCCAGATCCTCGGCACCAAACGCGTCTGGCTCGCTCCGCCGCACGTCGCCGACGCCATGGACGCCTTTCCCGAGCGCACGGACGATGACGGGGCCTGCGCCGCCCCGGACGACGACGACGACGACGACGATGATCTCGTTACATCCTACACCACCAACACCTCGCGCGTGCCCATCTTTGTCAACCCCGATCGTCGGCTCGGCCCGACATATGAGCGCCGTTACAAGCGGTTCTACGAGCGTGCGTGGCCGGAAAGCCGCGAGGCCGTGCTGCAGCCCGGGGACATGCTGCTCATGCCGCCCAAGTGGTGCGTTTTTTGTTTTCTTCACGCCGGATTGCCTCGACGTCATGAATGGGTACTGATCCGACTTTGTCGTCTACGGCCAGGTGGCATGCGATGCGCAGCGAAGGCGACGGCGTGGCGTGGAGTCTGTCCATGTGGTATTGACAGTACATTGGCACATTCGATAATAGTCACACAAGACAAGAGTACAACCAAAAAGAGAAAGACAATCCGTTTTATACCGCTCCCTCTCACTGCGCATAGCCCACATGCAATTGCTCCCCGTGCCCATGCTCCGGACCCGTTCCCTCCTGCCCCTCCGTCATGCCTTCGGTCGTCTCGATCGCAAAATCCTCGCCATCATGCATCGTCTCCTCGAGTTCATCTTGGTTGCCCTCGTGCGGCTCCCCACCCGCACCGCCGTCGGGATCTTCCCCGCCCACCAAGCGGCGTCTCACGCGCTCCAGCTCGCTTTGCAAATTGGCCGCGCGTTCCTCGGCTTCGCGCCAAGCAAGATCGATGCGCTCAAAATGCGCATGCTCTTGTTCGAGCCGGGCCTGCGTGTGCTGTAGCTGGGACTGGGGATGGGGGATGGAATTCAGTCAAAAGTCTCCCTTCAGTTGCCCGCGAAACCTACGCGAAGGTCCGCGATATCCTGCTCGAGCATCCCCTTTTCCTCGGCCCAGCTATTGGTGTTGATTCGCTCATTCTCCTGCAGTTGCCGGATGTATGCCGCAGCTTGCGCGAGGATCATGCCCTTTTGCTTTTCATTCGTCGGCAAGACGGCAGCGATTGCCGCGACGCCGTCGTTGATCACGGCCCGTCGCTTGCGCTCGACTTCTTTCTATAGCAGGCGTCAGCGTCTCCAACCAGATTCTCATCATGGCGCGGCTCACATGAACATCCTTTTTCAACTTGACCGCTTCCGCCGGTACCGTTTCCTTGGCCGTGCGCTTTCGTTTTCGCCCGCTGTTGTCCATCCTCATTCCACTCGAACCAGCCGAATGATAGTCATCCATGCCGTCAACGCCGTCCATCATGTGTCCGCCATGTTCAGCCGCCATCAAGGCCGCGTGCTGTGCTTCCTGTGCACTGTACAGGTTGCCGTTGAGTCCCGGATCGAGCGGGTATCCGTTCTCGTCGAGTTCCCCGCCTGCGTGTGCACCGCTGCCCAGATCATTGGCTCCTTCGGCGCCGAGCGTGTCCACCGTTTGCGCTTCCAGCATCCGTGACAAATTGTCCGATTGACTCGCATAGTATTCGTTGCCAACGTTTTCGTTGGCAAACGAGAGCAAGCCCTCGGCGTGGCGGAGATGCTGTTCATCGAGGTTTTGCTGATCGAGGGCATCCGTCATGGAGGGCGGGAGATGCTGTTGCTGCTGTTGAGGGTCGTGTAATTCCGGGTCCATGTGATGCTGTTGCTCGTGCTCTTGTTCAATCTGTTGGTGATGCGGCTCTTCGTGCTCTCGCCCGGCTTCAAACATGAAATCAGCGCCCGTACGGCATCAGGGCCACTCGTGAGGCTCACCGTGCATGTCGTGATGCTGTGTTGGGTTTTCGGGTTCGTACAGGACGTGCTGCTCGTTGGCTTGCAAATTGCCTACAGAATGTTCTGCCAAGATGGCGAGTCTGTTCACGGCTTCTCGAGCCTGGCGGGTTTCCAATCGTTAGGACAATAGAGGCGATGGCCGTACCGACTCGCCTCATCGTTGATGGCCTGTTCCTGCGGGAAATCCGTGGACGACATGGGAAACGAAGACACGGGCTGTTGTCCGTCCATAATCGTTGACTACTCTTGCTCAAGATCAATTGCGAAACAGACCTGACGTGAGACTGGTCGTCAGCCGTTAAAAGAGGGGATGATGATTGTGCTGGGGAAAGCGCATGAATGCATAATAAATGATGAGACGCAGAACGCGGCTTGATGTAGAGAGCGAGGTTGTCGCTTGATGCGAGTCTTGTTGGGAAGACATACCTCTTGAAGTAAGGACCCACTTGCTCTCAGATACGCATTCAACGTCCGAAACGTAAACACCCCCGAGCCGGTCGTCGCAGGTCACCTGACCTGAGTTGTCCAGGAGAAAACGTGACCTGTTTAAGGGAAATGCAAGCAATGTTTGGCCTTGGGCGGAAAGTCGTCGGTAGTGTCGCCAGCGGAACGGTCGAATGGGCGGCTCCTCGATCTTGCGGTCACCAAGACTCGCCGTGTTCAGCCTAGAGAGATGATGAGGGTGTTGACAGAGACCATCCAGGCAAACAAGGCAATAATAATAAAAGCAGATGAAACAAATTCAAACCGCGGCAGACTCGAAGCTCGTGCATTAGGTAAGCAGATGCCGGTCTACCAAGCTCAAGGAAATTTCCGAAATAGGGAATCCGCAAACCAGCTTGTCAATCTCGCTCGGAGCGGTCGTCGTCTGTTTTGCCAAACCAGATGGCCAAGACTAGAGGCGCAAAAGACATGGGCCTTTGAGGCGCCACCTGACAAGGCGGGCTCATTTCATCTCGTACTCGTGATGATTGCGCGCTGCCCCTAACGTGATCTACTATACAACTGGATGATGCCTAGGTGTTAAAAACGTACGCAGCTGCTCGTGCCGTACATGCAGAGATAATGTTGTGAAATCGTTATTCGTGAAGTGAAAGCCGTTTGACTGAAAGTAGCGCGTCACTCGGTAGCTTCCGAAAAAGGCTGCTCCTTCTCCTGAGAATGATGGCGAGATGTCGATGGCCGTGAGCCCTTTCCAAATGTGAGCGGAGCCTTCGACAAGATGCTCATGTGAGTTGAATTCAACATCGGCCAGTCTGGACTCACCTCGCTTGGTGGTGCATCGGCTGGCGAGACACTCATTGGCGGCGGATCAGCCGTGTTCTGGTGATGGATCAACGGCAAATCCGCCATGGACAGCGAGCTAAGCGTTCGCACGAGCGGTCGTACGGCCGAGGACGTCGATGACGTCCGCGACTTGCTGAATCGATGCTCGAGGTCGCCGGAGATGGACGCGCGTTTGCCATGTGAGCGCGGCAGCGACGCCGAAATACCCGGTCCTTCCCCCGCGGCGCCGCCAGCTGCCTGTATGCTGCCATTGAGGGCGGTCATACCCGACATTCCCAGACCCAGGCCAAACATGGATACGGGCCTTCGCGTGAATGGGTCCGTAAAACCAGCAGATGAACGCCGGCGACCAGTGCGGAGTGTTGACGACGAAGACGGTGGTTGACTGGATCCGAGCGATCTGCCTCGATCCCCATCGCTATTCGGCGAGATGGCCATTTGGGGCGTAGACGATAGCGTCTTTTCGAGTGCTCGCTTGGCAGGACTCGGCGAGGATTTAGCATGGGAAATGGAGCCGCGCGGTGTGCCCTGTAGAGACGCATGTACAGAACTTGCCGGAGTCGATGTCGCACTCGGCGCAAAGGGCACAGCTTGTCCCTCCCACTCGCTCGGCTGGATCGGGCTGGTTGCTGCTATCGATTCCGTGGTCACGTCCTCTTCGCTTATCACATCCGGCCTCCTGTTTTCCGAATCTGATTGGCCCTCCCACTCCTCTACTGTTCGGACTTCCTTTCTGAATTCCTCGACTTCAGTCCGGATAATCTGCTTGAATTCCTCCAAGGTGTGTGTACCCTCGACCTCTTCCCACTTGTCAAAGACCGTTGGACAGTCAGGTTCGTCTGTTTCGTCATGATACGGCGCCATGTATGGGTGCTTGAGCGCTTCAGCCACGGATATACGCTCCGCTGGATCAAATCGCAAGAGTTTTTCCAACAAGTCGAGCGCTGGGATGCAGGATTAGGATCACCAGCGTGGAAACAAGGTAAAGTACATACCTTCCGGGTCGGCATCGGGATACAAAGTCTCGAAGGGAACTTTTTCGTACACCGGCAACGTTCGTATGTACGCACAAGCCTGAAAGGCAAACGTGTCAACATGATCCGCTACGCTGCCGAAAGTGACGCATTTACTTTTTCGCTGCCAATCGCCGTCAAAGTAGCCTCGTCCGGCATTCCTAATATCTGCAGTATCAAGTTGAGTTGCTCGATATAGCTGAGCTCGCGAGAGCGTTAGTTTGCTTTCCGGAAGTGTTGCAACATATACGCACTCTTTGCCCTTGAAGATGGGTTTCCCGCCTAGCAGTTCCGCCAGAATGCATCCGATGGACCAGACGTCAACTGCGGAAAATGTCAGGAATGGACTCGAACACGATATCTGTTCAATTGACTCACTTCCGGTTGAATACCTCTTGTAGGACAGCATGATTTCTGGTGCACGGCTGGATGTCGGTTCGTCAGAACGTTGTATTTTGATCTGACAATCTTGGCAACTCACTACCATCGCGTAGCAACATATTCCGTCATAGGGCCTCCGGGTCCCTGTGAATTGGGATCCCACTCCGACGGGTCGGGTCTAAATCCACGAGCCAGTCCAAAGTCGCAAATTTTTAATTCGCAATCGGCGTTGACCAACAGATTTCCTGGTTTGAGATCACGGTGAATGACATTGGCGGAGTGGATATACTATACGGGAGTGGTATTAGACAGATGCACTATGTTGCAGATGGGCAACTTGCCTTCATTCCCCGCAGGATCTGGTATAGGAAGTACTGAATATGCGAATTGGACAATTTTTGTCCCGATCTGATGATCTGGTGTAAATCGGCTACTCGCTGCAATCAGTTTCAGTTGTGGATTCATAAGCTCAAGACACACCTTCCATGGGCTGTTACGGAAGACAGCAGACGAATATAAGATGACTGACCACATACCAAAAGAGGCTACTTACTTCGATGAACATGTATCTGGAAGCCTCCCGTCAGTATAGACGCTGCTACGCAAGTTCACGACACTTACATCTCGTTGAAATCGTCAATGACAACGTCCAAGTCTATCAGGCCGGTAATCTGATTTGCAGAAAAATCGAGTCAGGCAAATCACTTGGGCAAAGCTCGATCGAACTGACATTTTCGTGACCGTTAAGATGCCGCAGCAGCGTGATTTCTCGCAGACAACGCCTTGCCAAAATCGCCTTGTCGAATACGCGTGTCAGCATCTTGATGGCGATTGTTTCCCCACTGAGCGAGTCTTGCGCAGAAATGACCAAGCCGTATGCGCCTTGACCGAGTTCACGCAGTCCGGACCACCGGTTCTCCAAGTGGAATACGTGATTGAACAAGATGTGCGATTGATATCCCCTATCAGAATAGGTGGTCGGTTGACCTTCAAGCGATGGAAAGAGAACGTTGCTCACCTCTTGGACAATGCCCTCTCGCTCAGAGGGTGGTCTGCTGCTCCTTCACTTTCATTCCCTGAATTGCCCTGGCCAACGACCATTCCTCGTTTCACCATATTGGCAGCTGCCGCTTGAGCAAGCCTACTCGCGCCCGGTTGCGATGCAGCGTAGGGTTCAGTGCCCAGAGCCGACGGATTTGACACGCTGCCCGGCGCCGGCGATTGCTGTGTCTTTGGTGGGAATTTCCCAGAGAGCGCTCCATGCGCCGGAGTAGATGCGGCCGTATTGTTGACGCTTGTTGGTGCTGTACTGTAAGCTGCGCCGTAGGTCGTGGCACCTTCGCTGCCACTGCGATATCCACTGGGACATGACGATCCGCCTGCTTCGGAGCCCGAAGAGAGACCGACCACAGATGGTGAGACGGGAGGCTCAAGCATGGGCGCTGCTGTATTTCCAATCAATGTTTGAGAAATTGATGATTTTGCTTTCCTCGGTCGTACGTGGTGAACGGTTGTTGATTGCGCAGGAGGGGAGATTGCCTCGTCAAAGTGGTCCACGGGCATGCCTTGCGGAATCGAGGGCGTCGAGGCAGCACTCGAAGCCTTGGCGAGATTGCGGATCAGGTTCCGATTCTGAGCAGCTTTGTGCGACGAAGCACTACTTCGCCGACGTGGGATGACTGCGCCTTGAGGCTCTTCGATGTCGAATCCAATGATCTGTATGGGCTGTGACGAACCAGAATGACCGGTAGTCTGCTGACCAGAGGCGGAGTCAATAGACTCGGACATCGCATTCGGTGTTGCAATGTCGAGTATTGGGCGAAGAGGCGACCCGGTTGCGCTGAGTCAGACTGGACAGGTGTTGCGTTGAAACGATGGGAAGTGTTGTGAAATGCCGTCAATACCCGGATAAATCACGGAGGCTTGGAGATCCAGACCGCACACGGGGACAAGTGGAAACACAAGCTGAAGCAGATGGGCTGGCTATAGACTGCAGCTGGGACTGCTATGTCTGTCACTGAAGGGTCGCCTGAAAGTTTATTGGGGCAGTATCGGGCAGTCCAAGCACGCACGGGGGAAATTCTCGAGAATGCAAAAGGTCGGTCGTCGGTCAAAGATTGCGGCACGATAGCGTGATGCGATCGGGAAATAATCGCCGGGACAACTTCCCGCATGTTGAGCTGCAGACGGCGGTGTCGGCGGCAGTCAGCAGCTCGGCGAGCGGGGACGTCGAGTCAGCAGAATGCTGACAATAATGTAGCCTCGTTGCGACAAGAGAGGAGGTTACAGCAGAGAGGTTATCACAAGTGGACGAATGACGCGACCGTAGATCATCGCAGCATAAAGCAATTTGCGGAACGAGTCATACGTACTGAACGAGCTTGCAGCAAACCATTTCTTAATAGCTTTCCATAATGACTTGCCGAACGATCCAATCTCTGTTATCTCGCGTATTGAGCTCTCCCTTCCATCGGCTACCGAGTTCTGTTATCAGTCATCTCTCAGCTTCTCTCTGGCTGTCGTGCATGCCTCGCTGATCAGAACAGCTACCAAAAGCGACCATCATTGGTACGAACTTTGGTACGGTCAGCCGATGCGGTGGGAACCCACATCGGCCCTTTCGGGCTGTCCCCTCGGGATAGTCGCTAGCGCGACAGATCATGGTCGGGGGACAGCTTCGGGGACGGTATTGTTCTGCGAAGAAGCTGCTGAAGATAGCGTTCGCGTTTGTGTGTTTGTGATATCTTACGGCCGTCTAGTCCGCTGCACAGCTTCGCATCGATGGTCACCTCGAGGGGACATCCTACATTCATCCTATCCGCTTGCTCTTTTGAACAGCTAACAGAATTTCTCGTATTGGCGACTCTGTCTGTTTGCCAATATGTCTGACTATACCGTCCCTGTTGGCTTGGCTGTCTTGTAGACCATTTTCTGGCAAAGAACGAATCACAGATTAGCCACACCTGACGCCGGAAAGCAAGCTTTTTGGCAACTGCTGGATTGGGTTGTTCGCTTTCGAAACGAGGAGCCGCCAACCACCGCGGCACCAGCGCTGTCGTCGTGTCGGCAACTTGTCGGTAGCTATAATCAAAATGTGACGGCAGCTGTGTCGGCTAACCGGGAACGCAGGCGAGGGGGAGGGGGGATTTACAAGCACGTGCCTGAGCGCCTATCTCCTTTGAGACACTGCGCCATTCGCCTCATGTAGATCCTATTTTGTTGTTCTCACTTGCCTAGTCCTCGACCAAGAGGTCTCTGCGGACAGCCAAAAGGTCTCGAATTATCTTTGCTTCTCTAGTCAAATCCAATGACAATCACAACAAAGCAGCTATCTGACCGCCAGACCCGTCGGGTCAAACGGAAACCCAGCGAAGCTGAAACAAAATATTGGGTATACCCCTTGATTGTCTCGTATTCGTCTGCTTCAGAATCGCATGTTGGATCAAGGTTGAATGTTTGCTCCATTCCGCTCCCTGTTCCCTGAATCTCGTTGAAGAGCCGCGTTGCCGCAAGATTAGGGAGACTCCCCTGACGGAATTCGAATTCCATTACCATCCCTAAGGGGCGGTACAGTGACTGAATGCCATGCGGAGCATTCAGCTTACAATACAGACTCGCCCGCAATTCTCCAATGCTGTCGTCAGTAAACCTTCCGATCACGCAATCTATTAGATTAGAGGTATACAACGAATAAATTACAAGGTTGGCAACGGTCGCCGTCAGAAGCAGGTATCCACCTATTCTGGGCTGTCCTGACGATGGTTTCTGCGGAAAAGATCTATGAGAAGGAAAACAAACGCGGCGACGAGTCAGATCAGACTCAATACGTCTGGGCCCAAGAAGTATGCGGAACACACCGATCATGTCGTTCAGCGTCAGCTTCATGTTCTTGCTGGCTTGACCAGACAAAGCCGCGGCCGCCAGCTCCCGTTTGACATTTTGCAGCTGTTCGATGCAGTAATGTCAGACCAGATACTCGGCGGCTGTGAGACTCAACCAACCGTCAGTATCCGGTCCTCGACAGACTCGTGTATCGTCAACTTGAAGATGTTGACATCCAACTTTTGGCCCAGTCTGAGGGATGAATCTTTTAGACGCGACTCGGCAACAAGGTCACGAGTTGGCCCGGCTTACCGATGCGCTCGATCAAACGCCTGATCCTCGAGACTGTAAAGTAGAAAAGCCATCAGCGGACGGATGCGGGCCATTCTGCAGTAGCCAGAATTACGCAGGGTTCCTGGATGATACGAGCGACATCTAGGTCAATCACCAATTTGATTTCAGACAGATTTTCGACATACCACCACAGATCCAGTAAGATGACGTTGTTACAACACGTCAGGTTCAAGCCCGTGCTCCCTGCTTTGAAGGAAATGAGAATCACAGCGACCCTGGGGTCGTTCTTGATTGCCTCCAACGCGACTTGTCGCTTGTCGTTTGTCATTGAGCCGTCATCTGAATACGCGGATGATCAGACGCCCCAACTCGCTTTCTGCCATGGTCTTAGCCTCACATCTGACGTATTTGATACCCTCTCGGCGAAGGAACGGCTCGATCAAGTTCAGGAAAGAGGTGAACTGGTGTGATAGGCGTGTTAATGCGATCAACATTTTCGTCTTACGCCCAACCGCCACTGACTTGCGAGAATATTATAGTCTTCTCCTTTCCATCGGATCTCGTTTTGATTGATTGCAAGAGCTTGAGCATCATCCGTATTTTGGCGCTGCTCGGCGGCAGGCCAGACCCCTGCACATCCTCGGATTGGGCGCGTGCTTTCCGTGCGATCGGAGCACAGTCCTCGCAATGTCGATCTCTCGCGTTGTCGATGCTGCAAGGATCGGTCTGACCGTCAGATCCATCTTTTCCCGCGCAGCGAGACATCAACTCACGGCGAGAAACACATGTCACATTTGGCTTGCTTGCCGCCTTCCAGGCCGATCCCGCCTAGCATGGCTGCAAGATCGTCGGCATCCTGATCATCGCTCTTGTGCAATGTGGAGTCATTGATAGCGTCCTTGTCCTGATCAAGCGATGCCGTAACCAGAGCAGGGTGGCAGCATGCTGCGTATCTGCCGTCAGAGGAGCTACCAATATGCACCAATCTCACTAACCTTGACGTAATCGCAGCAACATTGTTAAAACCGAAGTATAGTTGGATAGGGCAGTGCCCGCCTTGAGAAACTGCTCAAGGGACTGATCAGACGTCCGTCTTCAGAAGCTATATTCCTGCAACTCACCTTGTTAAAAGTCAACTCTTGCTTCTTTTCAAAAGCATCGTAGAATTCTCGCTCGGCAGGGTCGAAGAAGCACGAGACTACCTCTACGTTCCGCTTGGGTAGATTCAGAATCGGCTTTCCGTCTAGCAGAGGTCATGGGCCGAAATCAATACGTGAGGATACAGCTAACGGCTTGAACGAATTGGCCGTACCGATAGTAGCATCCTTGGTTCGCCTTAACATGATAGCTTTCAGAACCGCCTATCCGGTCGGAGGAATGATATCAAGACCCGAGACGCTGTGTGTCATCTTTTTGCTTACATGCAATCTCTTCATTGCCAGCTTGGTTCGACCTTCTTTGACCGGCGCTATAATCCGTTCTCGGAACAGTTGCCAGTCGTCCAGGGGCCGAGCCCGAAGGAACTGGAACAGCGAGAAGAGCTCCTCGACATTGTTCTACAGCAAGTGTCAGCGATACAAACAGCCTGACATAGACGCTCTGAACGTACTTGAATTGGTGTACTTTGGAGGAGAAAGCACAAGCTCTCAGTAACGGCGGAAATAGAAGGAATGACATCGACCGAAAACGTACCCAGTCAAGCACCATCGGTATTTGGCCTGCAGTGCAACGGCCGCTTTCGCCGCCTTGGTATTTCGGTTCTTGATATTTTGGGCTTCATCTGACCGGGGACAGGCACGTAATCGACGTCGGCTCTTGCTTCTTCTGTCTTCACTCCAGGCATCAACTCACCGATGACGATTCTCAACCACTTGACACCAAACAGAGCTGATGGGCCTCCTACTTTCTTTGTCGTCTTCTTGACGGACTTTTTCAATGGCTTGCCAAACCGGTCACCATCGGATTCTTCCTCGTCGGATGACAGGTCACCCTTCTTGTCAGAGGAGCGAGATGCTGCAAAGCTGGTTTTTGCGCCGTGCTCGGATGCAAGGGTCTGGAACGTGGTGATCTGTTTTCCCTTGAAGTGTGAGACTTTGTTGCTGCATCAGACCCTTGATTGATTACTTGCCACAATGTCAAACTTTTCGAGCTTGGAGGGTTCTATGGCCAGGATGAGCCATGATGTGGGCGGATTCGCCGTGTGATCGGTGCTTACCGCGCGTTCGATGTGGACCGTGATGAGTCGTCACTTTGAGTCTACCCGGTATCGTTTTACTCTTGGCTTCCTTGGCCCATTGTTCCATTACAGCCCTTGAGCAAAAAAGTCAGCATTCGGGTTGGTCAGCTTGTGCCCCTTGTGCGCTGCTCACAGAGGCGCGACGATCCTGACAAGGGAAAAGTCAGCCTGGACATGTCCACCTTCGCGGTCCCTTCCGCTTACAATGTTCCTCCTTTATAGCCTGCCTTGATCTCGGACGGCGTCGCTACTCCTTCCACGATACGAGCTAGCGTTTGAACCGTCTTCCCTAGTCCCATGTCCTGAAGGCGTGTACGTGTCTTAGTGTTTTGGTCCCGATCTGGCACCGAATGCCTTTGCACACACTTACATCCGCCAAGATTCCTCCATACCGCTTATTCTTTTCCCTCTGTCTCATCCACTTGACACCGCGAACCTGATGCGGCATCAGTCTAATCCCCTTGACAAACCCCTCAACAATATCCTCTCCGTCTTGCATGCCCCCGGTATCTTCCTCGCCATCACCCACAGCGCCAGATAACAACTCGCGCATATGCTCGTCGGCCTCGGAACTCGAAACTCTGTCATAGTCTGCCGCTTGAAGCTGTACATTATTGAGCGCCGCCGCAAAGTCTTCCGTCTCTTCGTTTTGGGAATCTGACGCCGACACGGGATGATCCGGGGCGACGCGGGGCATGAACCGGTTCGCAATGTTGGCAGGCCAGTCTTGTCGAGCCGTGAGCGCGGACTTGTAAGCAAAAGCACCGGTGTGGCTCGTCGACGCCGCAGCGCCAGGTCGTGCAGGCGAGGGGAAACCTCCCGTGGTTGGCCGAATGTAATGGTTGAAATCGGAGCCAACTTGGGTCGGCGGATTGGCTGGACCGGGCGGGCGGAACGGTGCGTACGGGTCTCCCTTGGAAGAATACGTGCTGCTTGGTCGTTGATGGATAGGATACGCTGCCGACGTCTTGGGCTGAATCAGGCGGGGATCGAATTGCAGCTTGGATGGACCTCGGATGCTGCTCGGCTTGGGCAGACTTTGGACGTTGCCGAAAAAGTCATCATCTGCGCGGGTTTGCGATTTGCTGGGTCTGAGGGGAAGCACAGGGCTAGGCGAGTCGGTCAGCGGTTCGGCAAGACGGGCAAGGGATACTATCCCCGAATCCCCGCGCCCCCAGAAGAAAGTGTTTACCTGTCTGTCAGATTGATGAATTCCTGGGCGGCGCTCGGTGGCAGCAGCTGTGGTGTATCATCGTCGGATTCCAGATCAATCACCTTGTGCGCTCTGCCGACGACGCCCTTGGGTTTGCTGAGAACGCGCACGGGCACGGGTTCCTCGGAGATCGCTTGCCGCCTGAATCCCGACGAGGGCGACCGTCGCGTCGGTCAATGCGAGCCGGAATGCGGATGATCAAGGGCGGGAAATGCTCACAGGGCTTCCATGTTGGAGGATCTCGAATCCGAATCAGTCATAGCCTGTTGATGCCTTGTTTCCGCCGTCGGGGATGAAGGGGGGGGGAATCATCGACCCGGAGAACGACTGTGTGCCGCGGGTGGAGTGGGGATATGGGTTGGGTGAGAGTCTACTCTACGGCGGGTGTGCTGCTCTCGTCTTCGGCCGCCGAAAGAGCGAAAGTGATCGATCACGGTATATCCACTCTCTCTTGGATTTCCCAATTTCTCGTCTCCATGGCCCACGGACGCCCCTCGTTCCACCACACCCCATCCGGTCGATCCACCCCCGAGATGCCGCCCAAAAAAGTCTTCAAGCCTGCCAAGAGACCGCCACCTGTCCCCGCGCAGGCCTCGCAGGATGCAGTCGTCGTCGCCGCCGCCGCGCCGTCAGATCCGACCACGGCGACCGACGCACCGGTCGTCACCGAGACCGTACAAGATGCCCCCGATGCGATGGATATCTCTACGGTCGAGGCTGGACCCAGTAGATCTCCCGTCGCACGTCCAGCAGCAACGGTTTCTTCTGCGCCCATTGCCATAGGCGCGGCCATGCGTCGGCCGTCTGAAGGAGGAGGCGCAAAGTCGTCGTCGTCGGCGGCGGCAGTGGCGGCGCCGGCGGAAGGAGAGGCACCGGCCAAGCCTCGAGTGGTGTTCAAGCCGAGTATGCCGACGCGCAAGGTGAAAGCAGAGTAAGCCGATCTCAGACGCCGTTGGTAGCATTTGTGCTTATTGTCTATCCCGCGATCTCAGGCCGACAGACGTGAAACCCGTAGGTAAACTCTTACAAGCAATTACCGACCTGCACCTAAGCGCTACCTTCTTCATAACCTTTGTTATTAGGATATCGCCGCACTTGCCTACTCGTCTCGCGGTGCAAGAGGCAGGGGCCGTGGCAGAGGTGCGGCACGTGGTGGACGAGGCGGACGAGCGAGCGCGCCTGAGGAGCGCGATCAGATGCTGGCTAGTGGGCCGTTTGCGATGGGTCCCAGTATGGGTACGCAAGCAAGAGCCAGGGTTTTTTGCAACGAGGGATTCTTACCCATCTTCCTGACCCCGTACAGCAAACCGTGGTTCAAAAAACACGACATTCATCGCAGCGGATACTCTGGATGAATTCACTCGGCTTCAGCGCCCTGCGGCGGAACGGAAACCCATGTTTACGGCGCAAGGCGAAGAATACTCTGACAATGAAGGCGGTGGCCGTATCGATATGGAAGTCGTGCCCGAAGAGATGGGCGAAAGCGCACCGACGGGGTTGATCCGTGACCGGAGTCTCAAGGCGGCCGGGATTGGTGCCAAGAAAAAGGCAGACAAGAAGCCCGCCCCGGGCGATCTTGTCGTCAAGCCGGAACCGACGTCGCCAGAACAAGCGGCGACGGTAGCAGCGAAAAAGGGCAAGGAGCGAGCGGATGATACGTTGATGGATGTCGATGAGAATCTGGACCTTGATGAATCCGGCGTTAGGATCGACGAGGATGGACACGTGGCGCAGCCGATTGATCAGGAGGATAGCGATGACGAAGAGGTGGAAGAAGATATGCGGGGTGATTTTGCGCCAGAAGAAGGAATGGTTCGTCCCTTTCAAGCTAATGACTTCGTCGACGGCCGGACCTGGAGCTGATGGCCATTTCGAATAGGACAATCCAGAGGACAAGCTCTACTTGTTCCAAATCCCCGAGCCATTCCCCAAATTCTTGCCGAATCCTGAAACATCGTATGCCTCGAGAATCGAGGCACTCAAGGCTGAAGCGGTAGCCAAGGCAGCTGTCAAGGCGGAATCCAAACCCAACGGAATACTGAAAAAGGAAGTCAAGTTTGACGGCGACGCCGCCGATGCCGATATGGAGGGCAAGGCGGATGGCGCCGGGTCCGGAGATGAGGAAAAGAAGCCGGCCAAAGACAAGATTGCCGCCAAGGAGGCCAAAGCAGCCAAGGCCGAGGCGGACGCGCGACACAAGCAGATTGCAGAATTGGAGAAAAAGGAAAGAGAGCGCAAGGCGCAAGGCCGGATCGGGACCTTGGTGGTTACCAAGAGCGGCAAGGCAAAGATGGTGTTGGGCAAGGACATTGTCATGGACGTGAGTGTTGGAGGAGCTCGGTCTGAAGCGCCGGTACGGCCACTAAACGTTGTCCATCTAGGTCACGCCAGGGGTTGCCACAACCTTCGTACAGCAGCTCGTTCACCTTCACAAACCCTCGCGACAGGCCCGGGTACTGGGTGAAATCCACAAGTCGTACATCCTAACGCCCGACGTGGATCGCCTCCTTCACGAATTACACCTCAACCATGGCATTGTGCCTGGAGAGGATGGCGATCCCGCTGTCAAGGCCGAGGATGCCAACTTGATCAAGATCGATCAAGACTAGAGTTTTCAGCCTTTTATGCCGCGTTGTACGAAAGATGCCGCAATGACCCATTACCATGACATGATGACCTCAAATGCGTCCTCGCTGGTACTTCAGTGGCAAGTAGAGTATTAATGATTCATTCGTACAAGAGGTTTTACATTTCTACATTGCTGACGGATACATCGAGATGGCGCCCGGGATGGAACGGTATATCCATGCCTTGCGCGTCCCGAAATCCCGCAACACGGCATTCACAAGACAACTGGAGATCTCGACTACTATACAAGGAGATCGGGCGGTATGGGACCATGTATCAGGATCTGGGCGATCCGTTGATGCATGAAAGGAAGATGGAGTTGATCGCCGGTCCGACCCGTGACGATGGGCGATTGCGGAGACCTTAGCGTCGGTAGGTGTTCGAACCGTCCTTTGGCGGCGACTTGAACCTAAATTTGGCAGCCACCGGGATGTGGCTGCAGAAAAAGTACGGTTAGATCTCGGCGCTGGGGAAATCGCCAAAGCAGAACGTACTCTGAGGGGAAATGGGCGTTGGGGAACCCGACGACCCTAGACAGGTACTGCTTATCCACCTCGCCCAGCAATTCCGTCACCGCCAGTGTGGAAGTGGTATACCAAATGTAATCGATCGCACCCTCGTAACCCGGCGTGTAATTCGTCATGGGCAATTCTCCGATATGGGCATACGCTGATTTCAATCCCATTTTGTGAGAGATGCCTCGATTTGTGTAATGACCGTACTGATGGATCATAAAGTCTTCGTGATCCGCGGCCAATGTACCGTCAGACAAAAAGTCGTAGACGGCCGAGTGCGGTACCGAGTTGAAGTCTCCGCATATGATGGCGGAAATGTGGGAGGGGTCCTGGTAGCGCGAGAATGGACGCTTGGTCACGTCGCCGTCCTTTGGTGGTTTCGGCGGGAACCTGGCAAACTGTTCCCGAAGCTTTTCGAGCTCCTCGATGAGCATGGCGACTTGCACAATCTTGACGTCCCGGTATTGCGGATCCCAGTGAATGTGCGCATTGGCGACAACGAGCCGGCTGTCGGTTGTCGTGCTCTCGAGCAGACACGCAACCGAGATATTGTCCTTGGACATGACTCGGTTAAACATGTCTTCTGTACGCATTTCCGCCTTGCCGAGGGCGACTTGGTTGAACTCGATGACTTGGCGCTCGATGAGCGAGTATCTGGAGAAATGATTTAGCTACGGCCCATCAAAGAGAGCGCGGCCAAAAGACCCACTTTGACGTCTTCCAAAACGTAGCACACCCATCCACGCGGCGTCGCTCATCCGTGCTCATCGTCCGCGCACGCGTCTTGGGATTGAAGGCGCCGTCAAACCCGCGCTGCTCGAGATTGGGCAAGAAGAAGGCATGGTACTGTTCGTCGTCGACTTCCTGCAGGCACACGATATGCGCGTCCGACTCGAGAATCTGCTTGAGAATTTCGTCTTTGCGGTGGTCCCAGTTGAGCGCCCACTGCGGCGTATAGCCGTACATGGTATGCGTGGCGTATCGCTCGCAAAGAATGTTGAAAGAGAGGACGCTAAAAGTATTGTCCTGATCCACCTGTGACGGCTCCACCGCCCCGTCCGCGGCGTCGTCGCTGTCAACTTGCTGAATAATCTCCCACTTTCTCGGCGGCGGAGGCGGCGGGGCCGGACAATTATCACGAAAGTACGCAATCAGACCCTGAGTCCCGCGCTCGGCCATGGCGTGGCGAATACTGTCGCTCAGCGGGTTGCCCTCGATCCCGAGAAACTCGAGCTGATGCAGCGTGCCGAGTTCGAGCGGAAGGTCCTGCAGTTGGTTATCAAACAATAGCAGCTCCTTGAGATGCGACAACAGCCCAAGCTCGGGTGGAATCGCGCTCAACAGGTTGCCCGTCACGTCGAGGTGCGTCAGGGCGCGCATATGGCTGATGGCGGGCGAGAGGGTCGTGAGCTGGTTGTGATTGATGTAGAGCGCCGTCACGTGGGAAAATGCAAACAGCGAGGGCGACAGAGTGCGCAATTTGATGCCGCCGAGGTCGAGACCCATGGACAGCTCGGGCTCGTTTTGGGCCTCGCCGGGGGCCGTTGCGGGCACGGACAGGCTCGACGGATGGGCGAATTTGAATCCCGGGCTGGATGTCTCGGTTCGGTCATCCTCGACAATGGTGATTCCGTTGTTATTGGCACCTCCAGCAGCCTTTCGATGCAGAAGCGAGGGCGTGCTGGCGATCTGCGTCACAGGTCGATTCGGATCGAGGATGGGAAGCGCTTTGGATGTGGTCTGCGTGACGGCTCGTGAAGCGATGGCGGATGCCTTGGCGCGGTGATGCGGCGTCGAAGCTTGACGGCAAGTCTACGGGAGAGAATGAGAGATGCGAAAATGAGAACAAACGCGACTTTACCGCGCCTCTATTTAGAAAAGCTCACCTGGGCACGTATAATCTGCTGCTCCCAATACGGTCCGGCGACTTCCTGCTGCACCTGTCCCATCATTCCCCCGCCCATACCATGTCCGACACCAACGCCCAACCGCATCGGCGGCGAATTCCCATTCAAAGCCTGCAACAAACCACCTTGCCCGACTCCACCGGGCTGCTGCTGACCTCCCACATGCCCCGGCGCCCCCATTCCACCTTGTTGCATCATCTGCGCCTGATGTCCTCCCGCGCCGCTGCCGAATGCCGATCCACCCATGAACGCCTGTGCGCCGCCGCCGCCGCCGCCGCCGCCTCCTCCTCCGCCGGCCGCACCTCCTCCCGTGTTTCCTCCTCCCATCGAATGATGCGCTCCGGCATTATTACCACCTCCGAACCCCGGTCCACCGTGCAGGTTATTCTGCTGCTGTTGCTGTTGATGTCCTAGATTCCCAAACCCGCCCGCGGCCGTGCCAAAGCTAGGCTGCTGCGCATGTCCACCATTCGCGCCCGAGCCTGCTCCTGCGTTTCCAGCGCCGCTACTCCCCGGCGGCCTCCAGCCACCTCCGGCGCCGTTATTCCCGTTTGGCTGATTCTCGGGCTGAAATAGCTTATGGGGATGATGCGGATGGTGCGGATGATGGAGCGGTGCAGGGGAAGCGGAAGCGTTGTAGAACATGGTACTGTGCGGTATGCGGTGGAGGGCGCATGAGAGTGAGTGAGAGCTGTGTGCCGAGCCGTGTGGGGGTTTGGGAGGGATGTCCTGGGTGACTGGGACCTAATGCGTTCGGTGGCCTCTTGTCGGGTCAGCGACGCACATCACCTCCCCGCCCGCTGCCCATCCCATCCACGCCCGCAGCCCGGGCGCACCCCAGCCCGATGGATGCTTCCGCGCCCCTGGACGGCGAAGAGCAGATACATGTCCGCGGACAGGGGGCTAGCTTGCCCCCGGCAGCTCCCCCGGCGCGCCGTATATGCAGTTGATTCAAATTGCATCCGCCGATTGCGTACTCTGAAATCTGAAACACGCCTTTTGCCCAGAGTAACCGATCATCTCGGCATGCAAGTTGCGTGTCGGGGTGTGTTTCATCATTCTGCATACCGTCGAGCAATAGCGTAGACCAACATCCGGACAGCCCCTTGTGGACTATACCATCGTCCTCTGGTCGCCTTATCGTCGCTGGAATCCCATCATCAGCGCTGTACCCAAAGTTCCAAGTATAATACATTGAATACCAAAGCAATCCAATCCGCCTTGCAGCAACGTCACTTTTGCCATCATAATACCATTCGCCCGATAGTACGTGTCCTCTCCATGCTTGGCCTTCTAGTATTGACAGCGCTCTCGATAGTGGTGGCCGATACCGCATATTACGATATCCTGGGGGTCGACGTCGAGGCCGACGAAGGTGTGTATGCCGTCATCTTTTGGCTGGCCAAGAAAAAGATTGACGACGTCGTGGTTCTTGACTCACAGCGCAGATAAGAAAAGGATACAAGGTCAAGGCTATGAAACATCATCCTGTAAGTCGTCCAGTAGCTTTGCTGTTACTCCTGTGTTGAATATACTCTCCCCCTAGGATAAAGTGAGTTCGTCACGGATGGCCGGAAAGACAGATAAAACTGAAGCGGCGGACGGATCCGTAGAATCCGGAAGATCCAGAAGCGCACGAAACGTTTCAAAAAATTGGAGAAGCGTAAGTGACTAGCCGCCGGGTGAAGCAAGAAGTCGCCTGATTTGCGTTCAATGCTTTTTAGGTATGAGACGCTAATTGACCCGGACAAGGTCAGTAGCAATGACGATTCGGGATCCGGCTTGTCCATTTACCCGGGATTCTTGGACAGCGAGCGGCCTACGACCGTTATGGCCCGGACGCGGGCAACCGGCCCGGCCCGTCTGGAGGTGGCGGCGGGATGCACCCGGATGACATCTTTGAACAAATGTTTGGTTTCGGTGGAGGATTCTCATTCGATATGGGTGGTGGCGGCGGTGGCGGACGCGCGCCGCCGAGGCAATCGCGGGATACCGAAATCGAGTACGATTTGACGCTTGAAGAGGCATTCGTGGGGAAGAAGGTGACTCTGGCTATGGAGAGGGATCGGACGTGCGGGCATTGCGAAGGGTAAGTGCTAGCCGACATGGAGTCCTTTACCTTGCGTCAACGCTTCATGGTGAACAGATCTGGAGCGAAGAACGGAGCGATCAAGCGAGACTGTGGCAAGTGCTCAGGAAAGGGATTCATTATGGCACAGACCATGGTACGTGGGCGCTTTTCGCATCATTTGCGAATGGCGCGACTCATATTTGCTTGGCACAAGCTCGCCCCGGGCATCGTTGGTAACGCCAAAAGACCATGTCCGGCCTGTGATGGGGAAGGCAAAAAAGTTCGCGAGAAAGATCAGTAAGCCGATTCTGCAAGGCGCGCCCACGCGGGTTTCGCTTGAGGCTGAGGGCGGCACTGCAGGTGCAAGAAATGCAAAGGCAGCAAGATTACGAAACAAAAGACCAAGCTCAAGCTCGATATCGAACCCGGAAGTATCGATGGCGATCGAATAGTGCTGACGGGAGAAGGCGACGCCGTGGTGAGTCGGTCGTTTGCAAGTCCCAAGTCGCCGTAGCTCAATATATCTGTCAGCCCAACTGCCCTCCCGGAGACGTGATACTTCGACTCCGTGTACATTCCCACCATTCGTTCCACGCCGGTCCCTCCGGGTCTCGCGATCTCTACTACACAGCCAGTATCACGCTGTCTGAAAGCTTACTGGGATTCCAGCGAGTCCTTTTCTATCATCTGGATGGTCGAGGGATCAAGGTCGACTGTCCGGCTGGCGAGAGGATCATCAAGCATGGAGACACCTTCTTCCTCAAAGGAGAGGGGATGCCAAAGAATGCCGGAACGAAAAGCCGCGCAGGGGATCTATATGTTAGATTCCAGGTCGAGATGCCCGACCTGGAATGGGTGAGGAGACAGCAGGTACCGGATGGAGTACCAGAGGTGAGTGCAATGTTGTGCATTCAAGCTCGGGCTGATCGAACCGTTTGGCTGCAGGTGATCAACGTTGCCCTGCCGGGCAAGAAGGTGGATCAGGCCATTCCAGAGGATACGATCACGGTAGTCAAGCTCAAAGATTGCCCGGCCGGCAAGGTGAGAACGGCTGATTACTTTTCGAGATATGGGTCGCTCAGCATTAACCTTGTCCTTTGACAGACTTTTTACGACGAGAAAGACGCGAGATCGAGGACGCAGCACGGACGCAGAGATCCCTATGATTTGGATCCCGAGTATGGTGATCCGCAGGGCGCTTCGGCGCAATGTACTCAGCAGTAGACCCTTAGCGCACGGTTGTAGTTCTTATGCAGAAAGCTCTCTCTGGGCGCTTCCAGAACGCTCCACATGCAGCCAGTGGACTACGGAGAAAGTGGCAGACGAATCGCCTTGCTGCCCAGCTCGGTCGCATCCCACAACAGAGGATCTTCTACCGTATGACCTGAAATTACCCTTGAGTCGCCATGAACACGCAGCTCCGTATCAGCTACAACCTCCGTCGCATGTGATAGGTCCCCGTTTTTTTTTTTTTAGGAATAAACATGTGCATGGCTGGCACCAACCACAAGACGATCGATAGAATGGTCGAGCTTTTCATAGATACCAGATCCGAAAAGAGACCCCTTACTCGTCCGCCCGACTCTTGAGCTTGTTCCAATCGGGGCGTCAAGACAATGTTGCACGTCTGTTCCCCAGCAGCTCGAGAACCACGGCACAAGCGGCCGTCCATGTATCTGAATCAGCCTTTACTGCGAGACTGACATCGTTATTGCGACCGGATGGCCGAATGCGGGGTAAAAGTCCGAGGCAGCGATCGGGCAAACGTCATACTCAGTTGTTCGACATGTTCTTGTTGGGATGATGTTATACACGTAGCCCGTACAACGCTCCATACACCACGGGTCGCATCACCAACAGCAAAATTCGCAGCTATGTCGGAATTGTTCCTCCACGATCAAGGTCTAAGTGGGGTGGAAGGAGGTACGCATCCGAGCGAGACTTGACTTCGTGCGCTGAAACTCAGACTTCAGCCCAGATCATCCTCGACAGTATGAATCCAGACATTGTGGAACTTTCAGTTGGTCACAACCGACTCGGATCAAGTGGTTGCAGCTATCTATTTCAGGCTCTCACGGCTGCAAAGGCTGATTCAGGCTCGAGCGTGTACGATCGGAACAGCGAGTCGGTCACTGTTCCACCCAGATTGTCGGGGTTCCGCGGCCTAGCAAAGATCACTCTGTCTGCCAATGGCGTCGATGAAGATGCGCTGGAATTGATTTCGGAGTATCTGGAGGGAGATGAGTGTCTGCGGGAGCTATACTTTACCAATAATCTGATTTCAGTAAGTAGATCCATGTTCAGATGAATGTGGCTGATTCTGTGCAGGGACCGGACAACCTGCGTCGTCTCGGCAAAGCGGTAGCACGGTCCAAGCTGGAAGTCATATCATTTAACACGAATCCGTTGTCGGCCGACGGCCTAAGAGAATTTCTCTCCGGACTGAGCGAGGTCGACGAGGATTGGACATCGGACGTTGAAACTTCTCGTACCCATGCACGGTCACGCTGGAGGCATTCAATTACGCAGACCAAAGGACATTGCCTCAAGCAGCTACATCTCTCAAGCTGTCCCCTCGGACTGGACGGCGCTCGACTGATTGCCGACTTCATCTCCCATCCTGAGCGCTCTGCCAACCTGAATGTCCTGACTCTAAACGACTGCGAGCTCGGATTACGAGGCCTCAACATTGTCACCCGCGCCGCCGAGATATGGAACTTCACCCTGCTGATCATGGAGACGCATCTCAATTTTAGCGTAGCCACCGAGCTAGACCCGTATCAGCGAATCATGCCGGGCCAAGGGATATCGCCAGAACTGCAAAACGAACTCGATGAATTGATAGATGATGAGCAGATGATTGATCAAGGCTTCAGTTTTCAAACGAAAACCAAGATAGATCGCTCAAGGTATCGTCGCCCCGCATTCCCGATAGACCGTAAGAAGCGCAGCATCACAAACCTACTCCAGGTCCTCACCTCGGGCCACGGTGACGACCCATACATTCAGGCGGCGCGCCGTGAAGGTATACGGCGAGGATTACGACATCATCTAAGTACTAGAGAATCAGAGGTTATCAAGAGGAACACCTTGATGCGTGAAGCCGGACAAAAGACCGCACTGCAAGCAATCCCTGTTGCCAGGGTTCTCTTGACTGGCCGCGCGCCGAACCCGGCCGATGTGGGGGCAGACATCATGGAGTCAATGATGCAGAAGCCGCCGTCCAGTCACTTGTTGTGCGGCTCGTCTAATTCCCCTCATTTGCGCTTCCCCATCATGGACCTGCCATTCGACGTGGTACCCAATATCATTCAGCAAAGCACCGACTCGCCGCACTCGCTCTCCGATCTTCAGTGGGAATCGCTCTACCGTTACGCGGAATCACGCGAGACGCTACATGCCGAAATGGAGAAGCTGGCGGCATCGCGGCAGAGTCGACAGGAGACCTTTGTCATCAGCACGTCGCCTACGAGAACCTTGACGGGCTCAGGACTCTCCTCGTATCGCCCAGGTCCTGGACACCCAGGGAGATCCGAATGGCTCAAATCACTGGCTTTTGGTATGACGTCGCAGGGAAAACTGATGCCGCAAGAGGAAAAGGCCGTGATGATCGGTATCTTGGATGAAATCGGGTGCAATTCATGGGATTGGCGTCAACAGCCCAACGCCGATGTATATACCGTGTAGCGGTACCCGATACGCGGAAGTCGTGCGATAGCGGGATCCCGTACGAAAAAGGCCTACTTTAGTAGCCAAGTCAAAGCCGAGGGGCGGATCCGTGACATCATCGCCTCCATGACCAGTCTAGCTAGCGCTGCATATTCCTCTGGCACGGAGGCATCCTCGTCGGTGAAGGCTTCCTCCCATCCGCTAATCATGCCTCGCTTCGCAAGCCCCTCGACAACAAGTCCGAATCTCGATGCAATCGCCCTGTCGACTTCGCCATTCGACCAGCGTTCCCAGACAAAGAGCTTGACCGGAAGCGCAAGCAATGTACCGATGCCTGCCAAAATATCAGCGCAGTTCAATACACCTTCTACGTCGCATACCCGTAGATATGGGTGCAATAAGCCCACCGAAAGGTGGTGCAATGACAAAACCCGCGGTACTCGAGAGCGAAATCGTAGCATTGAGCATGGCATTCAGTACGGTCAAGCTCGACTCGTTGTGACGATCGGCGTCCTGAGCGTAGCAGCGCATGGCACCGTAGATGACGCCGTCGCGGATAGCGGCCATCTTGGCGTAGAAAAGGGGACCGTCCAGGCCTTGTATCGGTTTGATATTGATGAGCCGGATCAGCTTGAACGTAATAACTTCTGATTGACCATGACTGATAACTCTCCAGTGATCGTGCCGACCGAGATGGCAGATCAAGAGATCCGTGGCGGCAGACATCAAGTGTATTTGGTCTGGCATAAAGTCGAGGCTCGCCAGTTCTGAAAAGATGCAGCTCAGAGCGGCACGTGTGACTGCGGTTCCGACAGCCTGGCCCATCCGGTAGAGCCTGAGATCCGTTGCAATAACGATGGGCGCGAGCGATAACACAAAGATGAATGCCTCGATATCCCCATAAGCTCGCATGATGAGAGCGATCGCGGTCAAGGCGGATACATGGCACGAAGACTGGAACGGACGTGGAAACGCCACCCGCTTTCGATGTGGTCCCGCTTCCGTCTGGCTTTCAACCCATACGTCAAGCCTGATTCGTATATGGGCCAGCATGCCGGCCAGCCCGCGAAACTCTTGGGTAAAGACATCCTCTGGCACGATACGGCTTAGCCAAAGACGTACCATCAGGTCGCGGTTCGGAAGCTTGGGTCGCGGGACTTCGAGAATGGCGGGATTGAAGCGCAACTCGAGACCTCTATAGCCTTGGATCGAATCCGAGGTACGATAGACGTTGACCTCCTTGACGCCGTTGGCTGCTGCCATCTCGCCCAGCACTCCATCCTCTTCCGCCTCGGGCACAAAGGCCGACCTGCCAAACGCCGGTTGCAGAAAGATCTGACTTGGGGTAAAGCTCGAGGGAACACGCCAGATGGTGAGCCGATGGTTGGGTGGACGCAGGGCAATGAGAAGATCGTACAGGCCAGTCGCGTCCAGCCAATTTCGAAGCAGGCCATGCCCGTTGGCATAGTTGCTCTCGCGAGATGGATCGAACAGTCTGATTCCTCCGCGCTTTTGAAATTCGTCGAGCGGTTGCGCATCCGGTCCACAGAGCTGCTTCAGACCGCTGTAGACGCGATAGAGCTGAGGCACTTTGACAAGCGTGGGATGTATGCGTCGGATAGACGTTGAGCTGTAATGCGATGCGAGATTAATGCGAAAAGATGGGAACGAGGGCGGCATGATAGGCAGGGGCATTGTTGAACGGCGAGCGAGTTCTGGCAGATTACGATCGAATTGGGCTTGAGATGGTGAGGGTGTGCCTACGTGGGTAGAAAGCGGCCTACCGGTACGGGTGGGAGGACGACTTGAAACAGGTGAAGCGCGACCAGGAGGGCAACCTTCCGCCTCATGGACAGACTCCAGCGGGATGTTGTGAAATCGATCTGCCATTTTCTAGGCAGGTGGGTGCGAATCTTGTCTTTGTTCTGCCTACTCTGCCGAATCGCTGAGACGTGAATGCAGAAGTTGTCCAGTCCAAACAGCAATGCTGAAGGCGTCTGCAGTCGTCGCGTAAAGTTTGCCGAATGCCACACTGCCGTGACGTCGCTGCTCAGCGGGAGCGCGCGAGGCAAGCAACGAAAGTATTGAGGCGAATACTGATGGCCAGTGTACCGTCTGTCTTGCTGCATTCGCTGATGGGGCTGGCACACAGAGATTACTCAAGGGCGACCAGGCGTGAAAGCCGGTAACAATGCAACGTTCTGATGTCGGGACACCGAGACGTCTTCCATGAACTTGATTTTGAGCTGCAAAGCACACCGTTCAATCAAATCATGCGCAAATATCAGCGTGGGCCGACTCACTATATGGTGGTGATCATCGACGATCAGTTCGCTTGACCGCTAATGTCTCCTATCGATCTCGTACACGTATTTCGAGAGGCTGTGCGATAGTGATGTTCTTGTGAGCGGGAAAGTGATCTGTACAGCTGTTGACTGCGGGACCGGCGGGCGTATCCTTGATACTGTCGATAGATGTTCAGTAATTTTGCAAAGCAGATGAATTCGCCCAGCTATTCAGCCTTTACTGCAGATCATCAACGTTATGACTACGCTCCGACGGAGAAGACCGGCGCCGATCGCTTCGAGCGAACAACTGGGGCCAACATTTTGTGTCGCTTTGTATATCTGCATCGGTTTGGAATAATTCGCCTCTAGCCCTCTTACGATATCAAGCCTCTCTCTGCCTATCCCTTCGAAATTTCACCATGGCCGTCTTCGGATCTCAACCGCTTAACCCAACGCCGTTCCAAAAGGCCGTCAAGACGGGGCTGCAACGCCGGCCATTCGTCTACTTTGGCTTGCCATTCCTCGGGCTGGTCATCTTTAGCTCGTATGCGCTCGAGAAATTCACAAAGACGCGATACGACTATCATAGTACCAAGGTGCAGAGCGTGACAAAGGAGGATCAACTGAAAATGGATAAGAACAGGAAAAGAGTGGATCTGAAGGAGGAATACTATGTAAGTCGGTCTCTGTAAGACCCGCTTGTCCCTATTCATCAAGCATTTCCAACAGCGTTTACAAGGCTTAAACTCGGAAAAAGGGGTCGACGACGACTGGGAGAATGTTCGGGTGCCCCGCCCAGCGGGTGTGCCGGAATGGGGAGCGAATACCTCCATCAACGCAGAAGAGCTCAAGGACCTCCGCGCTGTTTCGACGCCAAAAGCCAACACCCCCGCTCCCGCATCCGAACGTCTGGTCTAGGATGAATCTTTGACCGAACAAGGCGCCTCCTTGATCCCAGGCAGTCGAACAGCTACATCATCCCACATGCATTCCGGTGCGAGACCGACACAGTAACATCAGCAACGCAATGCAAGCTCGCCCTTATTCTTTGCCCGCATCTTGGACTTTGCTGATCGACGTCGCAGCTAGTACAGAGCCGCCTATCCGTACGGCGGCATGCAGGCACTGTAACCCTTCTAATTACTGCCAGGCCTGGTCGGCGCGGTTTTGATGCAAAAGCCTGGAAAAAGGCAACCAGCCTGAGTTCTCATTTTTTGTAAATCGTTTGTGTCGAAGGTGGAGACGATAGAGTATTATCATGTAGCTTCACCAGCTGTTAATCGCAGACAGCTTCTTGTCCTGCTCCTTGCGGCGCCGAGCCGAAAGGCTTGGATCAAGGCTTCAAACAATCCGCTTGTCTCCGCAAGGCCGTATCATTGGCATTACCTCTGCCAGCTATTCATCCGTCTCCCGCACTGGAGCGGTGTCTGTACCCTTCTGCATCTTTCACCTCTGCACTCCTGCACTCGTAAAATACCAAAGCGCTAAGGGTCGACCCTTCTTTCGAGTGCTGTTTGAATCACATGCTGCAAATGAAATCGGAAACACCGGAAGCAAGAGCGCGTTCGAACCTCGACAGCACGGTTCTTTCGGGCGCACCTGCGTCGCCTGTCTACACGAATCAGATTTCCCTCAACTGTCGACTCTGGCTGGCAGAAATCGCTCACGCGTTTCAGGATTGGAGTAGACTCGTACCCGCTTTGGGCAGGATCGAAGGCGGCGTCCAAGTTGATCTGAATGAAAGCGTTGGGCTTCTTTAGGCTCTCTCGATGAACTGGTGTGGATCGCGGAGCGCGGTGTTCCTGGTCTTCGATTGGCTGCTATGCAATTATTGCTGGAGTGCTGCACATTGCTCTCTCAAGCAGGCATACCATCACGCCCTCTGAGGTTGTGCCATCTTCCACTTTTTATCGCTCAATGAATTCTTCCGGCCCGCTCTGCATTTTTCTTTGCGAAAGAGACTGTATCATGTAGTGGTCGACACCGTTATATAAAGGCTGTATGAACGTTGCTGCTCCCGTCTTTCATCCTGGCTAATCAAGCTAACGGCAAGGCGTCACATCAACAAGGCTTACACAGTGTCACTGCCGGTTGCCAGTATACACCTCCCTTCCCCTCGAGTTATCTCAAGAACATGTCCGCAAAGAACGTTACAATGCAGGAAGGCGATGCCGAATCGATATCGACCACTGCTCCACCAGCCTATTCTCGACGTGCACCTCAACTTTCGCCTGTGCGCACGATCGTGTTCGCATTCAGCTGCTTGGGGGTGATTTACAGCGATATCGGAACGTCGCCCCTCTACGTCATCTCGACCATCTTTCCACCGACTGAAGGCGCTCCCAGCAAGGACGACGTGATTGGTGTCATTTCGGCCATCATCTGGTCCATATCCCTTCTTCCCCTGCTGAAATACGTGAGTTGTCGACCATGACTTGCTTCAATCGTACTGAGTATTCCCCAGGTGATTTTTGCCCTATCATTCGGCTCGACCGAGGGCGAGGGAGGTCCATTCGCCTTGTTCTTGCAGATTTTCCCGCGACGAAGTCACTTGGAGGATGCCGACGAGGATCGAGAACTTACAAAGTTTGACTCGAAGGATGTGGCTCTTTCGCAAGAGAGTCGTTATCCGGATAGCTGGATTTCAAAGGCGAGATGGCCTCTGCTTATCTGGGTAAGTACGGTCGCGACGGTATATCGTTGGCGCTAACCTTCCACGCTAGACCCTCTTTGCCACTTCTTGCACGATGGCGGACGGCATCTTGACTCCTGCCGTATCGGTGACATCCAGTGTAGGAGGGTTGGCGGTTGTCGCTCCCTCTGTTGCAGACAACGTCCGACCCATCTCGATCGCGTTCCTGCTTGTGCTCTTTCTGGGCCAGAGATTCGGTACTCAAAAGCTGTCTTTCCTCTTCGCACCAAGTAAGCCCGACCATCCGGCATGTATGACTCCATTCTCAGCCTTGATCCATTCAGTGACTCTCATGTGGCTCGCTTTGCTCCTGGTCTCCGGGTGGGTCCGCAGCCGCCATGTTGACGTTGGGCTATACTGATCAATCTGGCGTAGAATCATCAACATCGTCAGCTATCCTGGTGTCTTGCGAGCGTTCGATCCCTCGAGGGCTATCATGTGTAAGTCGATGACTTAGAACCTTCGACCGCAAACTGAATCACATCCAAAGTCTTTGTTCGTACCAAGAACTATGACGCCCTTGCCGGCGTCTTGCTTTCCCTGACAGGATGCGAAGCCGTCTTGTAAGCTTTACCTTTCTGCAGTACCGTGACTCCAGCTGAGCCTCAGAAATAGCGCCAACCTGGGCCAATTCAATGCATCCGCTATCCGCTTGTCCTTTGTCACTGTCGTATACCCGGCACTGGTCCTTCAGTACTGTGGACAGGGAGCGAGATTAATCGTCGACGGCGAACATGTGATTGCCAACCCCTTTTATCTCAGCATTCCAGGAGGCGAGAATGGTGGCCTGTGGTGGGTGATCTGGATTTTCGGCGTTTTTGCGACTCTGATCGCCTCTCAGGGTGAGTTCCCTGAAATAATCCTTGGTCCGTGCGACTAACATCTTCCTTGCAGCCATGATAACCGCAACCTTTTCTTTGATCCAGCAATTGATGGGCCAAAAGTCTTTCCCGACTATACGCATCAATTACACTTCGACTCTTACCGCAGGCCAGGTCTATATCCCAGCTGTCAACTGGATTTGTGAGTAATGGTCGTCCTATACGACTCAAGGCTTACCTGTGTGACCGCAGTGATGGCCGGAACCATCATTACTGTTGGGATTTTCGGTTCCTCCTTTGCCATGACATTGGCATATGGGTAAGCTTTGTGCTGTTTGATGAGGTCTATGTGATCTATGTGCTGAATATTCTTCAGTTTTGCCGTCGCTGTCGTAATGTTCATCACCACAACGTTGCTGGCCATCCAGGTCCCGCTCATCAAGGGCCTCCCGTGGGTACTGGGTCTTGCATTCTTCGTCTTCTTCGGATTCCTCGACGGTATGTTCGGCACAATACCAGATCTACATTTCTGACTGTTGGTGGACAGGTCTGTTTGTCGGCGCTGCAGTCAAGAAAGTTCCTCACGGTGCATGGTTCCCCCTGGCGATCGGATCGGCAATGTAAGTAGAGGTGCCCCGACGCATTCTCAGGTCTAATCTTCTTCATCAAGGTGTTTATTCATGGTCTTTTGGACACGTTGCCGTGTATGTCAACTTCAAGGCAATTATCTACTAGACTAATCCATTCATCCAGGAACTCGAGGACAAGTTTGACAGGGAGAACAAGCGAAACCTGACGCGAATCATCCTCCACCAAGAGCCTGGAGCAACAACGACGCCGGCTTCCGAGCTCAAGGACAAGAAGATTGCTTTTGCCCCAACCGAACGAGGGCGCAGCACCGAGCCTATTGCAATTCACCAGCTCTCCAGATTGGCTTCAGTGGTTTCAAGAAGCGAAGGCCTGCATCAAGACGAACATGGTGGTCTCTATGTGGCTCGACCCAACTGCGAAGAATTGTTGAAGGTCCAACGTATTCCGACGCTTGCGATTGTGCACAAAGTGACCGAAGGCAAGGGAGTACCGCACGCCTTTTCCGTTTTTCTACGACAAGTTCCCGCTTTGCCGAGGGTAGTGGTAAGTGGAATGCTGGCTCTTCTAGCCTTGAGCTAATTGGAGCGATGAAGGTGTTCCTTTCCGTTCGAGTCACGGCTGTGCCACATGTACCCCTGGTTGACAGGTATCTGGTCAGCAAAGTCCGCTCTGTGGACGGCTTTTACGGCGTTGTCATGCGAAAGGGTTACCTTGACCAGCTGTCACCGGAAGTGGACCAGATTCTGGAGCGCATCTTCGAGATCGAAGTACAATACTCCGCCACGAAATTGGAGGATCGCTTGAAGGCCATCAAAGAGGCTTCCCTTACCACCACACATATGTAGGTCGCCTGACTCTCTTTTCTAGCTCATCGGCTGATTGCCGCTCATCACAGTGTGCCGAGTTACAACATCAAAAGCAGAGCATCTGCCAATGTTCTCGTCGACAAGATGAGGCGGGTCATCTTGGAAGAGTTGTACGGCAGGTTGCGAGTGATCTTTCCCGATGACTCCCACCTGCTTGTCGATAGTGAGAGGTAAGCCAATCGTTTGTAGCAGCATTTATCTCTCGCTGATTGTCGCCTATAGCACGCTGAAAGTCGGCGTTACCGCACACATATAGATAGATGGGTCCGATCCCGACGCTTATAGATCATAGACTTGTTGGTAATCAGTTGAGTCTCATGTATTAAGAATACCCAGTTATCATACGAATGGCATAGAACATGCGGAGATCCCATGAGGCATAGTCCAGGAGGCAGAGCCATTACCATCCACTAGAAAGATTCCGAATCTCGCTCCGAGCATATCATTCACTAGAAAGATCTTCGAATCTCGCTCCGAGCATTCTCGAATGTGGCTCTAATCTCGGCCCGACCAGCGCCCCGTTTTGACTCGAGCAGCCACGAGCTCAGGAAAGCGTCAACCTGCCACAGGCAAGGGCCGTGAGCATCGCATTTCGTACACTAAGGGTGGAACCTACCTCAACAGCGGGGAAATATCCGCCCTCGCTGTCGCGACCGGTCACTGCCTCTTCTATCCACCTCGGGAGCATGTACGCCACCTGCTCGTCCAAATACTGCTCGGCACGCAGATCATAGAAGGGGGGCTAATCGGGCCTCAGCATGCGCCATCTTTTTACTGAAAGCAGACTCACTTGACCCGTGCGCAAATCATTGATCGTTTCCCAGACAGTGCGCCAGGGGATTCGAGCGTCCCTGCATGCCTGCACAGCCCAGCCGACAGGAGCTTCTGTCAAGGCCAGACCCGTCTTGAGAATCAATGTGACGCTGAAGGCTAAACCAAAGGTATGAGTAGAGCCCAGCCTCTGGTTCATGAAACCCACCTGTGGGGAAAGCGGTCTCTGAGGGATACAGACTCTGCCCCAAGTTGACCAAGAGGTTTCGATATGGCTGATATCGATCGCGGGGAGTCAATGTCGACGCCATATGCTCGGCTGCTCAGCGTGAGTATGAGTACATGAATGTAGAAGGATTTCGGGAGCCGGACTTACCCTTTTCGAAAAGGGCGTTCCAGACATCTTTGGTAACCTCGTCATCTCTCACACCGGATAGTTTGATCAGCGAGAGCATTGATTCGTAGAGGTGCAGCGGCACGGCATATTCGTCGTAAAGCTAGAAGCTTTCAGCTGTCGTGAACTTTAAAAGCCCAGTCGACCTACCTGCTGAACGGTCAAGAGTCCCTTCTCCAGCCCTTGCACTTTGGCCACACGGACATCCGCATCCATTCCTTGGGTCTCACCAGCGTTGGCAATTGTCTGCCATATGTCCATTTGAACATTAGCCACATCAGCCAAGTCTTCAAGATCGCTAACAAAGTCCACAGGCGCGCGTTCTTCTGGTTGTATAGCGGAGGATTTGGCGTGCATCAAGGCTATTGCCAGGTATTCCACACGCTCGTTTAGGGGCAATTCCACACTGGAGAAAAGGTCAGATGCGGATTGAATGCGTCCCGTCGAGCTTACTCTTGATTAAGCGCTAGATCACGAAGGGCCTCGGCAGCCATGTAATGTCTATTACGCCGAGCGTAGAATTTCCACAGGAGGCGGGGATCACCCGCCTTGGTGCCGCGGTGTCGCAAATAATTCTCGACTTGTTGGTTGTTGTCCAGCTAATTCAGGTCTTAATCTCTGTCTGCCTCCGTTCGGGCGCTACATACCTCGAGCAACCGATCACTTTTTCCCGTCTCGAGATACCAGTCGTATAGATTCATCAAGAAAAGCTCATCGGTCGAATCGAGCGCATACTCGTAAGCCTCGTTGCGAGTGCGTTCCTCGGAAGTACCATTAACATCGCGACCGGCAGAATGTAGCTGCTCGACAAGTTCATCGAAGCCATCCAGTGCAGCGGTGATCATCTTGTAATAGGTCCGCCTTGACTCGTAGGCAGATCGACGTGGGTCGTTTTCCGATTGACCATCCAAGTAGTAGCCGTACGCCAAATGCTGGGGATCTGACCGTTCGGCCGCTTCCAGTGGTAACTGTACACAGCCTGTAGCAAGATAAGAACCAGTCAAACAGTATGGAGCAATAACATACCCAGTGGATACCTCAGCGACTGGAAATCCTTGGAGAATTGTTCAACCTTTTCTGTCGACAGCGCATTGGCCGCCTTCACGAAAAGTCTGCGCAAAGTCAGTTTCGCTTGGATCAGAGTCCCTTCAGACTTACTCCAGAGCTTCCGAGAGATAAATATCTCTGTCAGCCTTAGCACGAGACTCCTTTGCTCTGCGCACATTCTCGATGGCCTTGTAAAGTATGACATCCTCGGGCCGACAGAATGAACCACACCTCTCTTGCAGCTTTTCGCTAATGGCCTCGATGCTGAGCTGCTGACCGATCTGGTGATTAATGAGAGAAGTGACCAGCTTTTTCGCAATTTCCCGGCCGCCTTTTTGGGTAATCAAGTCACAATAGCGCAGATTCAAAAGAGCTGCTTGCAAATCCGGTTCACATCGAGCGACCGTCATCTCGAGGTTGAATTCGATGAGCAAGATGATGAAAGCAATGGCTTCGATAGTTTGTTGCACGAGAAGCCGGGGTATACTGTAAGGATCCTTGTTTCCTGCTTGAGGGACGGCCATGGCACCGGCAGATCCTCCAAAGCTAGAATCGCTGGCAGTGAACACGTCCGATCGATGCATGAGAAGCGAGTTGAGGGCTTCCAGCCGTTCACGAAGAGACTGCAATGTCGTCTTTGAGATTTGCGTCGACTGGGTGCCCGTCTGAGGATCTCGGTAGGTGATGTAGCTGCGCCAGATTGGCCGGAGCAGACGCGAGATTTGCAGGTTCATGGCATCCATTTTGATTTTGGGTGATGAGGCCTTGTCCAGCGAGGCGCCGTAAAGCATCTGCTGCCGAGAGACTTGCTCTGTGAATTGGACCAAGTGTTGTAGAGCGAATTGCGCGGCGGTAGAGGGGTTATAATCGGTAACCCTGAGCGCAGCTGTAGGATTTTCGCTGTTGACGTCAGAGGCGATTGCCAGAGCGATGGCTGCGAACTGAGCCGGCCGATTGTCAAAGCTGCTAACAGGTCAGTCACGCTCCGTTACTATGGCGATCACGTACATTCTCGCATATGCCACCAAAAGATCAGACATCTGGCCCTGCGCATACATCCGTTCGAGCACGTCCATAGGTCGAGATTTTTCGAAAATCTGCAGCCCATCAACGCTAAGCACGATGAATCGTCTGGCGGAAGCGACCGTGATCTCGGTAATCAGTTCATGCAGAAGCGTTCCTGGTCCCTCCTCCATCCTTCTGAAAGCGGAAGACTTTTCATTATCGCCTCGCCAAAAGCTCATGTCCTCGGCGACGTCCGACACTTCATTATTCTGGGTCTTGACCTGATAGATTTCGCTATACGTTGTTGAAGGATTCTGGGTCTTTTCTGCGTAAAAGTTGAGAGCACGAATAGTGTTGACACTGCTAAAGAACAGTTGTACCTGGTTTTGTGTGCGGTGCGAAGAGACGAAGACGCCGTTGATGTATTTGCCGCGGACCAAGGGACCTTCCAAGATGGGCGATGGTAATTGATTACCCGACTGATAGCCCCCTGAAGCCATCGGTGGTGAGCGGGCGTAGCCGAAAACAATGTTCCGGCTCGCGCCTTCATACGTGGACTGAGGCTTGAACCAGACGCGAGCACCTGGAAATCATGTTAGGTAAGGTATGGTTTCGTGTGCCGGGTACTTGCCAGAGCTCAAAATAGCCATAAGGCGGTAGTTGCCACTCTCCCTGCGCGGAATAACCGAAAGAGATACGACGGAAACGCTGTTCTGATAGAATGAAAGATATCCGCCGAGCGCCGCATTGGCCATTCCAACTGGATTCGCAATGGTCTGAATCGCCGTGAGGCTATCCGCCATTTTGATGTTGAATGACATGATCTTGCTAGACTTTGTGAGCGCATAGAGGATGGATCGTTCCTCGTCGAGTGCGAGTTGAGCGATATCGCCTGTGTAGTGGTCAGCAAACAGCCGTTGGGCGTTTGATACGCGACATACTCTCATAAGTAAAGCTCAAAGCAGGAATAAGATGCCTCCAGTACTCGAGTGTCGCTGTCCAGTTCTTGACATGGGGTCCATCCATCCGCAAACGGCTGACTAGTGTGCCTTTGCTCTTGTACATCAATTCGTGAATGCATCCGTTGCCCAGTAGAAAGATTCGAGAGCGCTCCGGTGTGCCAACGATCTGGGTAAAAGACGTCCTGCCGGGAGTCGAAACCGAGATGCCGGTGTAGACAACATCGATGGCAGACGTTGAAGGGTTGTATCCGATTCCGATAATGTCTACCTTTTCATTGCCGGCAATCACAAGCAGGTAATCGATATCCGCAGAAAAGGTAGCTGTAAAGAGATTTAGCGAAAGTCGCGACAATGCCAGATGTAGCCTACTCTTGTCGGCCTTGATCAGTCCAAGGGTGTAAACGAGGTTGCCTGCTTCATGGGGAATGTTGTGTAATGCGTTTCTGCGCCATATCAGCGGAAGATTCCAAGGCGTTCGCCATTCGCTCTCACTCTTTGCTGTAATCCCACAATAGAACCATGCCGTCCACGATAAACCAAGCCCTTCCGATCTCTGCCAACAGTCCCTGCTGAGCCGCCGAGTTGCGACCTGAAAGCATTCAGTTTACAATCAGCTTGAATTACAAGGGAGACGCGTTATACGCACTCTTGATCTCGGCAAACAGTTGTTCCGGCAAATTGAGTCTCTTGACCAGCCTGAACGGCTCTACTTCACCCTCTAGCGGTTGATCATACACGGCCGAGTGATTGATCGCTATAACAGCTAGATTAGCCAAAGTGCTGCATTACTTACAAGCCGACCTACTAGAGAGCAAGCCGTCCATCGTCGGAATAGCCATTTCATCATCTCTCAGCATGCCCTCAACTGCCGATCGAGCTTCCTGGAGGGGCATGAATAGCTCTCGATCCTCCTTCGACATGGGCTCATTGGACTGTTTCTGATTTTGAGGAGAAGATTGCGAGACTTGCTGTTGATTCTGAGATTGTGCTTGCGATGACTGCTGCAGTTGACCATTTTGTTGTTGCTGGACGAGCTGGCCAGGCTGTTGTGGCTGACGTCCCTGTTGAGCTCCCATTCGCGATGCGGAGAGGTCTGGGTAGAAGGCTGGCGGATTGATCGGTCCCGAAAGCGTGTTCATGCTATGCGGCTGGAGCGAATGAGGCGCGTGTACCATCTGCGAGCTTCCACCGTGAGGCATCATCGATTGCTGATTCTGGGGTAATTGTTGTCCCTGCAATGACTGTACTCCGAATCGGCCGTAGCTGGACTGCCCAAGCTGAGACTGACCGACGGACGGCATGCCGGAATACTGTCGAGAATCTGCGCCGTACTGCGAATACTGGACTGCCTGGTTTTGCCCTGGAAGGCCCTGAATGCCGCGCACAGCGGCAGGATTCAAGTACTGCATGGGTCTGGCTGTCCACTTGTGTCTAGCCAGCTCGTGCCGTACTGACAAGATGAACGGATGTTGAACATCTACCATTTCTCGGGACGACACTTGGATTCGTCAACGCGCTTCTTCCGTTCGCTGCGCGCTTAAGTTGCGCGTCATAACGTCCTGCGAGCTGCAGCCATACCGTCTCACCGGCGACCTCGCGGTAACGACAGGGGTCTGCGATCCCAGACCTCGAGGACGACTTCAATGTTACACCCTTGCATTTTCGCATATCATTGTTTGTAGAAAGTACTTTTTCCAAAGCCGCCTGTTTAATAGTATTTCCTATCGTTGATTGTCCATAGAGCCTCGCCTCATCCGCCACCGCCACCCTCGCCCGTGCTAATCTGGCACAACCTCATCTTCCTTAGCTTCCTCGATCATCCGTAATCAATTCTTCCAGCCTCTCCTGCAGTCCCTTGCCCAATCCCTCCTTTTCCCATTCTCCCTTTGCGCGATCACCAGCATGTGCACTGATCCCGAGGCGATCCTGAATCGAGGTTGGAATCGCCGACGGACCGGCCCCTGCGCCGTGTGTACTGCTCGAAGCATCTCTTGGGGCAGGAGAGGCGCGAGCGCCCCTACTGAGGCTGACACTACGGGAAACACCGCCCATGGCCCCGGGAGACAGTGATCTGGCGGAAGGCAACATGCCCAAGGCGGGACTGACAGTGCCGGGCAAGTGATCCGGTTCGCCACTCGCGCCAGAGGTCAAGTCGGACAGAGGATCCACCCGCAGGGGATGCGATGTCAGGATATCGTTGTACGATACAAACGAGATTCGGTGGCGATCACCTGACGGTGGGAGTATCGTTGCCGGCAAAACCCTGAGCGGCGTGGAAGATGGCTGGGGCTGCAACCTCAAGTCAGACGTGTACTCAAAAGTAGTCAACATGTCACGTACATGTTCCTGATTTTCCAGGCTCAAGTCCTTCATTTGATCCCCAACTCCATCGCCCTCGCCAGACGGGACCGGCGGTGCATCTTCAAGACCCTTTGGACCAATCCAATCCTGGATCTTCCTCCTCCAGCTATCACTTGACCGCTCTTCGTCAGACGGGAATGCTCCCGGCAGCAATGGCCCAACGGATGATGCACGATTCACCAAGCCGGGCCTTTCAGCGGAAAGTAGGGGAGAGGTAGGATGCGATTCCCGTGGACTGGCGATGCCCGATCTAAAGGGCGAGACGGGACGGCTGCCGCTATTGGACGTGTGGCGCGGCGTTGCCGACGTTCTTCCACCGGGAACAGTCGGGCTCGACCAATTGAGAGGCACAGGAACCGGGCTTTCTACTTCGATATCCACCAAGCGGGTCCTGGCCGCAGCCCCACTAGCCTGAAGACGTTTCTCGCTTTCCGATAACGCAGTCAGGGCCTCGATGGCGTCGTCCAGAACAGTCGGGATCTTGGATTCGAGGAAATCACCATGAGTGTAATGCTGGTGAAGGTTTGAATACGAATGGGTTTGGGAGTGCGCAAGAGAATGACCAGTCGATGACCCATGCTCTCCGTGCGGAACATGTAAGCCCGAGGCCCGGGATCCCTTTCGGCTACTTGGGCGATGCTCGAGTACGCTGGCGGGAATAGGTGGAGGTAATGGACTTTCGATGTCGCGCTCAAAAATCATCGAGTCCGAGATGGAAGCCGAAGCTGACAAGGCCGGAGAGACGGGTCGAAGGAAGGCACTGGCGGCACCATGAGATCCATCTGAAGGAGCGTGACCCGGACGGGTCGCATGACTCGAGGGCCGCGCTCGAGGGGATATCGTTCCACTTAAAGGGCGAGACTGTTGCGTTGGATCCAAGGAGCTTGTTGGACCCGCAAGACCATCGAGCGGAGAGATTGGAGGCGAAGTTTCTTGTTCACTCAGAGGTGACGTCGGGAGATGACTGTTGTGGAGTACGCCGCCTTTTACACCGGAGGAAGCGAGGGCGGCATCGATACTGTTGGGCGCCAACATGGGCGGATAAGATCCGTTTCCAGAGCTTCGACGAGAAGACGAAGCCGATTGAATGGCGGGAGATGCTCCCCTCGAGCTTGTCGGCCGCGATCGAATGCCAGGCTTGTGCGCGTGGAGCACATTGGAATGGGATGCATCCAAGCTGCCTTGATCTCGATCCAGTCCGCTTCGGACGGGGCTCGTGGCACGGGAACTCGCTGCACTTCTGACAGGGCTTCGAGTAGGTGTCCTTGGCGCCCGAGGGGTTCCGGTGGACCGGTTGCGAGATGTCTGGATGTGGCCGCCAGGCGAAGTGATTGCAGGCGGAGGGGGCTCACGAGGATCCAGCGAGGGGGGTACGGTATACGTTGGCTGCAAAAGCGCGGTGTCGGGAATAGGTACAGACATGGCGAGGGGGCGGGAGATTGTCTGTAGAAGAGGGCTACGTCCGTGTAGACGCTCTTATCTACTGACCGGCGCGTGATGTCTTCGTCACCGGACGGAACAAGCTTGGACACGGTGAATTACCTAATCAGCGGAAGCAAAAAGCGAAGCCTGCGGGATGGGTGGGTATAGCGATTGCGGTAGGGCCGTGGAGGCCTGATCAAGCGTCGTCTGCCATGCCTGTGCGTTGCGCAGTCCGCTCGAGCTGCCTCAACATCTAGAACACAGCCTGTAACATCGAGGATTGCCATAGCAGCTGCTAGAGGTCACACTTGCCTAGTGCCTGAAACTGTGAAACCTCCTTGCGTTCTGGACAAAAGGGCCAAACATAATAGCTGTCCACTGTATTGATCGATCGTCTCTGACTCTAGCTTCGAATAATCGAGTTGAGGCATGGCTCACATGCACTGTCTTGTGATTAGCCTGGGACATTTACACGAATTACTGTACCCATCAAGGTGATCTGCTCGACCTTGGGCGCTTCCGCAAGTATCTCCTTGCTGAAATCTTGCCAAAGAGCAGATAGAGTGAGCCTTGATTCTGTGCTTTCTCGGTTTGAGATTGGAATGACGAGAATTGTTTGATCCGACTGCGGAGTTGACCAGACTGATGGTAGGATGCCTGCTTCATCTTAGCTACCTACGCTAGACGATCCCATACCGCGACCCTGCCGTCAAAGCGTTTTTGGAACTCTGACCGCTTCCAGAAACCCGTCCAAGAAGTACCAAAAGAGCATTCCTATTGAATCCCTGCTTTGAAGCGACGACCGACAGATGCCTACGAAGAGAAGTTGAAATCCAGACGATGGAAGTCTGCTATGCTACCACTGCACCAAAGGACCATTGATGTTGTCGCTGTGCAAAGCGTCGTATATAAACTCCATTCTCGGGTGCAGTCCGCTGTGCAACAGCGCCAGCATTTTAGCCTCTTCCTTCTCCTCTCTGAACAGCATATCGCTTGCGAGACCGTATCATCGGTATTGGCAGCAAAATCGGACGACATCTGGATGATCCGTATGCCTTTGCCACTCGCTTAAAGGGAGCTGTGCGACCCCTTGAGGCCAGCCACCGGCAATTGTGAAGCTGACTGGCGCATCCCGCTCTTTGGCCACATTGCAGGAACATAGGCCATCCCGCTTTGCCGTTGAGATGCCCGGAATGAAGGTGTCACGGGATTGTTCCGCATTCCTTTACGTCGAGGCTCCTGATCGCTTCTCCGTCATATTCGACAGCAGGTGGAATCGCCCACAAAGTCATTCTCGCTATTATCGGCTCTACTAAGGTCCAATACGCATCCTGCAGGTTGTTTCCTTGTCGGCGCGGCAACGGCGTTCGATGAGACAGCTGATGAGACTATCAAGCCGCTGATCTTTGACTCGGGAAACACGAGTGCTCCGCTGCGACGCTTCCGTGAACCGAGAGGAGCCCGATGTTTTGACTCGATGTGTCGATGATGTCTAGGGCTTTGTCGAATGGGTTAGTCAAGGTAATACGTACTGGGCAGATACATGGAAGAGAGGGAAGGGATCTTTAAAAACGACTAATAATCTCAAAACGCGTTCATCATATACCTCTCATCCAGTCGTCTCCCTTCTGTCCGATACCCGATAGGAACGTCCGACCGCCTTTTACCGATGGGCCCCGACTTGGATGAAACGCTCGAGATTTTTGGCCAGCAGACCGTGGGTGTCACCACTCCATTCGTCTTTTGTTATTCCTTGCCCGACACGGTCGACTTCCCGGCCATCATCAGTACGCTCGAATCCGGGCTTCGTCGGCTGACTGACGGGTTCCCATGGGTGGCCGGAAAGGTCATCAATCAGGGCAAAACGGAAGTTAATTCGGGCGTATTCAAGATCAAACATGGCTGGGACACACCGCGATTGTTCGTAAAAGATCATAGGGATAATGTCCGTGCGCCTACCATGCAATCACTTTCAGAAGCCCGTTTTCCTGTTTCGATGCTGCCCGAATCGATGTTTTCACCAATCAATGTCCTGCCCACTGACCCGGATCAAGACCGCTCGCCAGTGTTCGTCGTCCAAATCAACCGGATAGAAGGCGGCCTCTTACTTGCAATCATTGGCAATCATCAAGCGCTCGATGGCACGGGTCAAGAGCAACTCTCGTATCTCTTGAATAAGGCTTGTAACGGATTGCCATTCTCGGAAGACGAACTCCGGATCGGCAATCTTTCTCGGTCGACCATTGTGATGCCTCTCGATGACAGTTGGCAACCTTCACCCAACTCGAGGTATCTGAAAGTCCAGCAGAAGGTTGCCACGGTCGATGAGTTACCCCCCACAAATCCACGATGGGTCACTATTTCCTTTTCTGGAGAGGCGCTCTCCATGCTCAAAGCGAAAGCAAACAACGAGATACAGTCCGGATTTTCATCCACGGACGACGCCTTGACAGCTTTGATTTGGCAGGCCATTTCTCGCGCAAGACTTGGCCGTCTGCCTGCATCAAAGGAAAGCACCCTGGGACGAGCAATCAACCCAAGGCGATATCTGGGCATACCGGCGACATATCCGGGATACATCACTAACATGGCCTACACTTCGCAGAAGCTCGGGGACTTGAATACGCTTTCCTTGGGAGATATCGCTTCACAATTACGGTCTGCCGTGGATCCACAGACTTCGGGCCTGGATCGCACCACACGCGAATTTGCCACACTGTTACACAGAGCGGAGAACAAGGATTCGGTATCGGTTCACGAGGGATTCGATCTGGATGCCGATCTCATGCTCAGCTCATGGGCCAATATGCGCTGTTACGACTTTTGTTTTGGCATGCGACTAGGCTCGCCCGTTGCCTTTCGCCGCACCCAGATGGATCCCTTTACGAGTCTGATATACTTGTTGCCCAAGCGCAAGGACGGAGAGATTGTGGTGGTACTGGGCGCGATGGAGGAGGATTTGACTCGCCTCAGGGCGGACGAGCATTTCAACCGCTTTGGCCAGTTTTTGGACTAGTTGTAAGGCTGCGTTGACGAAGATGCTACTTCTCGTCCCTTTGATGCTCATTTAGCTTATCGATGATTACTCAAGCACAGTCAATTGTTACCATTCAGGCTTGATCTACTGTTTCGGTCCGATGGCGTCATGAGAATCTGCCCTGAATATCATTGCTGTTACAAAGCCTCGTGTGGCAGCCATAATCGCGTCTGACCCCCTTCCCATATTACGTCCTCGGTGAGCCCAGTCTCGGCGAATGGAAGCCCGTTTTCGGTAATGCGATTTTGCCCGTGTTTTGAATGACATTCTCGGGCGATAGCCATTCTTGTGACGGCTGCCGAAGGTATGATATCAAGTCCTTCGGATTGAAAATGGTCAGGAGCCGTTTGGTGCAGAGAAGGATGATGACGGATGCCAGCTTGATAATGGCTGGCACACCCTGTGCGATAACGAGATCGATTGCTCGAAGGCATGTCGGCAAGGGCATGGCTTCCGCAAACATCGTCAGACACCACCTTTGAAGCACGGTGTAGTCTGATGCCGGCGTCAGCGAGAACTTCTCAATATGTTTACAGGACTTACAGAGATCTGGACATGTGGCAAGATGCGTCGCTAATTCCCGGTCATGCGCCTGAATCGCTTCTTGAAGCGCCTCGGCCCACTGCCTCAACTGACCACCCGTCCAGGACTCCGAGATACGGCCGAGGAAACTTTCGTACAAGGCATAGGCATCTGCATCATGGAAGGACTGCGAAAGGAATACGCTTGCAATCCAGATTGTGTCGGGCGGCGGCGGCGGCGCATTCTGATGCCGGATGATATACAAAAACATCATCTGCTGCACCGAGTGGAAGCCTTGTATGAAAGCTCTATGATTGCCGAACCGTCTGTGCGTGACAAGTAAGAAGAGTAGATGAGAGTCCGCACAAAGCTTACACTATCAAGCTGGGATCCATCTCTAGTTGGGGAATATCGAAAGAGTCGATATATGACTGATATTGTTGGTGTGGCAATACCGGCGCATTGAGGAGCCAACTCCACACTCGGCCTCGAACCGATGGAGGCAGATAAGATTCCACGAGAGCCTTGACCTTTTGGCTCGAACTGCTCGTCTGGGGCCGATCTGTCAGTGACAGCTGTCAAGGGACATCAGGTTGACTTGCCGACTGCCGCTATCGCTCATGCCAGACACTCACCAAAGTCTGCTCGAGCTTGGTGACCTCTTTTTCAGACATACGTGGTGGAGCGAATGGCGGAACAGGGCTTTGATCAGCCAGGAATCCGTACTGATCATATTCCGTAACGGCGAGCGGACGAGCTGAAGGGAATCTTGATGGCTTTTCAATTGCAGGTTTGAGAGATGCAACGGTGGCTGCCGGATTCGGAACCGATTTCGGCGGCTCCTCGTTCAGGGCGGATACAGGAACAGGCGGAATATTCCTGTTCATTATGGGCGTCGATGGTAAAGGCGGAAGCGAATGACTCTCGATACCGTTGCCGTCTGCCCAAGGCTGTCCTTCTACGCTTGCTTTCCTCGCCGTAAAAGACCTCGTCGAGCTTCTGTCTGGTAGGGGCGGCTGGTGATCGTTGTGCAAAATGGAAGACAAATCAGGCCGATCCTCCCCCTTGAGCGACAATTTTCGACGAAGAGCTGACAGCTTGGCGGAACCTTTTCGAGACAGTGACCTTTTGACTTTATCTTCCTCCTCGACGGGCCGTTGCTGGTTTGCGACATGTCCATTCTGTAATACTCCAGCATATGCTTTTTGAAGCGAGTTGGAGGAATCACTCTTATGCAGGGGTAATGGAACCTCGACAATTGAAAAAGATCTCGTCCGCGGTTTGTCTGATCTCGTGGGGAAGAACGGGGATGATGGTGCCTTGGGAGAATGCTTGCCGTTTGCGGGAGATGGGGTGCCTCGATCAACGCGTTGGGGTGGTGTATGAGCGGCTGCAGGATATTCCGCGTACTGTAGAGGGCTCCCTGTGGAATGGCCCAACAAAAAGTTGATGGGTACGGGGTTGCGGGCGCTCGTCAAGTCCATTGCCAATTGTCCATGTAGAGTGTCTTCTTGTACGAGCCTTGTCGCTTCGGCACTCTTTTGGCCGGATGACGGAGCAGAGAGCGCTTTCCCCGAAGTGGATTTGGTTGGTGTCTGCGAGGGAGATGGGAAGGTCATGGCAAAGGCCCGGAATCGATGGGTGTCGGGTGACATGGAGCCTTCCGGCGAGGTCTGCTGGAAGGTCTGAGCGCTGGTGGGAGTCAGCGTCGAGCGTGGAGAGTAGGTAGAAGTATCGGGTTGAGGCGTTGTCCTGATTTTCAGGATACCGCTGGGTTTCTTCTTGACGACTGGCGTGTCAATTCTGTTGTCCATCGGAAACGCTTCCGCCGGAACCGAAGCCGACGTTTGCGACGTCGAGTCTTCGCATCGAGACAATGTGTCGACAATGGGCGAGCTATCGACATAGTCGTCCAAGATATTCCAGCTGTCGCCATGATCTTGCGGCTCGAGGCCGAGACCGTGAGTCTCGGTAACGGGCGGCTCAGAAACATTCCGTGAGATGGGACTTGACGGGATCGAAAGACAAGACGCAGAATATTCTGGGATTGGAGAAGACTTGGAACCTGGCGAAGCCGGCTCTGGCGTCGCAGGTTGCGCCGGCTCGGGATCGCTGGAAAGCGGAGACTCGGTTTTTGCCTTGGGCGAACCTTGCTCCACGGGCACGATCGGAAAGTAGCTTTGATCGCCTTCCTCGTTGATGTGGTGTTTGCGGAGAACTTCTGAGTTGGAGCTGAATCGATTCGCCAGCTCTCTCGCCAAAGCCCCGCCAGGCACGGTAAGCGTTTGTCCAGAGAGTTCGGGATGCCCTGAAGGTGACGCCGCCGCTTCGAGATGCGATGACGACGGAATACCGGTATCCTCCATCGCGGGCGTCATGATTCCGCTCGGAGTTGACGCGGCCGAAACGCCAATGCCAAACTCGAATGGATTGGACTCTCTGGTGTGGTTTGATCTGACATCTCCGCCGCCGCCTTGCGTCAATTCGTCTTCCAGGATCAAGGGATTTGCGCAAGCGGCTTCGGCTCCAGCCACGGTCGAGGCGTTGTGTGGACCCTCCTCTGACGCTGCATCCTTCGACCCAACTTCTGTCGAGGTATTCGTACAAACGACATCCGGCAATCCTTCCGCTGGCTGGCTTCGGAATCTGCTTTTCTGTGGACGCGGTGGCGGTGAGGGCTGCAGTACCACTGGAGCGGACGGTAATTCCAGAGACGGTGTTGCAACGTCAGTTGAATCGTTATCCATTTTTTTCTCCTCAGCCACCGACTTTGCAGACGCGACTGAAGCGACGGACTGGGCACTCGCAAGTTGAGCAGCGGGTATCCGTGAAGCTTTAAGCCTATCGATAAACGAAATCGTTGGATAATGTATTGAACCTTCCGAAATCTCATCGCTCTCGTGTGTACTCGACCAGCTGCATTCGGAGCCATCAAGACTCGAGTCGCGGCTTTGGCGCGTACGACCAAATGAGTCCCCTTCTTCGCGATCTGAGCCAGCTCCGAAACGTCGCAGCGCCATCGCGACGGACTCTGCCTTGATTTGCATCTGCGTGTCTGAGGTCGGACGCCGTGACCGAGTTGACGCGATGGAGGGCGATGTTGACGCCAAAGGTTCGACCTGTCTTGCGACGCCTTGGGGATGGAGATGAGATGTATTGATCCCAGACCATGCCTTTTCTTGGACCATACCTTGCGCTTGATCGGGCGAAGCCTCGAGAATGTCCTCTTCTCCACCCGTACTTTTCTCCAGAATTGCACAATTCTTCATCCCTTTCTGGATTGCTTGGTCGGGCGCATTCTGTCCCAAGCTGCTCCGAGTTTGCTGATCAACCAGCTTGAGGTTCTCGTTCGTCGATGTTTGGACAGGCGATTCATCGACCACCGTCTCGTCCCCGACTGACGAATCCGAAGAAGAGACCTGGATTACGTTCGAAGACGACGCTATTATCGGCTGTACCTCCTTGAAGCGGACTTGAGGACGGTAGAAGCGACCAATGACACCCTCGCAGTGTCCCTGATGGCAATCGTAAGTTGAAGGCGCCTTACCCGCTGAGCTCCGTAACTTACCAGAAAAACTTCCTCTGACAAGGCACGCAGAACCGTGATTTCATCGCCAGCCAAGAACATGAGGTCTCCTTTGCGATCCGCCATGCAGTCACCCAAGCTGGCAAGGATTATCAGTAGACTCTCCGCGACGGTCCTTTCTGCCGTTCAACTCACGCTACCGCTTTTCCGATACCGCCTCTTTCCGCCAACTTGTTCCACTTTGCAAGGGACATGGCGTCCAAGCCGTGTTTGCCAGATGTTCCGCTCTCATTATTTCGAGATTCCAACGCATTCGAGTTCTTGACGGCTTGGGTTGGAAGCGAGGGAGATCGCCGATTGTAGATACCGGCGTCGAGGGGTTCAGCTTGGCTCTGCAGACCCTTCATCTTGACGTGGGACACTGAAGGCTTGTCGAGCGGTCAAGTGTGCATAAGGGTCCAACCGTATCCCTAGCACTGTATGGCGAGCGTTGATCGATCTCACAGAGACGCCTGAAGGACTTTGCAGCGCGCTATGATAGGGGTCCGTTCGGGCTCGACTTTGGTGTTTCAAGTGGTTCCCACTTTCGTTGTTGCCAGAACGCGTTGTTTACGATGTGCGGCAGCGGAAGCATGACAAGCCAGCCCGACACGTCATACTGTGATCTATTCCCTGTTTGGCCGGTACTCTATTCTGGCGGCTTCTGTATTCTCCTCTTCTCTCTATCGCCAGACTTGATAGGAACCACGTCCCAGAGAGAGATGTTAGACGAGCCAGAACAGGGAAGCCCTTATACACATCTGTCAGTGAAGCCATGTCATGCCAGCAAGCTTGTTAAAATGGCAAAGAAATCATCGCGCTCATCGCGCTGTGGGGCCGACTCGCTGCCTTTGTTTCGGATGTCGGGGATGGCCGCCGATATTGGAGCCGAGCGAGCATCGACGCCCTAATTCTTCAATGGTGACGAGCATCGCGACACTTTTTTCTGGGCGGGGTATAGGTCGCACGTTTGCTTGATCAAGAGTGTTCACATTCACGGCATCTGTATCAGTTCTCCGTCTCATTATCCACCCCGACACTTCTCTCGACAGCGCTTCACGGGTCCTCTCACGAAGATCGATAATCCGTATCATGGCGACCGCGGTCGTCAAGGGGCAGCTCCCCGCGAGCTTCATCCCCGTCGAATTCTCCATCCCGACGAATCGTCGAGCATCCTCGGCATCGTCCTCCTCCCGGTCGAGTATCAGTCTTTCATCTCATTCCCGCGATCTAGTCCAATTGCTAGAACCCAGCTATCGCTATCTCCTGCGCCCTGGCAGTAAGCCCTCCCGGGCGATCAAGATTGCCGACGTGCCCGATGTCGACTCGTCAGGATCGATGGACTTTGCGCAATCCACGTCGGACATGTTATCGGCAACATACCAAGATTCTCTACCAGAACGAAAGGTTGCGAGAAAGGGAAAGGCTTACCGGTCACCGCCTCTGGAGCCAACGCTTTCAGCTCACGATTCAGCCTTGGATGGATGCGGATCCTCAGGCAAGCCCGAACCTTCTGTCATGCCAGGGATCGTGGACGAGCCTCTCGCATATGTTGGAACAATCAATTACGAATTCATCCTAAGCGCCTGCCAAACGGTATCCCAGGCTTCCGACAGCGGCTCCAATAGATCTCCACCGAGAAACGGTGATTCGTCATCCCAGAGAAACAACTCTTCGAGGAATGGGAAGCGCAAGAGCTCTGCTAGCAAGGGTGCCACCGGTATATGGGATTGGAAAGGCAAGGGCAATACAAGATCAGCCAAGGAATCCCCGGCAAAGGCCAAGAAGGCTGTTCCAGCGCAGAACATCAGGTGAGTCAAACCTTTTCCTGGCGGATGCCTGGCTGACATTCTCTTCTCGCTCGACAGAGTCCGGGAGCCGAGTGAAGAGCCAGTTACTAGATCCCGCAGCACTCGGTCCGTCCGAGCTTCGTCTCAGCAACGGCTGCAGCGCAACAAGTCGGCTGAGACCGTCAGCGTCTCGCAGCGCACCAGCCCTGCTCCAGCCAGTACGTTCTCCGCCAGGAACAAATCGACCGAGCCAAAGAGCATCGAGGACTCTTCCGGCAAGGTGTCAACATCGCTCGTCCCGCCACCCAACGCGTCGACTCACCTGCCGCCGCCCTCACCTCTCCGACAATCTGCCATTCCCGTCCGGCTGGCCGAGAAACTGGCTACGGTCGACAGTAGCTCACTCGATGCACCGATGACGCGAAGCGCCAGTCTTGGCGGCGGTGCGTTGGTAAGCTCCGACACTGCCATTCCCGCCACCCGCGGCTTAAAGCGACGGCAGTCCAGCGCTGGACCGTCTTTCGAAGGTGGCGAGGATGAAGGTGACGTGTCCAAGCGCCTTCGGCGCGCATTAGCGGCATCGATTCCCGTGCATAATCCGTCTTTGCTGACGCCGGGCAGTCCAAAACGAGCATCCAGGTCAACGAGACCCACTACCCGCTATGCCACGCGATCGGCACCAAACTCCCCGCCCCGGGAGCCAGCCGTTCTTCTCGATGCGCCGAATCTGGATGCCACACCGCCTCCTGTCAGTCGAGGCGGACGCGCCGGGTTGCGTCGAACAATGTCACACGACACGCTGCCGGAAGGCGAGGATGTCGGCACGAAAAGTGGCCTGTCAGTCGACAAGAATGACAGCACTCAACAGGACTCTTCCATCTGACGCTCGGCATCGCCTTTCACGTGAGGCGGGATCTCGCATCGTGATCACTGTATCTACCTTTGGCCTTCCTGCTGCATCTAGGAAGCCAGGATCTCGGGCCAAAGGACAATTGTAGTTTCAGGTAATGGACTTTGTAATAGAAGGCCTTGTATTTGTACTCGCTGTGTTCAGAGCCGTTGTAATGCGTCTCGAGTGGACCAAGGCACGAGATTGCAGGACATAGCTTCGTATTTCGGCTTAACATGCGGTTGTCAATGCTCGGTCAGGCTGTTCGAACTTCGCATGACGGTACTGGGTGCAGTCTTGACACAACGTTGTTGGGTGAAGTCTATTCAGTCCGAAGGGCGCATACATCCTATCGAGCGAGGAAACCGAACAGCACAGCAAGCTATGTGTTCGAGAGCCGCTTGCCGCCCACTGCGCTGAGGGCTTCTCTTCGCGTCGGTTATGACTTTAGGCTACAGCATGGGCTTCTAAAGGCAGCTTTGGACCGCCCCTGCGAATGATACCCTCAGTGCATGATGAGGACTCCACAGACAGGCCCACGATTGACGAAACTATCGCGCCGTTGAATGGTAATTGAGCTGTTGGACGGGGAACTCGTGCGAAGTCAGTACGCTCATTTTCAAAGTGGTTTTGCAATTGGCGAGGTTAATTTGCCGATGAGCCAGTCGGTGAGCTGTCGTCGGTAAGGCCCTCGGTAGCACTACTCGATCGAAAAGTTTTGCGGTAGACGAGCTGGTTTACCGCTCGCATAACGCTGCTGGTGACGACCCATATGATCACCCATATGGCCGCTTAGGTAGCTAGGTAGGCATATAACAAAAGGCACAAGGCTCACTGTAGGGAGTGTATATACGATTCAGAGACGGTCCTTGCACATTTGGCAAGCAAAAGCCTGCACTTGTGGCTTCGCCATTGGCTGCTTCGCTTGCGGAAAACAGCGCAAACGATTTTCAAGTTGCGCGGGAGTCCCATTGGGCCTGTTTCACTCTGCCGCGGTTGCGCTTCTCAGGCTGCTCAGCTTTCTGCTTGAGCGGCCCACATTTATCCGGGTCGCGGTCGTGCGGGCCCAGGAGAAGCACCAATAGTGGCACAGAGCAGGCGCCAAAGAGCTGCCAAGGGTCAGTAGAGGCAGCCCATTGGGAGCCAGTGATGCCTACCCCACACAGATGCCTTTCGTATAAAGTGCTGCACCCGAAATCTAGAATGACCCCAGCCTCAAAGCGTTGGTAGGCTGTGAGATCGAGTGGCTAATTGTTCACCGCGAAGGGCAGATGGCTTCGCTTGCACGTCTATTTGACTAAGTGCTATATGGGGAAGCCTCCGGAGGAGAGCAGTCCGAAGGATGACATGTCCGTCGGGCAGGAATGTATTACGTCGCAGAGAGAAAAATATAGTGGACTGGTCGCTGTAGAGAGACACTTTGCGTTGACAGCAGTCTTTGTGATACGAGTGGTCTGACGGACATCGGTGTTGAGGTGACTCTAGTATACTGCAGAAGCAATCGGTGGACGCGCAAGAAAGCTCCCCTTCAGGACGAGGAGCGGACCCAGCAACCGAACCCCGGAAAAATGGACATGAGGCAGTCACCACCCACTGCGATCGGGCCCGGGGCCTTTCAGCGCACCAATAATCTCGACAATTCGCGCCATCTCGCCTATCTGGGCGTCGACAAACTGCATGAGGGGCCGTCATTGATGCATTCTGGAGCGTTCCTCATCTCCAACAATATGGCAGCGTCCTCGACCGGACACGTCACACCCATTAACGAATTACCGCCCAGCATCATGGGCGCATTGAACGATGTTCGCAGTCAACCTCCCGCCAATTCCGCTATGGACTACTTTGACTTTGACCTGTCGAGCTTTGCGACGGAGGGAGGTCTAGAGTCCACCGGGATCACCTTGGATCCCGTACCGGAGGAGATTGATCTGGACGCGGCGCAGATGCCAGCGGACATGCGCTCTGGAGCAGCAGTCAAGAACGGGGTAGCGGAGACGACCTGGTCGAATAATCAAGGTTCACGCCAAGGCATCGCCCCCGGCGACATGCCGCAGGGACCAGTAGTGACAGGACAACAGTTGTCTGAGCAGGTCAGTGTCGAGCACACCGCTTTACCCAATATGCTGTAAACCGTCGCTGATTCTTTGCGAACGCTGTTTTGAATTGCTTGACGCAACAGCTCGCACAATTCCACATGCAATCTCCGGCCATCTTTGCGCAGCTGAACGCGCAAAAACAGCAGCAATCCCTCTTACAAGGGATTGATCACATGGACAAGAACGGCGGGAACAACAAGCGAGTCTCCTTTGGCCTTCACGGCATGGCGGAAGAAACACAAAAATACGGTCCCGTGCATAACGCTCCGGCTGCTATGCCTACACCAGGTACGTCGAAAATCAAGAAATCTGCTTCGCAGACTAACGGTGTCCTGTAGCTCAAAGCGGAGAGATGCTGCCAAACATGCACAATGAGATGGTCAGCCCAATGCCCTTGGGCAACATCGATACCCAAAATGTACCCGGCGAGTACTCTATGAACGACCGTGGAGATGTAAGTCGATTTCCGGATCAAGGCAACGCGCTGCTGATCACCTCTGCAGATCATTTTCACCCCGCTGCTGTCACCCGCCATCACGACTCAAAGCGGTTCCCTTAGCACGTCGCCGCAGTTCACTGCAGGATTGGAGGTGTCCCACGGACGTGCACGAGACTCTGCTCGAAGCGATACACAGCGTCAGCTGGAAGCAATTCAGATGCAACAGATCAATTTACAAAGACAATTGGACCAACTGCAGCAGCAGCAACATCAGACACAGTTTACGCCACAAGCCCAAAGGACGCCGTATGTCTCGCCCATGATCAATCCTCAGATACAAAACAGTTACGGCGGAGCACTCGCGTTAACCGATGGAATCCCCTCCCAAGGCCCGCCATCGGCGCACCCTTCTCAAGAATTCTTTTCTCCGCTGGGATCACCCGCATTGAATCCCGTACATCACGGAGTACCATTGCGAGCGCGTCATCGCTCAAGCCTCTCGAACGCGACGTCTCCAGTATCTTCGCAAGGCAGTTTTGCTACACCATACCCTTCGCAGGGCAACGACACTACACTGTCACCTGCGCTGCTGCCTCAAGGGGGGCATCACGTGCAAAGATTCATCGACGCAAACGGCCAAGCATATCTGACCGAGTGGGCAAAGTTGCTGGCTGACAACGCCACCACGCCGACAAGCCAGAACAGCGATGGATCGACATCTTCACCCGTACACCGGACTTTGGCAGAAGGAGGTCACCAATTAAACGATAACAGTCATCACCGTCAGCCAAATGCTCGGGTCGCCCTTACGCGGTCTCCAGCTCTGGGTCCTCACCGGTCAGGAAACGGAAAAACGCGTCCATCACCGATGATCAAACCGTCTCAGCGTCCGGGCAGGTCGAATCTAGGCAACAGCGCTTCGCTCACGTCTTCACCTCTGGTCACGGGAAGCATTGGCAACCATCAATCGCCTGCACTCCTTTTAGCGGGAATGCACGCGGCGAATGCGACCCTAGACGGTTCCACTGGTTCCGGCTCTCTGTCGCCCGTTGATCTCTCCTCAATCCTCATGCCACCCCCACCTGTCCCGCAGCGAAAGGAGTCCGCCTCGACAAATTTTGCACCGATTACGCCTGCCACTCTGATGCAATTGGGTCAAGTTCTTCCCAGTCAGCACGAAAGTACAGTGATGCCTCTAGCCATACATGACACTCCTCAAAGAGCGAAAAGGATCAGCCAGAGCCAAAATGGAAGTCAGAGTCAGACTCCTAAAGCGGATCAAGCATCTTTACCAGACTGCCCTGCCGAAGCTGGTCCACAGTACATCGCACCTCGGGACTGTGTCGTAAACGGAAAAGGCCGCTCGTCAGGCATTCTGCCCGCCGATACTTTGGACCGGTTACGAGCCATGAAACCCGAAGGTTTGTCCCCCTGACCATGACGCTTTGGCAAGCTACTGATAGACCGTCCGCATAAGCCAAAATGACAGCCTTTAGGTCGCAAAAAGCGTCACCTTCATTACAAGCAACCAAATCTGGCAAAAACGGCAAAGCAGCTACTGAACCCAATATACCCCCTGAAGTCCGGAAATCGTCTCACAAGCAGGCAGAACAGAGGAGAAGAGATTCACTCAAAGCAGGCTTTGACGAGCTGCGTCTGCTGTTACCGCCCATCAATGCAGAAGCTCTGGATCCGGAAACCGGAGAACCTATCCCGGGCAGCTCGGCTCCTCGCTTGCTCCCAAAATCTTCACTGGTTCCGGACAGCAATCCTAACAAGGCTGTCAGCAAAGTCGCTTTATTGAAGTACTCCAACGAGTATATCGGCAGACTTCATGGCAAAGTGGAGCGAAGGGACAATTATATCGACATACTCAAGGAGGCAATCCGCTCGTGCCGCAATCTCGCCGGCTTTGGACCGGACGAACAGCTCGATGAGCTGTTGCATTATGCCTTTGAGGACGAGGATGAGGACGAGGTGCCAACGGGAATAGCAATGGAGCAGGAAGTTGCCAAAGAGGCAAAACCAGACGAGGATGTCGACGGGGATGACAAGGGAGAACCTCCTATTGCCAAACGCGGAACAAAGAACACTTTAAACGGCACCACAGCGCAGCTCCCCTCTCGAGGTAAACGCAAATCTGTGGATCCGACGGTGTCGGCTGTCGCCGCTACCCGCTCCGGCAGGCCTTTGCGCAGGGACAGCCTCACGAGGTCGAACGTATCGAGCAAGAATGGGGCCTTGACGTATTACGAAGACGAGAGCCCAAGGGTCGAGCCAGCGACCTTGGATGGAGATGTCGACATGTTGTTTGATGGTGTGAACACATAGAGATTCGAGTTTGATTGCAAAGTTGTATCTGGGATATACGCATAGAGGTGCAATCGGTATAGAGGCATGTTTGCCGAGGCGGTTGCTGCCCAATCCCAAAGACACGATCGTGGACAATCCCGATGATCAATCCTCGAGTATCGCCATGCGGACGCACTAAAGGCACAGAGATCGGGAAAACAATAAGGAAGACGAGTATTGGGAACCCGGATAAGGCGCCTGCTATACTGCTTGAGCAAGAACGGCGAGCAGCCCGGCGAAGACAAGATGTGTTTTGCTGCCGTCTCTCTGAACAAATGCTGACACATATATTACAGCGTTGTTAGCCCACATGATTGCCCTGAACAGCTGTCTGCACCTGAGTTAATTCCCCCGCAAAGTGCATGGGCAGCTTACGTTCGGAGTGGGCAGAGCGATTGTCAATCTACTGTAGCTCAAGCAGACTTCTCATTGTCTATCGATTGAATAGCTTCACAAATCGTACATTATTCATCGGGCCAGCTTGTGCCTAGCTCGCCGTGATAGCCTACGTCGCCCCGCTCGCCGTCCCGATTGCTATCCCTCCAGCCGAGCTTCGCGAGCAAGAGGCACCCGATTAGCTACCCGGTCTTACTCTAAGGATTTCGCGTATGCCGGTGCGCTGAGCTCTCGGTGACCATTGTTCTCAGATCTGCGGCGGTCTGCACAAGACAGGCAGTCTTTTGACCATGCCCAACAATTCGAACAATAATCGGCTTCTCAATTCGAGTTTGGCTTCGCCGACGGCAAGAGCTACAGCACTGCCCCTAGGCCGAACAACGTCCCTTGTCAATACCAAGTCAGCAGACATCCGCGAACTCGATGAGCTGCAGTCTGTAGGGAGCACAAGTGGATTTGGGATCAGGCCAAAGCTCACCAAAACACGATCAAGGTGAGTACCCTTTGAAAGGAGGCGGTGATCGGCGCCATCATGAAACGCGGAATTCTTGATAAGGACAGTTGATGGGGCCGCGACGAAAGGACTATTTGCTGTTACGGTCCAAGGCTCGAGACTCGGCTGATGGTCCAGCTGGTGATCTGATGGGAACACCTGGCGCGCAGAAGCGTCGTTGGAGGACAAGCCAGAGTCAATGCTGACGCACCGTGTCCGGATAGGGCTAAATCGATACTGGGGCCATCGCCATCAAAGCCTGCTTCCAACGAGAGCACTGGTCGCGCATCAGCGCTATCCCCTCATCTGAGACCAACGGCAGTCAGTCTAGCCAGTCCGACTTCTCGCCAAAGCATCCCCGAGATACGGACCGAATTCTACGGATCAGACAGCCGGGGCAGTGCCGACGATCCCGCAGCGACACTCAGTCCGGATATGAACATGGACGCAGATGCAGCGTCTTTCGGGATGTCGGGGATTGTTTCGTGCCAGAACGCGAGGAAAGGTTTCCGCCGTAGCGGCTCGAAGACGTTGCTGGAAGGCGAGGATCGTGAAGGCACCACAACCCCATTTAGACGAGCGGACTCGCAAGGTCGCGCTGCAGAACGCCATCAGTCTATCCCCTCACCCGCCAGACCTTCAGCCTACCTTCGTTCACCCTCATCTTCGTCATTCATCCCTTTGACGGGAACTCCTCCCTCTAGCAAACGGGAGGGGCTCACAAGAAGAACATCATCCCCCAACATGAGAGCCGAGGCGCTCAAGGGCACAGACTCGCCAGAGAATCTGGCGATGCGGTCAAATAACGGCAAATATGGCTCGTCGACGCCGATCAAAGCTGCTCGGGATGGTGGACTGGGCTTGATGATCCATGAAGGCGCAGAGACTGTTCTACCATCTCTACCTCCAACGCCAATGAATAACACTGGAAATGCTGTGGCATCAGCCGTGTCAAATACGATGAGCAAGACTCGATTTCGTAGCGGCAGTGTGGGGTCTCAGGCTACCGAAGAAAGGTCGTCCAGCAATTCAGCGGGTACCATACATCAGAATGGGCAAACATCTCGCACGCGATACAACAGGGCATTTACCACATCTCGCATCGATTTGCCCTCTGAGATCACGTCAAGGGTCGAGCCTGCTGGATTGCCTGCGTGGACCGAAGCAAACGAGACGCCATCGAACCCGCCATCGCCGAAGATTCTCAAGGGCAAAGGACGAGCCTATGATCCCGACCTTGGCATGGATATCTACCCTGAAGACGCGGACAATCTTGGATTGAACGATCAATATGCCTCGCGCCGCACTAGCCAGTCATTCGGTTCATCGAGAGACTCGATGCCGCTGACGAGATCTTCGACAATGCCAACATCCCTGGACAGCTCGACACATCTCGCTGAGCTGGCACCGCCCGCCGTGACAACGGCTGCAGGCGGAATACTTACTGGACTATGGTTGGCGGGTACTCAGGTTGGAAAAGCCATCGGCCTAATCCCGCAAGATCCGCCGCCAGGCGATTACCAGAATGATACGGCATACTCGCAAGGAAAGAGGAGGTCAAGCGCTTGGATGCCGTATCCATCTGTCAGGCGCACATCTGCTTCGGATGGCGAGGACTCGGAGAAGGGCCTTTTGAGCCACGAAAATAGCGACGAGGATGAACATGGCCCCGCTCGCGACACGCAATCCTACTTCGATTTGCCCAAATCAGACTATGCACGAACGTCGCAGACGTTGCCCACCCCGGCGCTTTCAGCAAAGTCTTTGTCGAATCCCGAAAAGGATCAGATGCGTCTAGTCGATTCAGGGAACGCCAATTTCAATGACAGCAGATTCGGCGTCACGTCCTTTCGAAGGATGAAGAATATGGTTATGCGAGGGAACCTAGCACGGTCAATGCGCGACGGCATGGCCAGTCCCGAGGCGAAAGCCTTCCGTCAGGGTCGAACTCGCAGCGGTACCTTGACTCGACGCTCGGGTGCTGCTGATACACAACAAGATACGGTCAAGATGGACGTTGCCCTGAAACAGGTTGTCGGGGAGCTGAGTTGGACTTTGGGAACATTGGGATTAGTGTTTGTGGTCAGTCTCGGCGTGGTAGCGGCATCTCTGGTCAGCCTACCGATGTGAGTGCATTACTCGGCAAGTAGCAGACGAGACCTAATCTCTTGTCGGGTTAGATCTTCCCTCAAGAGCTTGCCCAAAAAGGTATCTGACCTTCAGGTTCTCTCGGCCGAAATCCGGACCTACATGGACAGCAGTAGCACAGGCTGGTGGCACACGGTATTTGTATTGCTAGTTACGGGAATGTGGAAGCATTCCTGGAGTGTCCCTGGCGCTGTCGTTCTGGTGAGTCTACCAGCATCCGTTTCTCGGGATGTGCTACTGATCCATCCCCCGCCAGAACATACTGGTGGGATCGATCCTGAGCCCCTTTCCAGCGCTACTGCTCCTTACCATCATCACGTCGTTCGGCTCGCTGGGCGCCTATCTTCTGTCCCGGCCATTGGCACCCCTAATCGCCCTGATCTTTCCAAAACCCTTGGCTTTGGTGCGGTCAACCATCAATGGGGCGGAAGATGCGACCGACAAGATCCCAATGAACGATCTTTCTACCCGCCGATATCCTAGCAAATCCCCTGCAGAACCTACCGTGTGGCGCCGACTGTTGATCATGCGCGCAATGGGTCTAGTACCATGGAGCGGGATGAATGTCGCTTGTGGGGTTGTGCGAGTCAACCCCATTACCTTTCTCTTGACTACGGCAGCGGGCACCGCGAGCTGGAGCTATGTCACTGCATCTATCGGAGATATCCTGCACCAAATGGCTCTGCCAGGACAAGTTGGGGCAGGGTTGCCGGGCGGAGCTGCCGACGGCGGCCAGTCCTTGGCGAGTCTCGTTAGGGATCCTGCGTTGATATTCAAGATGGTCGTGTTGAGTCTAATTAGCTTGATTCCTGTACTCTTCAAGGTGAGTTTGGCTTTCTCAAGGGCAGTAGCCGAGCTTGACGCTTATCTCCTTCATAGTCCCGATCCAGTCCCGTTGAGCAAGCACCGCCACCTTTGGAAGCTGAAGACCTTGACTTTTCGGCGCCTCCGCTCTTGTCACCAACTACTCAGGCCATGACGCCTCTAGGACCAAGCCCGTCCTTCTACGCATTGATCTCGCTTGGCAACAATATTTATCGTAGGACAACTCGCGCTTTAGCCACGGGCTGGAAGAATACCATCGCGAGTGCGTTGGGGCATACAACATCTCAATACCAGACAGCAAATGGAGGGGAGACCGGCGCTGGTTTCCCATCGTAGGATGTGTCGAGAGACCGGTATTGGAGCGCTCCTTATATAGAGTGCTCTGTCACAGGCGCCTAATGTAAACAACCCATGCTTGGCTTCATGTGTGGCCCATTTCAAGTTTGTTGGCGCGCTAGATCGCGAGCAGCCCAAGGAAATTTGAAGAGTGTTTTCTTCTGGTCGTCACGAAGCCTATAAGTCGTCTGCCGCCACGCCACGCCACTCACTACACGACGGGCCAATAGGCATTGCATCCCCGCTTCGAATGAGATCCCATAGCTCCTTCACGATGAGACATACTCGGGACTGCTGGTTTCATAACTGTCTAGTAGATGGGAGAATGCCCGAATAGAAATGCATTTATACCTGCCAAGATAGATGATCGAGCAGGAACCAAGACCTCGAAGCAAAAGGTGGCTTGCACAAATATCGTTCGATTACGACCTTTTGTTATTATTGCCGAAGTCATTGTATGGCCATTTGCAAGTGGGACTGCTATCTCAACGTCTTTCAAGAGACTTTGTTCAACATTGATTTGGTCATCGTCCAGTACCCAAGATATCTTCCCCCGCATCGGATATCCTCAACGCGTTTCTCGATGCTGTCGGCTCCGTGTGTAAACCCTTTAGTCAAATGATTGCATATCAACTGGCGCAAATACCAACGGCGACGAATGCAACGGCGACGAATCTCAATTTACGGCCACACCATTCTATATGACCTGGTCAAAGAGGACAAGGAAATGCTCACTCCGCTTGCAATTCCCTCTACATCCCATCTCAGTTTGCTGCGCGCCATTAAAGCCGCCATAATGGAGAGTGACCGACTGATTGGAAGGCTCACAACAGCAGAAGAAATGTATCTGGAGCGATGTCTTCTAGGTATTTTGGAGTGCCCGAAAGTTGAGCATCGAGATTGATCTGCCAACGGTCACGAAGTCACTGGTAGCTGATTCTCGAGTGAAAAGGTCAACCTGCTATCAGGATCTGGTCATCACGGATGCCGCCAACATCGAGCAGACCTCCGCTTTTTGTCGCATAATGTGGTCATTGGCGGCTCTACTGGGCAAGGTTTGGGCGAGAAGGCACATCGAATGACAATCAATGACCGCGACCGGCTGGAAAAGGTAGATTTGATGATCCTGCGACAGTAAGCAAAGTCTTGCATGCCATTTCAAGATGCAGAGATCTGATCCAACCTCGACCAGCCTGTGTTCAATCGAGGCGGCTTTCGATCTCGCATTTGCCGAAATACTTGCGCGGTTGATGGATCGCGGCCCACGGTCAGACACGCCTTGTATTTGGCCTACCTTTCGCAACTCGCCCTAAAGGCAGATCACACCGGTGCAGAAGACATACTTTCCCCCCTTGGCAGACTTGAGCCTTCGGCACTGGCCCATATGCTTGAGCGGATCGTCATTGACGCGGACCGATATCGAGATGTAAGTTTACGCGTTTTTGGGTGTTTGCCGCAAGCACCTGTCAATCCTGTGAGCTTCACCTTTCTTCTCATACAGCCGCCCCACTCAAGCTGACGCCAATACGCAGACTCTCCCTGCTTTCGAGATACTGGCGCAACTTCATGGAGTGGTCTTTGTCGGTCAAGACGTCGGCCCTGGGCACTTGATCATCGTCTTCTCGGTGACCGTCTGATCGCGTACAAAGTCAAGTCAGACAATGATCAACATCAAGTCACCGTCACAGCAGACATCCCACGGAACGCGCTTGTCGCGGTCAACCTTTGACAGCGCCGCAGCGATAGCGTTTGGACTGCTTGTGCGGGACAGCCAAACACGCTGAAGACGACGTCAGCTTCCGCTTCTCGGAAGGCGTCAAAGAGATCAAAGATCAACTGGCGCGTGCGGGTGTCATGACGGTCCGGGTGTTTCTACCACCTTAATCACGTTCTAGAGCCATGTAGGGGGTTTGTATACGCTAGTTTGCTATGTCCAATATCGCTCACTCTAGAGGTCTGCACAGGACAGCGACAGCCGAAATGAGTTGAGCTCTCGCCTTGTTTCACTCTATCGCGGTATGCATTCGAATTGAATGGCCCTACCGCTGTCCCTGCTCGCCGCTACTGACACCTCCGCCCACATTGCTGTTACCGTCGTACAGACGTGACACACCACGAGCTTCCCTATCGCCGTTAGAATCGCCACCTCGCGTCACGTGACAAGTCAGGACGGTCGGCTTTCCCTTCTCCTCGCCAGCCAATGAGAGGTCGGTGGAGGTAGATTCGTCAGCGGGTGGCGCCTGTTCCGCCCGAGAGCCCGGCGCTGTTGCCGAGCCGCCAATGCGCCATATTCGCTGCGTTGACGGGAATGCAACGACGACTTGACGTTGCCATCTTGCTCCTTCTGCATCCTTCATACTTTCACGCATCTTTGAAGCAAATACTCTCCTCACAAAATGTCTAGCACTATCAAGGTATGTCTTCTTGAAGCTGTTGCGATGGATCAAGCATTCCCCTATCGCTTGATCAGTGCTGAAGGGTATTGGCTGACAAAATATCTCGCCTTTCCTGCTTCTACGTTACCGTTTTCACCTTTCCTCCTTCTACCTTACCGTTTTGGTCAAAACCCATAAATCGCCCTCATCCCGCTCGCGCTATCGGGATTGACCTAACCATGCAATCTCATGACCGCATCACCGTACGATCCTCCCTCTCGAATACGGTATCGTGACTGCGCCCTACCCTATCGCCACAGGCCATCGCTGTTCTCAAGGGTGACTCCCCCGTCCAGGGTGTCATCACTTTCACCCAGGAATCCTCCGGCGGTCCCGTCACCGTTTCGGGTGAAATCAAGAACATGGACGCCAATGCCCAGCGAGGCTTCCACGTTCACCAGTTTGGCGACAACTCGAACGGCTGCACCTCGGCCGGTCCTCACTTCAACCCTACCGGTACCAACCACGGTGACCGAACTGCCGAGGTCAGGCACGTCGGTGACTTGGGCAACGTCAAGACCGACGCTTCCGGTGTCGCCAAGGTCCAGATCAGCGACTCGCAGCTCTCGCTTGTCGGTCCCCACTCGATCATCGGCCGAACCATTGTCATTCACGCCGGTGAGGACGACTTGGGCAAGACCGACCACCCCGAGTCCTTGAAGACCGGTAACGCGTAAGTCTTGGGTGCAATTGTCCGCTGAATTGACTAAAATATCGAACCTTGCAGCGGTGCTCGATCCGCTTGTGGTGTCATCGGTATCGCCGCTTAAGCGTTCATCCAAGCCAAGACAAAGCACAAAGTACTAGAAGCCTGGAAGTGTATCCAAAGCTAGTCAAAAGAAATCCAATGGCAGACGTGAATACAACTTTGGAGAAATATGCAGGGGATCCATGAGCAAAGCGCGCGATGGGCGCAAGGAAGACAGTAGGACAGCGCCTAAGCACCCTTTTCCTGGCCGGGAATGTTGGATTTCTGCTTGGGTACATGCGTAAACGTCCCCGAAGCAAACCACCTGTCGTTTGCCGCTGCCACTTTATCTGCCTGAGCCTTGGCCAGAGATGGCGTGACAATCTCGATGCCTGTATTTCGTAAACAGAAGAAGATTAGTGACCGATAGAGCCATCGCTATGGCGAATGACGGACCTTGAACTGGTGTAAATGACAGGGACGTTGCAGTACCCGACAAGTTGGAGTTTGCACTCTGGGTACGGCCACCGAGAAGCTGAGTCCTAAGCTTGTTGGCTTTCGACATTTTGGCTGAAAAACGCAAGAGACGCTCAGCCGGTTGTCATTGAGTGCTTGACGTCCCATAACGTACCTCTGCTTTTGTTATCGACCGCCTCGGCCCGCACTCGACCGGTCGATGATCCGATCATTCCAAGGCCAACAGTCTCATCGTACGCGCCCGTCTCCTCTTCGACTTCACCAAAGGCCATCCTGTTTTGCAATTTCCGCAGCTCGGTTTGCGCATACGCTTCCTTTTGGCGACGTGCACTGACAAAGAGGGGATTTTCGTGAGCGGGCTTGAAACATGATCATAAACGGTCACCTCACCGTTTTCCACCACGCTTCTTTCTGTTCGTTTCCTGCGGAATGGGCAAGGCTTTCACAAGTCTCGACGGTGGCGGCTCGGCCATCTTGATCAAATGTTGCACCAGCTTGTCGTGTACTTGTTTCCCGTATGATCCTAAGTTGGATGCCCATATCAGTTTGTATTTCCATTCTGCGTCTCGAAAGCCTTGCTTACCGTCCCGACTCTGTCTCTCCAGGTCGACACGTGCCGCCAGCACGCATTTCGCCGCGACCGTCTTTTGTGCTTTACGTCGATACTCCGGGGGCGTGTCTTGCACTATCGGTGACTGGTAAATGAAGCCTGTATGACGCTGTTGCGACGCGGCCGACAAATGAGACGCTCGTAGATTCTTTTTCAATGCGCCGAAAAGCTACGGAGGAGGAATGAGCCCACGTTGGCCATCTTTGATAGCATTTGCCAGAAATCAACTCACGAAAACATTGTCGGCTGGCGTCTTGGCAAAAGTCGCCAAACCACCGGCGACACCGAGTAGCTTGGCTGCTATGTTGGTGCTGATAACAGCTGATAGATTCGGTGCCAGCACATTCATCCGAGACTCGACATAGTTGAAAATCTAGAGTCCCGCGGTTTCAGCATGCGGTCTCTAATGCGCCCGAGGGCTGCTCACCTTTTCCCTGGCATTCCTCAATTCGTGCGCAACCTCCATCGCCCGCTCAATGACTTGCCACTCTCTTGGTTGCAGCAATCTACCCCGCGAAATGGACGCGGTCATGCTCACGCCGAGAACATGACGACCTGTCAAGGGGACATTGGGTTTGGTCAAGTCCTGCGAGACGATAGTCAGGAACACGAATCAGGCCGGCTGGATGCATTCCTCACCTCGGCATTACCGATGGCTCTGACAGCGCTAATGTATTCCCACGGGTCGGCGATGACTTGCTCCAATTCTGGGAAACGGATCGCGTAATGATCACGAATAAACTGTCGAGAGCATGACTGTGAGTTTGGCGGTGCATTGTCAATACGCCCATGGTGACTAACCTTGTGAACGAGCATCAATTCGTTTTCTACCTCGACGCTCAAGTTGTTGGACTGCACGATCAATGCATATTCTGGATTCTCCTCGACTGGTCCCGCTTCAACAGAGGTGTCTTCAGGGTGGGCGGTATAGTGCTCTATGCGCTGCAAGGAGGGAATCCATGCGGGATTAACGTCGGGCAATCAGATACTGAAAGCAGCGCTTACCTGCAACGCATCTAGCAATTTTCGTGTTGTGTGCAGTTTGACGACCGATTCTACATTGTCGACATCTTTGAGATCCATACCCTCGACCTCCTCCCTGTCCAATTCTTCTGCTGGCCGAGTTCCTCCTGTCCCGATATAGCCCGCGGCAGAACTTCCATCTGCCATTGTTGCGTTTCCCTCAATCCCATCTTCCCCGTCTTTGGCATCACCACCTCCACCGAGTCCCTCGAGCGCATTATCGAGTTCATCATCGTCCTCGTCCTCGTCCTCGTCTTTGTCCTCTTCCGCCTTGCGTTTGCCGTTGGCGGGAAGGGCAGGCGGGCCCATCACGTTGTTCTTCAATGTCGAGCTTGACGGCTCCGAGGGTTGCTCGGGTGCCTGTTCGCCGTCCGAAAGCCCATCGAGGTCGTTCAAGAGTTCGTCCGCGAGCGACATGTCGGCCAGATAAGATGCCGAGGGACCTGTCGTGCCGTTGAGAAACGAGATGTCAAAGATGTGCAACCCGCAACTGCAGCCGCCTCGACCAGCCGCTATATTGAACCGTGGCCCCTATGGAATGCCTCGTGTTTCGGGCGCACCGCCGTCGATCACCTCGAAGCTTCGTCATGTGACCCGCGAGTTTCTCGAACGCTTCTTGAGATGTAAATCCGCCGGTGTATAAGCCTCGCTCGCCTCCCTCGTTTGTTTTCAGTCACCTTGGTCGTTCCACATCAACACTAACAATCCCAAAAATGCCGGACGCACTTCAACAACTCTTGCAGTGGAGCACGCAGCAGACGGCCGCGGCGCAGTCTGCGGCGAGCTCGACTTCGACAGCCGTCACCGTCAAGCCAGAGGCTAGTCCCGAAACCTCGGCGTCAACGTCGACGGCCGCTGCTCCTGCTCCGCAGCAAAAGCTCGACACTGCTATTCTCGATCACATCATGGGCAAATCCGAGGCTGTGATGATGCGGGACAAGCTGGCGATCATGGTGGATCCAGAGCAGGATCTCAATGAAAGGATCATGGCCATGGACGATTTTGAAATGGTGAGTGGGGGCAAAGGGATACCGATAAATCCAGTTGCTGACAAGAACATCCTCGCAGTTGATCGAATCAATAGACAATGCCGCCGATATGCAGAACATGAACATGTGGCCAAAAGTTCTCGGGTTGCTCACGGACAAGCAGGATCCCATCATCAAGCTCGCATGCTGGATCTGCGGCACAGCTATTCAGAATAACCCCAAGGCGCAGGAAGCCGTAAGCATCATTCGTATAGCGGCTGTTTCCCGCGCTAAACATCTCCCCCCTCCCCTTCCTATAGTTCCATCGGCATAAACCGATGGCCAAGCTGTACTCGCTCATCTCGTCGATTCACCCAACCATCTCGAGCACACAAATTTCCAACTCAACGCGCGCCAAGGCAGTTTACTGTCTCTCGGCAGCACTCAAGCACTGGCCGGGCGCGGTCGCCGACCTGACGGACGACTCGAACCGAGGCTGGTCAACCCTGCGTGAAGGTCTCTCCGATCCGGATCCCGTCATCCGCAGAAAAATCGCCTTTCTCATCAACACCCTTCTGATCCAGTCGACCGACATGCCAGAAGACTCGACGCAGAGCAGCACGCCTGCTGCTGTCGGACAGCCAAATGAAATGGTTGAGAAAATGTCGGAAACAAGAGTGGTCGATGCGCTGTTAAAGTCCCTCACCAAGCCATTGCCGATGGGTGCCGACGGCGACATTTCCGAGCCAGATTGGGATTTGCGGGAAAAGTGCACTCGGGCGCTTGTGAGTGCGCTCGAACGCGGTGGTCTGGATGCCGAGCAGCGGCAATCGCTTGCATCGCTGTGGGATTCTTGGAAGATGGATGACGAGTGGGAGAATGTTGGCTTTACGCCGTCAGAGGCCGAGCAGGCCAAGAAGTTGCTGCGAGGTGATAGAGCCATGTCATCATAAGATTATGTATCGACAATATGTGGATTTATAGAACGTGGCAATTATGCGTTACGAATATACTTTGGCTCTACTTTTAGCGTCGGACCTATGCCTCACTTCCCGAAGCTCGCTCGTAGTACCAGATATCTGAAAAGAGAGGGGCGATGAGCACTTGGGACTCGACTTTCATCTCCGGCATGCAGCTTACCAGCGGTAGGAGAGCAAGAACTGTTGCTGCCAATGACGTCGACAGGGTTCAGAATGCCCTCTTGCTGCAAGCCATGATGGGTGCCTGTGTTAGTGGCCGTCTGGAGCGAGATGAGCTGTCCAGATACTCACAACTCTGCCTACATGGTGGCCATAGTACCAGATCTCGGAAACGACGGTCCGCCCATCCGCTGTCTTGTTACCGCTGCAGCCGATCTACCCGCGACACGAAGCAGGTTGAGTATCCTGTCCGCAATTCGCCGCCGACATGACTTACAAAGGGAAGCGCTCCAGAGGCTTTGGTAAGCGCGTCTTGGAACTGGCTCAACTTGTAGGATGTGGTATTGGATGGCACGATGCCTGCAGCCGATAGCCAGTCGTACGAAGGATACTTGAGGTAGTGCAACGCCACCGCTTCGTAAAAGTCGACGATATCTTCGCCCTCTTGGTAGGTGACACCGTAGCAGTTGTTGGTGCCGTTGAACCCAGTGTCGAAAGAGCTGAAGCAGGTGGCGTGTTTTGAAAACTCGTGCTGCCAAAAGTCAGAGTTTGGCTGGTTCTGGGCGATCCAATATCTGCCAAAAGGTTTGCTCTCCAAGTCAGCCGGGTTTGTCGATAAGAGTTCACAGCGGATACCGACTTGTTCATCCAGGCGAGAAGATCATACTTGCCAAAGTATTCAAGAACTGGCGTGGAGATGTCACCGCCCTAAAGGATATCGAGCGGAAAAATTTAGCAAAATCTCTGAGGGCTTCCTAGATTGTCAACCGCTTACCGTGAACGCCGTGACGTTCATTCCGTCGGTGGTCTTGCCGGGCTCGGGATCGTATCTGTGGAATGACCGCCCAAGATTGTCAGCCTTTGCCAGATGTACTGGTGCATCGATTTGCGACATACTGTCGGCTCAAATCGCAGAATGCAGGGTAGCCTTCATGGCAAAAATCGGGCCACACGCCGTGAGCGGTCCAGGCGCTTTTGGGCAACACCTGACCAGCGCTCTCGCGGCCGGTATACTGTTTTAAAGGACACGAAAGACCGAAAACTGACTTAGTCGCGTTGTGGGATAACAATCGCAACTCACGATTGACCAGAACTGAGTCACAAGCGAGAGCGAGTTGACCGTGCAGCAGGTATCAGCTGTGACGGCAGTAGTGTTCTCGCAAGACGTGATCTTGGGTTGCAGAGCGCAGGTGTGGTTTCGACCATTGTTCAAGGTCAGAACGGGGTTCACGGTGTACGCATCGGCAGCCAGGCTGAGTGCAACTGCGGCGAGCGAAGCCGAAACGATTTTCTTGCTGACAGGCATAATGGATTAGAATGCCAGTTTTGGTTATGGCGAGTCCTTGGGACGAATGAGAAAGCTCTTAAGTCGACAGCCATTGCTTTGTGCTCATTCTACCTGCCTTATATAGACTGGAACTTGTGGTTCCGGCATGCCAGAAATGCTGGGATCCCCGCACCAGGTTTCGCACATGTCCGACGCGGCGTCTCGAGATGGCTCGACACGCTCGATAGCTCGGTATCGGATGATGCGCAAGCCGGCAGCAATAGCGGTACGTTGATCGAGTATCGCCATGAGGGGTCATAAAGACGCACGCTTACAAAAGATCCGATGGCGACGGGATAGTTGACACACGTGGGAAAAGGGGTGTTGATTGAACTTCTATCAGCCTCTATCATGCCTGAGGTTCTGCTAAACTTGAGCTTCTCAGTGCGGCGATGCATCGCACTAGCGCGACGACGAGCCGAAATTAGACCTATAGCGTTGATACAGCTATCGGCATCTTCAGCTTGGCAGGAACGTGCAAACTGGACATGATTTCCAGCACGCGTGTCAACAGTCGTTCCGCTGCTTGTTCTCGCTAGTCAAGACTTGCTTCGCCGGTCACCCCATGTGTGTCGCTGGGAGTGTTCCTGTCGATGCTCCGCTTCTCCTTTGCTCTTCTCGCAGATTTTGCCTTGACCGCTTTCTTCCCCTCGAATTTTCCGGTCTGCCATCCGTGTCGCTAGACGTATATCCGTCGATGCTGCGTTTCCGGCATACATTGTTTCGACCGGTTCCTTTCTGTGTTGTCGAAATTGCAATGACGAGAACCAAGGGGTACTTGACCAAGGTGGGGGAAACAGTCAGCCCCGGGGGCGCGCCCATCTGTACTGAAATGATCGACACACCGGGTGAGACATCCGTGGACAAAAGACAAGCAAGCACCTCGAGGCATGTCCCCCATCAAGAGACAGATGCCCTCTTGTCGGGCTCTGAGGCCTGCCGTCCGTCATGCACATGTTCCGGACATGTTCCATCAGCAGTCTCATCACTCATCCATCCTTTGGCTCAAACGGTCAAATCATTGTCGGATGCAAGCCGGCTTGATGCCAGCTGCCAGTGAATAGGAGTCTATCGGTCCGCACATGATCTTTGGAGTTGCAAATCCACCACAAGTCCGGCCCTGGGCCACCTACAGCGACGCTGGTGTGGCACTGGCCGCTGATCTCCAGGAATGGCCGCTGCAAGCATCAATCCTGCAATGAACGCTGCAAGAACCGATGCTGCAAGAACCGATGCTGCAAGAATGGACGCCGCAGGGATGGACGAACCCCTGGGCCTCTTCCCCCTGCCTCCGGCCGATGCTTGCATTCTCAGATCACGCGCACGGATGGAGATGCACTTTGAAGAATTCCTGATCATGGCACGCATTCAGCTTGACGATCTGCATGACTTCATTCCCAATCTACCGCCGGGCTTTGTTTTCCCGCCTAAATCCGACTTTCGCGGCATGGGTAGACTTCCGGCCAAGATGTGATTCACGATTTCCGAGGCGATCATCGTACTAGGCGGAGTCATAGTGCCAGAGTACGCCATATAGCCTGTCGACCGACGCCAATCAATCTGCCTACGATGCCTACATCCCTTTGGCATAGTACTCCAAGATGATTCGCCTGCCTAGATCCCTCATCCATACCAGCCCGTCTACTATCTCACGCAGATCCTGCATCGAACGGTAAGACAAGGCAAAATTCTCGATGTCGGGCGACACAGAGTGACAAGCCAAGTGTCAAGAGCAGACGAATGCAACGGAAAAGACGTGACGAGAATCCGAGCGGGCCTAGGAACTGGTGCGCCCCTCGGCAAGAACGTTGAGCATGATCTTGGAGCTGATCCGCATCGATCAGTTGAACGATCGCGAGAATACCATTGCTCGTCTCGAGAGGGAGAATGGCGAACTGGTGGCAAATCCCGGTGAAGAAATTGAAAGAGTAGCAGAATGCCAGGAACAGGTAAAGTTCTTTCGGGTTCATGCACGCCTTCGCACCGGGCCGCTTTTCAGATCGACCTGGGCTCCGAAGGCGCCGCCCGATATCTCTCCGGACGCGACGTGCCGGTCGCAGTGGCGGACGAGCCTCAGACGTCCGCGTTGTCCGCGAATTGGAAGACGATTGCCGAAGCTTATCAAAAGGCCGAGGCAGACTTGGCGCTTCATGCGTTCAGCTGCGCCTTTGAAAACTTGTCGGTCACTCGAGACCTTGCGGTGGGACAGGAAGCAGACCTGGATTCCGTCAGTCAGCTATCGAATAGTGCGGATCGCGACTTGGCGACTATCGAAATCGATGAGAAATGGCATGTCGTTTTCAAACGCGAGCATTAATACCTTCGCATCCGGCTATGTCCTGACTCACGCCTCCCGCAAAAACAAGACCTTGCTGTCCGCATGCAGCACATGGCGAGAACTGAACACGCTCGACGCTTCGAGCACGGTGTGCCCCAGTGGCGCAGCATCCGATGGGCAGAACTCGCCGCCAAAACTCCACTCCCTGCCGAGGCGAACATACTGACGCGATGCCTTGATCTCGCTGTACCATATGTTGAATCCGCATTCGTAGCAAGGCTCCACGCGATTTTCGAGGGCCAGACGGAATGCAGATTGTCTGTTTAGTCCTAGAGGCAGACAAGGAGGGCGCCTCAGGGAACGAAGCCGCTGAATGGTATGAGTCAGCGGCAGTTTAATGATCTCTTGTTGCGAATCGTTGCGCACATGGAGAAACATCTGGATCGCATGAAACAGATAAATCTAACCCGGACAACTGGGGACGTGCGTTGCCGTTACTCTTGCTATGCGGCTGCCGACGTGTGGCACGCAATGGGACGTGTATTTTCTTGCTGCTGGTGACCCGAGTCGGAGCCAAGGACCCGCCTCGCAGCTGGTCGCGCCGTGGGGCGCAAAGGCGTACGAAACACCGGTCCAGGTTTGCGAAGAAATTATTTCCGTTCGATATGGCTAAAGCAAGCCTAAAGTCTTCTGGTGGTACGGAAAGGAAGTAATTGTAGGCGCGTAGCAGAAGACGTATTATTACAAAATGCTGTTTTGTCATGTGTCGGTCTGAATCCGAGACAACTGATGCCTCGCCCGTGCCACTCTGCCCAATATGTGCGGGAAGGTGACGACAAGATGCCATGCAAGATACAACCTAAACTCCCTCGACCATCTCCGCGAACCGTGACTCTCCTCCTCCGAGCCTCATAGGCTGCACCACTTTCCTGACGCAACCGAGACATGCCGGAACTTTCCTCCCCTCTCGTCTCATGTTCCCGGCATCTTGATGATCTTGACAATCTTCTCACCGGTTACCGCCGGCACTGCCTTGGCCCTGGGCTTTCGAGTTGTGCCGGCCTTTTTCTGCCTCGTGTCTCGCAATTGCGGCGGGTCATACAATTCCTTGATGATATTCTTGGTGCCCGTCGTGATATTCGCCATCGCGATCTCATCCATGCCGAGCCACGTCGTTTCCGTCTCACCGGAGCATAATGCCGGCGGTTCTGGCGCATCGATGCACAGTCGGTGAACGTGGTATGTCATCCTGATGTGAGAAAAGACATGCACATAGTCGTGCAGGTAGGAATACCTGTTGATGTCTCGCACAACGTCCATCGAGCTTTCGGGCCGGGTCGTCGGCTCGAGCAGGCCGACCACATGGCTGCAAAGCCGGCTGCGCCGTTCCTTGGTATCGAGACCCGCGTCTATTATGATCGATGGCGGTTCAAGGAGACCCGCGAGAAGACCTTGAGGGATGCATGCACGGTCAGAACCCCCGGCTCGGCTTCGCGCAGGCCAAAAAGACATACCCTTGTCAGGTCGTTTCACCAACAACCATTTCTTATCGCCTGTTTGCCGCGACTGACCGTTCCATTCGACCAAGCAGACCGCCGTCGACTGTTCTCGCGGCGCTTTGGCTTGTTTTTTCATGGGATAGATCGTGACGGCCGGTTCCGCGGCGACGGAAATCGAGTCCCCGGCGGCGGAAACGCATACATCGCAGCGTGTCGTTTCGTTTTGCGGAGGCGTGGGTTTCATCGACAACTGTATCGTCGATCAGGGGGATCAGCACCCGACCGAGGGAAAGCGGATGCTTGGGCGCGCCCACCTCTGCAAAGGCATTACATCCCGTCCTCAGCGGACAACTCCCGCAGTCGGGATTACTCGGCTTGCAGATTTGGCTGCCGAGCTCCATCAGGGCCTGATTCAGGTCACCAGGCTGGGCGCCATCGGCGGGCAGGTTGTCGACGAGCGCTTGAGCCGTTGTCCATAGTTTTTTCAGCAGGGCCGGGGATGTTGCCGGGGCGTGAAGAGCGAGGAGACGACATAGGAGGCGATGAATGTTGCCGTCGACCTGATGATGGAATCAGCGTGCCTGTCTCCGTGGTGACGGCAAATGCTCACGATCGGAGTCCGTACTCCATAAGCCATCGAGCAAATGGCACCGGCAGTGTACCGGCCGACGCCTTCAATCTCCTTTTCCATCACTGCTGGAACGTCGGGCAGGCGACCTGAAGAGCCCACCGTCGCGTCAGCGCGAACTTTCGCATCAGGCCGTGCCAAACGTCTCTCTAACCTTTATATTTTGGATCGCTCATCACTCTTTGAGCTCCAGCGAGAAGGCTTCGCGCACGGCGGTAGTAGCCCAAACCTTTCCACGCTGAATTGACTTGCTGCACCACGGGTTGTCAGCGAAAGAATAAAAAAAAAGAGTTCCAGTGGCAGATCGCAAGCCGGGGGACGTACCTCGACGTCAGCCTGAGCGAGATCCGCGATCGTCGGCCAGGTCGTCATCCATTTCTTCCAGTATGGAATGACCGTCGTGACCTGAAGGGGTTGTTATTCAGTGATGGAAGGATATTTCGGGATCGGGCGACTCGTACCTGCGTCTGCTGCAACATTACCTCGCTGACTATATACTGCCTTTATCTCAGCTGCTCTCCCCCTCGCATGTGTTCATTCCGTCACTCACCCCATATCTGTCCAAGGAAAAAAGCATAAGTAACTGGTCATACCCGAATCTGTGTATATTGGCATACCTCGTACGCTCTCTGACCCTTTTCCGTCATTGCAAGATCGCCATTGTACACCTTGCGCCAAGGCATGGCTCGTTTCTCGCTGCCAGAATCAAGAATAAGGGTAGGCGGAAGACAAAGGAAGAGCTTGGGACGACGTACCGGACGGTTTCAAACCATTGCAAGAGATCATCTTGGAGCGCCATGATCCGGTCGGCGTCGTGATATGCCTTTGAATGCGGTCTCCAATCGCTCACGACGTCCTCGATACTGGACGGATCTTGACTCGTCGGACAACTTTTGACCCTCTTGATGGCGGGTTTTGGTTTCGTGCTCGGAGACTTTCTCCTGCGCTGCGCTTTGGATTTGAGGTCTTCTTCCGACTCGTCTGATTTTTTGTCATCGTATTCATCAGGGCTATCGACGACGAAGACGGCAGCTTTATACTCTCCATCGATATTGTCGTCCACGTGATCGTCGCTATCCGAGAGAATGACCGTGGTCGTGAATTTCCGTTTCCGCAAGCTCGTACGCATCGCGACATTTAGCTTATCGGCGTTGGGAGTGCGCATGACGACGCGAGCCGGTCGCCAGTCCAAAGTGGGATTCACTGCCAGAGTCGTGCAATCAAGTCGATCAAAAGAAGTCGAGGTGCCTGCGGGCTGCGACGATCACGCGTGTCTCGGATCGCGCGCGCGCGCGTTTCGCTGCCCTCTGATTTCCCTTAATTTGCAGGGTGAGTCGCGAGTCGCGTCGGTCTTGTTGTTGTTGTTTATTTCCCACCCTTGCGAATCCCCGCTCTGCTTGGTTTGTTTCCGCCCCGCTCGCGTGACGGGCTGGCTGATGACGCTTTTTCGCAGGGATGACGTCAAGCGCAGGGGACTCCAGCGGGACAAATGGAAGAGCGGCGGATATAAGACAAGCAGGGACTCGGGGGGGGGGGGGGGGGGGGGGGGAGAAGGGCCTTGGCTTGATATCAAGGTCATCTAGTCAGCTAATCACAGTAAGCACAGCAGCCTCTCGCCTTGCCCTTCCTTTCCTTTTCTTCCTCGAATCACCTGACCCCCTCGCCCTCCCGCTCCAGATGTCCGCCAACACCCACTCCAACATTGACGCATCCGCGCAGCGATCCCACGAGACGATCGACTCGGCCGCCCAAAGCGCACACAACCTCGCTTCGTCGCATCCCGTCGACCGCACCGCCGATGCCGCCGACAGGACCGCCGACGCCGCCGCGGCCAAGACCAGCCAAGCGGCCGACAAGACTCGGGACGCGGCTGCGACGGCCCAGGCAAAGACCCAGGAAGCGCTTGCCCAGGCACAGGATGGCGCACGACGATTGTCGAGTGCGACGTCGCAGCGCGTGCATCAGCTTGCCGATACGGCGGCGCATCATCCGCTCGTGCAGCAGACATCCGAGGCGTCGCAGCGACAGCTCAACGCGCTCGATAGGGAACTGTCCAAGTATGGTGTTCTCAACGAACTCGAAACTCGAACGGGCGTCAGCAAGACGTATTCCGTGCTCGGTCTCGGTGGAGCCGCCGCGTTGACCATCCTGACCAATGTCTTTGGTTTGGCCCAGCCGGTCACCTTGTTGATCACGTGGGTCTTGCCGACGTACCTTAGTTGCCGCGCACTCGAGTCGCCGCAGTCGGGCGATGACAAGCAGTGGTTGACGTATTGGATCATCTGTGAGATCCCCCCCCACTTTTCTGCTTCTTCTTGCGCGGAAACCCTGCTAACCCCGTCCCCTACAGTCGGCGCTCTAAACCTCCTCGAATCCATCGCCCTTCGAGTCATCCTCTACTACATTCCCCAATACTTTACCTTCAAGCTCGCTTTCCTCATCTGGCTCCTCTACCCGGGCCAGAACAATGCCCAAAAAGTATACCACTCTGTCGTTCGACCAATGTTCCAGACCGGCCGAGCCAAGGCACAAGCCGTCAACAACACCTCCAACACCTCGACATACGGCCGCACCAACACGCTTTCTTCCCCCGGCAGCGCCAACTTTGTCAACTCGTCCACCGGCTTCTCCTCGGCGGGAACCACCGGTGATTCATCGACCGGGTACTCGACAGCGACGAACCCGTTCGTAGCGACGAGTGGTGGTGGTGGTGCGTCGGGCTTGCACACGACGTCGGCAGGTAGTGCCTCGGCGACGATCCCGCCTGCTGCTGGGTACCCTTTGCAGTGAGCGACTCTTCCGTACCTGCGAGAAACAGAAAAAACGCAACGAGACGGACAGTATACACGCCAAACGAACACGATGAGACGAGTTACGGGAGACGGAAAGAATGTCAAGATGAATGGAACGATGTTGCCTTGATCATGTAGCCATTAGATGAACGAACATTGAAATTCGTGATTGTCTCCTGTCCTTGTCCTGGTTCACGCAAGTAGACCTTTCAATGCCAGCTGGCACATTTGCCCCCCCCCCTCCCCCATGCGCCCTCCGCCCCTTGACGATGGGCATGAATGTGAACAGACCCAGTGCGGCAAGCCACCGCAAAGGACCGCTAAAAGACCCCGCGACAAGGCTGACGAGAGCATTTGACGTGAACGCGCTTTCACGCTTCCCCTCGGCCCGATGTGTACGACATCCCGCTTTGCATCCGCGCGAGGTCGTTCCATGATGCCAAGCGGGCAAATCCATCACGAGGCCCAAGGGCCCACGGCAGGATGCCACTGTCGTGGTGACGTGAGACCAGGAGGCACAACTTGCCTTGGACGGCACCCATCTTTTCTTTCGGCACAGGCGTGATGCATCTTCGGACATCTTCCAACGCGTCCGTCCTTCCCCAGCCCGCCACATCCGCCGCGCGTCTGACCCCTGCAAAACCAGCACAGTGGACACATAGGATACGTCCACATCGTCGGACCCTCTTGTACATCATCGGCGCATGCTGTTTCCTGCTCTACGTCTTTGCCAACGAGGTCGGCACCGCGCGAAGGGATCTTGGCTATCTTTTGCGGCCGCTTTGGGATCGACCGGAGCGCGCATTCGAGGTCGTTCCCCATTATGGCACGGACGAGGCCTTGTCCGCAGAGACATTTTGCGGCCTGCACGGGTGGAACAAAAGGCAAGGCGCGCCGCCCATCATTGTCGACGCCGTACTCGTTTCGACCGAGATTGACATGCTGGAAATACGATGGAAAGAGTACGAGCCGTACGTGGATCTGTTTGTCGTCGTGGAATCCAACATGACATTTGCCGGGACACCAAAGCACAAGTACTTTGCCGAAGAATGGATGGATACTTTACGAAACCGATTTGACTTTATCCCGCGCGACAAGATCGTCTATCTCGCCATTGACAATCTCCGGCCAAATCTTCCCCTCGGCTCATTTGAAAACGAGGCGACGATGCGGGAACGCGTTACCCAACTGCTTCATGCACAGGCTGCCGAGGGGTCCATTCCGCCGGGCAGCCTCATATTACACTCGGACGTCGACGAAATCATCTCTCGGGACACGCTCGCACTGCTTACGATTTGCCAGGCCTTTCCGTCACCACTCCACTTGAACGTGAAAAACTACCGCTATGGCTTTAGCTTTCCCCTTGCCGATGCCGGATACTGGCGCCCAAAGGTCATCACCCACGACCCGGCCGCGACCTGGGACACGCTCACGTACGGTCACGGACGCGCCGCAGACGTCATCCTCGCCGATGCAGGATGGCACTGTAGTTGGTGTTTCCGCACGCTCGAGGAAATGCGGATCAAGATGCTCGGGTACAGCCACAATGATCGTGTCCGGAATCGAAAGGCGCTGTTGGATCCTGTCAAGTTGCGTCAGAGGGTCTGCCGAGGCGATGAGCCGTTTGGCATGTTGCCTGTGCGTGCAATTGATTCTCCCCTTCGAGTGTGCTGACGTGGGCCATTCTCCAGGAATCCTACACTTTCCGCGACCTCATCAAACAAACAGGCCCGCTGACGCCATCGCGTACTTTCCGAGACGTGCCGGTCGCACTCAAGCAGGATCCCAAGCGGTTTGCATACCTGTTAGATGATGGGTGCGCCAGGGCCGAGAGGGAGTAACGTTTGGAAAACGAACGTCTACGCTCGTCATGGCCAATGTCGAGGGCGTCAGAACTCCGGGCGACTCGCCACCGGATTTACCCAAAGCGACAAGCATTCCGGAGACACTCCGCCACCATGGCGCTGTGCCGGCTTGGGTTCCAATCAGATTCAGTCTCACCGCAACGGCAACAGCGAGCTTTACTACACTACAAGCTTGCCAACATTACGCACCGAAAATCCCCTCGAGCGCATTCGCTAATTCCGCCGCTCGTCCCGGCGCGACAATACTCGCCTTTCGCTCCCGCCACGAGCATGCTCGGACTTTCATGTCAGATCCTGTCATCATTTTCCGCACCATTCTTCTGATCCAGCGGCAAGCGATCCAACTGGCCAGAATCGATTCAGCTTGGTCGTCTGTATGCATTCCTTCTTGCGAGCGTCTCTCGTACAAAGTCGTACATCGGGATACCTGGCGCGGACTATCTCAGCCGTCTCTCGAATGAATACTACATTCCACTTCATCCGTCACGACTCGTGACCTTTTCTACTCTTGGTGACAGTCGCGGGGGCTGTCTGCATCACAGTACCTTGCAATGCGTTACCTACCTAGCCCACAGATTGTTGCCCAACGTTTTTCATCGACCGTTTCCAAAACCTTGTACTTGGCAGTCAGCTAATGAACATTGCTAGACCACACGTTACCGAAGAAGCCGCGTTACAGTAAGAAGACCTTGGGATCCTAGGACAACTTCCCTCGGCCCTACTCCATCGACTGTCGCGCTGCGATGTACGAGCTGGATGAGCGGGATCAGAGATTGGCACCAAGTGGTCGTCGACCGGAGAGGTCTGCTTCGGTTATCGCCTCAAACCCGTGCCAGAGCTGGTGCCTGCGAACGGGAGGCAGATTTGTAGGCAAAAGGGTACAATAGGCGAGAACCCTTTCAAACGACAGAACAGCTGACAGAACCGACAGCAAAAGCTAAAATGGTCCGCTGCGGCAATCAGCTCTTCAGTCACTGCAACTGCGACTGTCTCACGGTCCCAAACGGGCTTTTATCGGGCTCTATCGACTTGACATCGACTCTCGGGACCTGTGTTTCCTCACCGACGACAGATGACGGATGCTTTTGTTATCTGCTTTCCTCAATCAGCTTTCACTTGTCGACTTGTTGATAGCTTTCTTGTCAGCTCTTTGATCATTGATTCCTTGAGCATGTTAATGATATGTTTCCCTCTGCGATTCTTCTGTACAAAGCCCCTGACGTCACACTATTCGAGCGAGATCCACCACCAACCCGGCCACCAGATGTGAGAAGGTGATAACAGCAACCTAGAGCATTATCATGCATAAAAATAGAACAGACCTTGACCATGCCAGCTAATTCGCCTCAAGTCCGCCCTTTGTCTCGTCGAGATCGATCTTGGTAATCTTTCCCACGACACGAGGACGGTGCACGAACTCGCGACGAATGCCATGCACAGGGCTCTCGCGAGATCGTCCTTTCTATGGTCCCTCCTCTCTATGACGTCTTCTCGCATGTAGCCCGTCAAACTGCGAGCAGTCCTGCGGACGCGCATGCGAGCGATCTCATGGATCCTTGATACAGCGGCCTGCCGCAAGCAGTCCAGGTCATTTAATGGTCATGCCATCAAAACTCAGGGGTGTTCAGAGAAATAATGGGCACTGAAAAACTCGGTCTCTCGGCTCAGTGGTGGCACCGTCACTTGAGCTCCACTAACCAAGCCATGTCGTCATCCTGCAATCCTCAAGGCAACGCACACGCCCGTCGAAATGGCCTGTTCGAATTGCTGTTTGTCGCTCGTAGTTCGATCCACCACTTTGTTGTCGAACTTGAAAGCTGGCGAAGTTACGGCTTGCCACAGGTAGCGCTTTGCGAGACTTCAAGCTGCTATTCAAGCCCTGAATCAGATTGCTGCCCCTGCCCGGCTAATCGGCTTCAGCACCGGGTTCTGGACGGAGATAGATTCGGAGGTACTAAAGCTAGTACTAACCACCACTGATTGTTACAGCAGTTGTTACAGCTCTCGTGACAAGGCTTTATGGGTGGCTTGTTGTGGAGGTGATGACTAGTTAGTAACCTGCTTCGCAAGCCGAAGACATTTTCACGACTTGCGCGTCAATGCTGGTGCGATCCGCTATAGAGTCACTTCCTCAATGCCCGCCACCACAAAGGGCAGCGCGCCGGGGAATGCATTCGAGCGGCAAAGCGGCTGATAGAGCGGCTTGCAGCAAACATCATAAAACGTATCACACAGCGGTGTTCGAAAGTCCAGGTAAACCCACCCGCAGGAAGGACGTCAGGAGCCAGAGACCTCCACAAGTCTCATATTATGCGGCAGGTTCACAGACATGATTTCTTGTTCTTTTTGCTTGCTGCCTTGTCAAAGCTCTTGCCAGTCACCTTGCCAAGGTATAAATACGTACATCCGAAGCTGTAGTCTGCGCTACCGCCGAGAGAACCAATTGCACAGCCTTCCACCAGCTCTGCATTATAGACCAAAGTGCGGGCATAAGAGATATCGCCTTAGTCAAGCTCCATAGGCGAGCAAGGGCCAGACGTCGCTCGCAAGTCATTGCTGATGACAAGGGCGATCCCATTCGATCCTCGCAATCCTGGGCAAATATCGCAGCTGACATGACCGCGCTCACTTGTTTTTCCGTTGTCGTTCGGCCAAAAGCAATCCGCAACGCGCCGCCTTCCATGCATTCAGCGTGATGTCAGCGTGTAGCTCAAGCAGCCGTGCCAGCTTTTGTCGAACCGATTCAAGCCTCCGCCATGTGGGACGATATCGTGTCAAATTATCGTGGTAAATACAACACGTATCGGTGCGATTGCCGTGACTAAGTCCGTTGAAGCAGCAGCTGCAGCTCTGCTCTTTCGTTGTGACAAGCTTGGGGGCAGCGAAGCGAGGTGTGTGGCGTCGCTTACCGGATACCAAAGAGCTCCGAGATTTCGAGAATTTTTCAATTTGCCGAGAGATCACGAGAGACCTCGCGAAGCGCTTTCTGAATCTAGCAGACATGATAGCCTAGCTGATAGCCTGTTCAATTATCTTCCAGCCATTCCATCTACATACGAGAGAGTACACGAGCATCGTGCGACTGGTCAGCTGAGCAGTAAAAGTCCCTCCTAAATCTCCAGTTTCGCTGTCTATTCATCTCTGCCAGGCCGACGACCACGTAGTGTAGACCTCAAGATGTTGTGTCGGTCGTGGGAAGGAATGTCAGGCTCGAAGCCCACGTTCTTCTGACGAGCTTTTCGAGCGGCTCTCTGGCTCATGTAACGTAGGACAACTTGGAAACCGGCGCCCATGGTGTCAACTCACTGTGGCGCCGGTTCCCAAGGTTGGGCTGAACAAGTCGTGCGATCTAGGTCAGGTAAAGTTTGCCATCTGCCCACGAGCGCTTGGAGCTCCCCAAAGAACTCGCTAGAGCAGCCCTTTTGTGGCGGCTTCTGAGGCATCTCTTGGTCCAATCCAGTGGTCGCAGATCTCTCGGCGCTACCTTGGCCGCCATGTATGTATCAGTGACTTGAAGCGCGAATGCGAAATGCAAGGCGGCCGAAAGCGGCGTCGGCACCCGGGCATTCACCCACAACACAGGTGACCTGAAACGCAAACTGGCTCGTTCGCTGATGAAGGCGGCGAGCTAGCCCACAAGCTATGCGCCGATCGCTACAACAACAGCATAACGGACAAATCAACGGACACAAGCACAAAAGAGCTGCAGAAAAGAGCTGTCATGTCGACATATCAGTCATGAAAAGCTACAAAGAAACGGAATTACAAACTGGTATTCGATCGCATCGAATGCGGGCTGCCGGAGGCTTACAATTCTCACAGCCACAATTCTCGTCCCGAGTCAGCTCCCGAGGCAGAATGAGTTGCCGAGCCACGCTTCTCCACCAAACATCATTCTGTACAGTACAGCAACTAGTCCGGCGGTTGGTTCTCCTTGCCTTTCCGCCATTGACCGCGTAAAGGGCTGGCCGAAGCTTCCGCTTCACACCCCGTACTTTTTTCATGAATCAGATCAAGCAAGGTGCCGCGCCCGATCTAGAGAATGCCGCAAATGACTGCCAAATGCAGTCACCATGAAATCTTCATCTGATACCGTTTTCTCCGATTGTAGCTTCTTTCTATTACGCTACTCGGTCACCAGGGTAGCCAGAATGCCAATAGTCAACTATGATGAACATCAACTAAGAATATCTTCGCGCCGGTCGAAGGGGACTTTTCCCAAGCTACATATCGGCGCGCACAGCGTTGTTGGAGCTTGCACACATCACGGTCGCCGGTCCGCTGTGTCAACCTGAACGACCTCTCTCCATACCCTGCGGAACTCGCCCGACCGATCTCGACATCTCAAACCAAAACCCTTATCATCTATAGACATTCGCCACGCCCGGCAGATAATCTTTCACACATCGCTCTACGGTACAGATAGCTCTACGAATCCAGCACACTGCCTCGCCAAAGAAAAGCATGTCTGCAGAGGGTATGATGCAGATGTCGGACGATGTCAAGCCATCCGTCAATATGACTCTGCAACCATTCCCTCCTCAGCATGATCCGGGATTGCTATTGAAGCCTGATGCAGAGCAGGTACGTCAGACGCTCAGCGGTGGTCGACCCGGGGCTCAAGTCAAAATCTCCGTGCAGGCTCTATCCACCCAGAATCCCGGATCGGTTTCACTCTTCTCGCCATGGCAAGCACTTTATAGCAACGCCAATCCCTTCTTCACACCTCAAGCGCCTGCTCAGGCCAGCGCTGCAATTTTTCCCTTCCCCTCGCCGTCGCTTGGGTTTACGTTTGGCGACACGTTTGTTCCGTGGCCCGATCTCAACATGATCAACGTCACTCCCGGTGCAGCAGGTCCTAGCGGCATGGCTCCCGGATCCAATGGTTTCCCCTTTCCGCAGCAAGCGAACCAGAGCCAAAGTCAAGCTCAAGCGCAGTCTCAATCCCAATCTCAAACGCTTCGTAAGGATAGCCTTCAATCACTCAATAATGAAAGGCAGGCACCGTCGCGCTTTGACTCGAACTCTTCTGGAGTTTCCACCTCTGCCGTGTCGGTCGCCTTACCATCGTCAACACCCGAATGTGCCTCGACACCAATGGCTCACAAAGCCACCACATTGCAATCTGCCCCGCCTCAGGGATATTTTCAGTTCCAGGGGCAAATGCCAAAGTACGGAAACCAAGGCCAAGTGCAAGGCTTTGCGACGGCCAACATGGCGGGAATGGTCAATACATTCCCGCCAGCATTCGGAACCGCTATGCCTCCCTTTACCTGGAACTCATACACTGGCTACACCGCTCAGCAAACCTCTCTGCCTCCGTCTGGAGTACCTGAAGCGCCCAATGCGATGAATGCTCCCCTTGTCAGCCGATCATCGTCCACGTCAACCCATCACAGCGCCATCTCTCCGGCCATGCTGTCAAACATGCCTTCGCGCATGCCCAGCCAATCTTCGGCGTTTGCTCACCTTCCTGATGATGACGATGCGCTGGTCACCGTTACCTCTAGCACAGCTCCATCCGAATACGAGAGCCATGGTCTGCCCAGTCGCCAGGCGTCCCCGGAAATCATCACGAAGCGCGACCGCAAAAGGCGAGCAGCCGCCCAGCCGGGCTCGCGGGGCCCGATGTGTGATAACGACATCGTTTCAGATGCCGTATCTGCCGAGGATGACGATGCGGAAGGCGAGGCTGATCCGGAAGGCATTGAGAAGAATGGCATGATGTGGGGCATGAAGACGGAAGACTACAAGGCGTTGAGTGCTCGCGAGCGCAAACGAGTTAGGAACCGAATCTCGGCCAGGACATTCCGCGCACGTCGCAAAGGTGAGTATTGCGCGTCGTCTATGGATTCCTTTGCCTGATGTGTCTTGTGCAGAACATTTGAACGTGCTTGAATCAGATCTCGCCGACAGAAACTCGCTCATCAAGGCTTCCCAGGACGAAATCAGGCGTCTACGCGACGAGAATGAGGAGCGTGAGTCACGGCTCAGCAATCTTCCTCCAAGTACGTTGCTAATCTCTCGATGGTGGTAGTTCGCCGCCGACTCTCCAAGTATGAGCATCTCGGTTGAAACCGAGTTTCTCTGCCACCGACCCCTTCTTCTCCGTTTTCCACCGCATTTTTCAGGATGCCGACATGCATGATACGCCTTGTAGCAATTAGACTTTGACTCTTTCTATGTAGCCCTAGACAGCACACAGCATGAATACCTGAACAACGCAAAAGGGCCCTGGTAAAGGGAATGTTGTATAATTATCAAATTAATTGCGAGAAATGCGTTGCGATTGGACTATCGGCGCCGTTGCAGGAGCGACATGGCTTCCGTTAGGGTCTCTCGCCGCAGCGAAAAGGGCATGATAGGTGTCAATGATGTTGATACAACAAATGAGAAGCGATACTTCAGTACACCTGTGACTCCGAACAGACGGCAACTAACGCAGCGATCGTCCGCGGTGGGCAATGAGTAGCGTACATTGCTGACTCGTGGAATTTAGAAACCGGTAGGGTTCTCGCGCAGCGTCAACTAGAGCATCCATGAGCAATCTATGCTTTGATGATTTACGGCTTTGCATGGACATACCTTGGTGAACTTGGGCACTCTGTGCACGGACTTTCTGTATCCAGCAGACATCGGGCTGAATGTGGTGTACTTGTCTTTCGGCAGCATCTCTGCTTCTGTTGGCAGCAGTAGGGCGCGGTCCTGAAGGAACAGATGCAAGCGATGAATTTCGAGGCGGAGATTGGGGTGCTGTCGCACACGACACATACGAGGGCTTTACACTGCACGCCGCTCTGTCGAATCGCATCAATTACCGAGTCGACGGCCTTCATCCTCTTGCGCTGATTGGCTTTGCGTGTTGGTGACATGCGCCATGGGGATTTCCTGGATTGTTGCGCAGCGTGTGTCAGTCCCGAGACTGTACGGTTTTGGAAAGTGGAAAGTGGACGTACCATAACAGGCCACCAGAGCATACGCTACTTGACCGGAATGCTCCAAACATTTTCGAGTGTGACAAGGGTTCGTCGTTGTGAGGGCAGCGCCCAGACCGGGTGTCTTGTAAAGTGCGCTCGACGACCAGGAAGTGCGCGACTCCGAGGTCGATCACCGTCGAGATTTCCATTTCCACACGGACCCGCGCGTTTGGCTGAGTCAGCGAGCTCGTCCCCGCCTGTAACCTTGTGTCCATCCATCGATGATGGCGAATCGAATCAGTCAACGAGTATTGCATACGATAGACGGCGGGATCTCTCCCTCTTCCTCTAGCAGCATGTCCGCGTGCCGCTTCATTTCTCTACGAGCCACAGCCGGAAGCATGCACTGTCAGATGTGCCGGACGATGATCGGCAACACGGCCAGACGACAATGGCAAGTTTCACGGTCGATTCACCTTGGTCGCTCAGCTGCACACGCCAATAAGGTTTCAACCATCACAAGCAGTATTCCATCCCCAAGTAGACCCTTGATGCAGAGATATGCCTCGACAACACCGCTCAAGTCCGGTCCAACGGTCAATATCCCTGAATTCCCATCACACCGCCGTCCAGCGGCCGATGCACTCGTCAAGCATGAAATACGCGGAGCCGTGCCGTCATTCGAAGCGCTCAAGGCCGATGAGGAGTGGGGAGAGGATACAGAGCTGGTGGATGTGGACGAGGCCAAGATATTCGTAACGGATCCGGCGCTGACAGTGCGTATTCCTTTTTTCGGATTTCCTCGTCTATGCCGAATGTTGACGGCCCGGGTTCTCAGCAACTGGTCAAGATTGCTTCCAGAGAGCCCAGCTGGAATCCGGATCAGCCGAATCTGGCACTTCGTCTTTCCGTTGAAAGTGGAGGATGTCATGGGTATCAGTACGACATGAAATTGGTCGAGGAACGGCCCAACATTGATGACTAGTACGTTTGCATGAAAGCCAAGCGGGGAGACGGGACGCCATGGAATGACAAATCACTCGCTCAGTGTATTCAAGGTAGCGGGCCCTGACGGACAGCCGGCCGTGCCGGTGGTGATAGACTTGATTTCCCTAGGCTTACTCAAAGGTATGTGGCCTTATCAAGACGAGAGACAATGCAGGGCGCCTGATCCATGGCCGCTAGGCTCGACTTTGCATTTCGCCACGGAACTGATCGGCTCGGCTTTCGGTATCAAGGACAATCCACAGGTGAGTTGCCAATATCCGGGGTTGAACCCACACTCAATGCGCACGTCTCCGTCTCCAGGCAAAGGAAAGTGGATCATGCGGTTGCGGTATATCTTGGGAGGCGAAATAGGCCCAAAAGTTGTAATCGCAGCATACTTGTCTACAATCACGCGTCCGCACAGCTCTTACGCCAACGTTTTGGGTTCACCCGACTCGTTCAACAGGCTCTCCTCGTCCCCCAGTCGCCGCGGTCCGTCACCGACCGTGGTATGTATTAACCGACTGACAGCACCCTTTTCCCATCCACCCTCTCGAACGACCGCCGGGTTGAAGCCCTCGGGCTTGGCGATGTGGGCTTTGTCGAGCATCTTGAAAGGATCCGGGAACGCTTGCGTCTGCGGAAAGTATTCGTTGATCGTGTTGACAATCAACGGCATGTTGGCTTCAAGCGTGTAAATGACGGCGTTGGGACCGGCGTCAAACGTGTAGGCGGCGACGAGGCCGTTGCCCTGGGCGACGGACGCACGGTTGAGTTCCTCGACGACGGCAATAATGGCGCGCGAGACGTCGTTGAGGTAAAAGATGGGCGGCTCGGTATCGAGACAGACGGCGTGGAACGAATTGGAATCGCGCATCGTCAGCTTGGCAAATGCATCGAAATCCCGCTCGGCAATGGCACGCTCAATCTCGTCCATCCGCTGCGGAACGACATGCTTGATTCGGTGTTGCAACAAGGTCGACGTCGCCACCGTCTTTTGCATACCCGAGGTCGACGACGTTCCCTTTTTCGCATCCGATACGACGCAAATCAACGCGTGCATCTCAGGCCAGTGCTCACGCGGGGCCACTTGGACGGCAAGACTGTCGGCTCCATCGTCGCGCGCGCCCATGCGCCAAGCGACAAACCCGCCAAAGAGGGACCGACAGGCGGATCCGGAGCCTTGACGTGCGATGAGGGATAGCTCCGAGGGCGTCTGGGGCAGTTGGTAGAGCTGGGAGACAGAGGCGACAAGAGCGGCGAGTCCCGATGCCGACGAGGCAAGGCCCGCGGCGGTGGGGAAGTTGTTGTAGGATGCTATTCGCAATGGCCATTCGGACATCTGGGATTGCAGGGGCGTGAGCTTTCGTTAAACTTGGGTCTCCATGCCTGCTGTGCCTCCTATTCGAGCCAATCCTCCTTCGCAACGCCTCCTAAACGCCTCCTGTTCTCGCTTCTCTCGACGAGACAGATATTCTCGCTTTGCTCGACAGGAGGTATTCTCGCTTCTCTCGACGAGACAGATATTCTCGCTTTGCTCGACAGGAGGTATTCTCGCTTCTCTCGACGAGACAGATATTCTCGCTTTGCTCGACAGGAGGTATTCTCGCTCCGCTCGATAGGTGTTCTCGCTTCGCTCGATAGAAGGTTTCCTCGCTTCGCTCGATAGGAGGTTTCCTCGCGTCGCTCGATAGGTGTTCTCGCTTCGCTCGAGAGGCGTTCTCGCTCCGCTCGAGGGTTGCTCTCGCTTCGCTCGATAGAAGGTTTCCTCGCTTCGCTCGATAGGAGGTTTCCTCGCTTCGCTCGATAGGAGATGCTCTCGCGTCGCTCGACAGGAGGTGTCCTCGCTTCGCTCGAGGGAGTCTCGGCCGTCCTACGACGGCCTCGGGGATCCTTGCCTGCGGCGCTGGTATTCTCGCTCCCTCCGATCGCTCGGAGGGCTTCTCGCGCCCTACGGCGCACTCGGGGAATCCTCGCCTGCGGCGCCTCCTATTCTCGCTCCCTTCGGTCGCTCGACTCACCTTGGGCTCCGACGCATCCCCTTCCTCAACCTCCTTCCTCCACTTTCTGAGCGCCGCCAAACACGTCGCCGTCCGTCCGCCCGCCTTGATTTCCTCTTCTTTCCCGTTCAACCACAGCCTATCGCCTTGCGCAAACGATGCATCAGCACGGGATGATGTGGTGGATCGAAGGTGGTCTTGGGAAAGTGTCACGGAGAGGGACGAGTTGGTCGGGAGGATGAGCGCCGTGTCTCGCTTGCCCCAGTATCTGCAACAACAACAGCAACAACAACATGAGCGCCTTGACGTAACGGGGCGCGGGTTCTGAAAGGGGGGGGAGGAGACGTACTTGATGCATGCAATGTTGACGGGAGCCGAAGCTGTTGCCTGATAGAGCGCCATGATGCAGCGACGGGCGAGCACGATAGAAGATGAACCAACGTTGGGGGACGAGGCGCGCGCGACTTTGGGCTCGTGTCGTCTCTCATCCAGGGCGCGGATGCGCCCGCTGCAGTATTCCCGGCGGCCGGCAGCACGCCCCCGGGTCGATCACCCGCTCGAGCGACGAGCCAACCCAGGTCGAGAAATTGGGAATCGGCGGTATTGTGGCGAGACGCTGGATGATCCATCACCCACCATTGACAATGTTTGCCCGTGCTGGATTCCGTACCCTGGTAAGCGATCGTGGATGATGGCGGCTCTTGAAGTGGGAGTTGATCTGACGAGACGATTTATCCGCAGAGCGCTTTGCCATCGAGGCAGTTCCAGTCGACCACGAGGGTTCTCGCCCAGGCCCGATACCTCTCGGATGCCAGCAGGAAAAAGATTGACGATGTACGCCATCCTGCTTCATTCCGATGGTTACTCCTCGGCTTACACGCCCTCCCCTCCCCCTCCCCCCATTCCCTCCTCTCCACAGGCCGTCAAGCAGAACCCGCTCGTCGTCTTCATGAAGGGCACCCCCGACGCCCCGCAATGCGGCTTCTCCCGCGCCGTCTGCCAGATCCTCGACGTCCAGGGCGTCCCGCGGGAGAAACTCGTGACGTACAATTGTCTCGCGGATCAAGAGCTGCGCGAGGGGATCAAGGAGTATAGCGAGTGGCCGACGATTCCGCAGGTGTATGTCAAGGGGGAATTCGTCGGAGGGTGTGATATCGTCTTGTCGAGTGAGTCGCTGTTTTTGCGTGTGTAACAATCGGACGCGGGGGGGTTTTGCTGACGCAAGGGGGAAATAGTGCATCAATCAGGGGAATTGGAAAAGCTTTTGATGGCAGAGGGTCTCGTTCCGGAGGAGCTTCCCGCGGATGCACCGACGCCCAACAACCAGCAGTAGAGTCCGGTGCAGGATGATTGCTTTGTGTCTGTCAGGCATGAATTGATGCATATTGCCATGGACTGCACGGTCAAGACGTGTGTGCCGACCGAGTTTCGCGGAGCAGACGAAGCGAAACGATCACTTTCGCTTGCCAGCCTCGAAGACCGGAGTTGTTGAACCGGTCATGTTCCTCCTGAGGATCATGTCGTACATGTAGAAATAGCGTTGGCATGTGCTAGTCCCCCTCCTCCCCATTCAGGACCCAATCCTCACCCCGCCGGCCGCACTGAACACGCCCATAAGCTGATTCCCGCAAGGGAGGAAATATCCGCGCGCCCTGGGAGGAAATACGCTAAATACGCTAAATAAGCGCCGGACGTGAGCGAACCGAGCGAGGATTGTGCAAGAAGCCATGGTCGAGGGAGAGAAATATTATTCTGCACGGCACGGCATGGCACTTGCCAGTCATTCGAGCATCGGCCATTCCCCCACGACCGCCCTCCGTCTTGGCCAACCATGATCCCCCGATCTCTCATCCGCACTGCCACACGCACCTACACCTCCTCATCCGCTCAAACAAGCATGTCCGCCAACGTTACCGTTAAACCACCAGGAGGAGGAGGAGGAAAACCCGGACCGCATTCGTTGATTCCCGTGTTTCAGGATTTAGCAGGACTGCGGCGATGGAGGAGGCATGCGCGGAGGGATGGAAGAGGCGTTGGCGTTGTTCCGACGATGGGGGCGTTGCATGAGGGGCATGCAGAGTTGGGTGAGTATACGAGGCGGGGAGGAAGGGATCGGGGGGGACGTGTTCGAGGAGAGGAAGCGTCGGGTGTTTGATTGTTGGGGCCTCTGTTGTGGGATGGCTTGGGCGCCGGCTGCAGGGAATAGAGGACCTCTGGAAGCGTTTCGGAAGGGCTCGCCGGGTGAAACACAAGAGCGTTCGGGGATGAGACCGATTACACAGGAGTCTGCTGCATGAAGCATGAAGAGCAGAACGTGGGTATAGGCGTTTCCTCGCAAGATCCACATCGGCTGCCAGGAACTCGCATACGTAACAGGGAGACAGCGCTGCACAGAGCCCTCTGAACAGCTCGACGAATGTCCGCCATGGTGCTAATCCCCGATACCCCTACACAGTTCGTCGCTCTCTCGCCCAAAACGCTTTTACCGTCCTCACCCTCTTTGTCAACCCGACCCAATTCGCACCGCACGAAGACCTCGCATCCTACCCGCGCACACTCCCACGTGACCTCGAGCTCCTTCGAACACTGCTTCCGCCATCGTACGTCGGCGCATACGAGGAGCGGTACCGTCGTGCGCTCGGGCAGGAGCCAGCGTCGGGCGGGTCGGGGGGTGGGGCGATGGCCGGGTTGGGGGTGAGCGAGAGTGATCCGATTCGGTGGGTGTTTGCCGGAGCGGGGGAAAAGGGTAGGCGTAGGTCGTCGGCGTCATCGTCAGCGTCATCGTCGTCGTCATTGTCGTCGTCCTCGTATCCCGCAGAGACGCTCGAGTCCCCGCTCGTGGTGTTTGCGCCGCAGAGGGAAACCATGTATCCGCTATCGACCATTCCGCCCGAGGCGTTCCTTGACGAGCTCGATGCCGACGGTCGTACGGCCAACGGAGATGGCGCAGCGGGGGAGGCGATGCTTCAGGATACGGCGCGACAGCGGGGCGCGTTTGTCGAGGTCAAGGGTTGGGGTGATGTTCTCGAGGGAGAGTCCAGGCGTGAGTACGGGATCGCCCGAGTCGTGTCGGCCGCTCATCCTTGGCCTCAGCCCAATTCTTCCGAGGAGTCGCTACCGTTTGTACCAAGCTTTTCAACGCGGTCGAGCCGGATCACGCCTATTTTGGCCAAAAGGATATCCAGCAGGCGCTCCTTCTCAAGCTCAGTACGTGGTCTCCTTTTCATCTTGCTACGCCCCGCATCCGCTGATCCTCTCGCAGTGCTCAAGGACCTCTTGTGTAACGCCCCGTCCGCGGACAACTTGCACATCGTCCCGACATCACGCGATCCCGTCGACTCGCTCGCCCTCTCTTCCCGAAACGCATACCTTTTGCCCGAAGAGCGTCCTTATGCACCGACCTTGTTCCGGGCGCTATCGCTCGCCAGGGAATACCTTGCAGCTGATCCCAATGCGACAGCTACCGAGGCGCTGGATAGGGCAAGGCATTACATAGAGGAGACGGCCGTGCGGGCTGCAGTGGAAAAAGTCGAGGTTAGGCTCGACCATGTGGACTGCTTTGAGCGCACGACGTTTGCGAGGGTGCGAGGTCCCGTCGGATCGCAAAGAGAGGTCGTTCTGGTGGGCGCGATGTGGGTGGGCAGGACCCGCTTGATCGATAACCTGTTGGTAAATTGGGACGTCTGAGGGGGCCAATAAGGGAAAAACGTTGGGGAAAAGTCTGGGGTTTGACGGTGTAATGAAATAGATGAGGTAGTTGCTGGGGCTTGGGGAAACGATGTGACAGCTCGCGATCGATGGGTTTGTCTTTGCTGGAAGCGTCAGGGGCGTTCGGGCATTTACCCGTCCGAGGAATGTGTTTTCCCCGTTTCGCGGAAACGAGAATCGAGGGCTTTGGATTCTGCTACAGCAGTCGGGCTTGCCTGTGCTCGTGTGAGCGTGGCCTGCAGGTCGACCTCTTTACCATGACTTGGATACAAGGTATATGGAACGGCAATATATAGAACAGGTGGCATGCAGAGATCATCGTGAGACCCTCACGCACTCCACCAGAGCGTCCGAGGAATCTCCCTATCGTGGACCCCAGATCGGATGATGCTGTTCCTGGGAAAGACAGGCCATATGAATATACTTGGTCCATCCCTAGCCTGGCATGCGCTGCGCACGTGACCGGTGTTTCAGAATCATGGCCTCCACATTAGATTTCTCGCCGCAACTGGTCTGGTCTGTCGTCTGTCTTCTTGATCACCACCTTGACCAACACCGGCCTCCTCTTCCCGCCAACAACCCATCGCATCCCTCTAATGGCCGTCGCAAGAAAACGCCCAACACTGCCCAAAATCAACGGCAAGCCCTCGGGCCAGAAGAAGACTCACGGACAGCCCCGTCGCGACGCCGAGCCGAAACCGAAACCGCCGACAAAGGACAAGAAGCCGGCGGCGGACGGGGTGAAGCGAAACAAGTGGGGAAAGAAGCCCAAGCCCGAGGTGAATGATGAGGATGATTCTGGGTACGATGAGGCACCGGCGGCGGGTAGTGATGCCGAGCAAGATGGGTTTGGATTTGATTTGACGGCCCAATTGGCGGGGACATCAAGGATGAGTCGGTTTGCGCGTGCACCGGGAAAGGCGCCGACGAGCAAGGTCGAAGCGATGGACGTTGATGGAGAAGACGATGACGAGGATGCGGCAGAGGTCGAAGACGAGGACGAGGATGCCGAGATTATGGCCATGATGGGGAAAAAGTCGGTGCAGAATGGCGTCTCTACCGTCAAGGCCGCCTTGGGCAAGGGGAAATCCAAGGAAGCCAAGACGATGGTCGGAGGCGGTAGTTGGCAAAGCATGGGTTCGTACAATACCACAGATGCCAGCATACGAGGCCAGCTAAACCGTATTCCCAGGACTGGTTCCTCAACTGCTTCGGTCCCTCTTGTTGCGCGGCTACAAGACCCCTACCCCAATCCAACGTGCCTCCATCCCGCACGCCATCGCCCAACCACCACGCGACCTCGTCGGCATGGCCCGAACCGGTTCCGGTAAGACCCTCGCCTACATTATCCCGCTCCTGCAGCGTCTCGGCGGCAAGCATTCCCTCAAGTTTGGCGCGCGTGCGTTGATCCTGTGTCCGAGTCGAGAACTCGCGTGGCAGATTCGGTCCGTGGGCAAAGAGATGGCCAAGGGATTCAAGGGTAAAAGCGGAGGCCATGCGGGTGATGATACCGGGGATAACGAGGATGGCGTGACGGGCGAGGACTTGCGATGGGAGGTCATCATGGGTGGTGAAAGTCTCGATGAACAGTTTGCCGCGATCGCGCGGAATCCGGACGTGATTATCGCCACGCCGGGACGACTGCTGCACTTGATCATCGAGATGAACCTCGACCTGCGCTCGATGGAATTCGTCGTTTTTGACGAGGCCGATCGGTGAGTTTTTTTCGAGGCAGGTCTGTACGTTCTTTCCCTGACTTCCTGGCAGATTGTTCGAGATGGGATTTGAAGTCCAGATGCAGGAAATCCTCTCGCGCCTGCCGACGACGCGTCAGACGCTCCTCTTTTCGGCCACCTTGCCGAAATCGCTCGTCGAGTTTGCCAAAGCTGGCCTGGTCAACCCGAAATTGATCCGACTTGATGCGGAAAGCAAGATTAGCAGTGATTTGCAAATGGCGTTCTTCTCCATCAAACCGACGGAAAAGGAAGCGGCGTTACTGTCGCTGTTGCGCGATGTGATCAAGACACCGCTTGCCCAGGATGGGATCGTCGACTTTGATGATGACAAGCCAGCGGACGATGACATGGACGGCCGTAAAAAGGGGTACAAGGGGAAACTAAAGCACATCAACGAGGTTGCGCCGCACCAGGCCATCATCTTTACGGCGACCAAGCATCACGTCGAGTATATCACCAACCTGCTGAAGACGGCCGGATACTCGACTTCCCACATTTACGGATCGCTCGACCAGATGGCCCGTCGTCAGCAGATGGACCGCTTCAAGCGCGGCCAGACAAACTTGCTAGTCGTCACCGACGTAGCCGCCCGAGGTATCGATATCCCCGTGCTGGAAAACGTCATCAACTATGATTTCCCCACGGGCGCGCGTGTGTTTGTGCATCGTGTCGGACGAACGGCGCGAGCCGGCAAAAAGGGCTGGGCGTGGTCGTTTGTGACGAATACGGAACTGCCGTACCTCCTTGACCTGCAATTGTTCCTGGGACGTCCCTTGGTATCCAGCAAAGATTATACACCGGCACCGGATGCGTTCTCATCTTCGCTCGTCTTGGGTACGATGCCGCGGGAAACACTCGATGCCAACGTCGAGTACATCAGCACCTCGTTGACCGAGGCCCAACCGCAGCTCAAGATCCTCAAGGACGTCGTACGCAAGAGTCAGGCCATGTACGAGCGAAGTCAGGGCAAGGCCAGCCAGGAGAGCTACCGCCGTGCCAAGGGCATGAGCAAGGACGCTTCGTGGCAGCTGGCCGGAAACGTGCTCGAAGACGCGGCGAATCATCCCGTGTATGCCGAGATTGGCGCACAGTTGGGCGCGACGGATCGACAGGCCCGGGCGGGCGCGGGAAGCAGCGTCGAAGCGAAAGCGTCCTTGTTGGCGCAGATCAATAGCTTCAAGCCGCAGGAGACGATCTTTGAGATTGGGTCGCGCGGCAAGACGCCCGGGGCGGAGATTATGCGGCAGCGGAGGAGCGTGCATGAAAAGATCAAGAGAAAGCAAGGGGCCGCGGCCGAGGAGGCTAGGGAGGCCGGGGATCCGGATGTGGATCGCGGGGCTATGGATGTGGATGATGAGGATGTTGTCGAGCGGCAGGAGATGGAGATGGCGGGGGAGAGTGATCTCGAGGTGGGTTCATCCGCCGCCGGCGGCGGCTGTGGCGGTGGATGATGATCATCCCTTGGCTGATTCCTTTTTCGACAGGACGCCTTTGAGGTGACCAAGAAACCGACCAAGACGGCGTCCGACTTCAAGGACGACCAGTTCTACATGTCGCACTACCAGCAGGGCGCGGCCGCGGATCGGGGATACTCGCTCAAGGACGGCCAATCGTTCGTCGAGCAAGCGCGCAACGTGACGATGGACTTGATCGGCGACGAAGGTGTTCTCGCGCGCACGCAAAAGGCCAGTCAACTGACGTGGGACCGCAAAAAGAAAAAGTTTATCCAGGGCGACGGCGTGGGCGCGGACAATCAAAAGCTCATTCGTACCGAGAGCGGCGCGCGACTGCCCATCTCGTACAAGAGTGGACGATTCGAGGAATGGAAGCAAAAGAAGCGCGTCAGCTTGCCCAAGATTGGGGAAGCCGAGGGCGACCTTGCTGGCCGCGTTGGCGGGTTGGGCGACAAGCGGTACCGACACACCAAGATGACCGAGGCCAAGCCGCTCGATGCGAAATCCACCACGTACGAGCGGAAATCGTATGCGCTCAAGAAGCGCGCCGAGAAGGAGGCCGAGCGGGATGCCTCGGGCGGAGGCGGCGGATCCGCGGGCGCGGAGGCCGGCTTGGTCAAGACCAAAAAGGGCAAGGTCGTTCGTGGCGTGCGTGCGGGCGCGGCGAACACGCGGTCCGAGCTCAAGAGCGTGCACGAGATTCGCAAGCAGCGGCAGGTGCTGGAGCAGGTACGTCTTCCCCGGTGGTGTCAGCGATGCGGGTTTGGCTGAGACTCTGGTTGTTTTTGCACAGCGACGTGCCAAGAATGCCCGGCCGTCAAAGAAGGGCGGCAAGGGGGCGGGCAAGGGCAAGGGCAAGCGATGAGAAGCGGGTGTGTATGTGCTGTATCGAGTTGTACCTATAGGAGACGCGACTCGCGGGTGGCGGGGGCTGATTAGTCATCACCTCGTTCTGAGACACTCGGCGGGCGAGAACAAAGTCGGCGAGCGACGGTGATGATCAGGGTGATGGTGACGGAGGGGGGTTACGGGTCACAGTCCACCGCCGCCTCCCACCCCTGCCATGCTCGGCGCAACTCCCCGCTGCGCAGCATGCGGCCAACTCGCATACCACGCCGAACAAGTCATGGGCCCCGCCCGCAAGATCTACCATAAACCATGCCTCCAATGCACCCAGTGTCGGAAACGCCTCGACCCGGGATCCCTCGTCGAGCACGAGGCGGAACCGTTCTGTCGGCGATGTCATGGCTTGCTGTTCGGTACAAGAGGTGAGGCCGAGGTTTGCACCCTTTTCCCTCATAACAAGGGTGATGAGTTGACGTTGAAACCCGTTAGATCTACGGTCCGCGAATGTGTTTGCCGGGTCGGGGAATGCACCGCCGGTGACGCCCCCGAGGGGGAAGCTATGGTCGGCGTCGGATATGCAGAGAGATGTGTCGCCCGGGAAGCCGATCAATGGTCAGGCTGGAGGGGCTGAAGGAGCTGCCGGGGCTTTGCATTTACGTACGGGACGACGACCATCAATCGACGATCATCAGGCCGTACAGTCAACGACGGATCATTCCGCGACGGTCGCCCCTCCCGTCGAGCCCACAGCCAAACGCCCGCTGCCTCCTCTCCCACCAAAGCCCGCCTCGATGAGCGTCTCCAAACACGGCGGCATCCCGCAAGACCACCATCCCACGACGAATTCCCCAACCAGGCCTTCCAACCCAACAGTCACGTCCTCGGAAGCGCTGCCATCAAATCCACCACCACATGATCCTCCCGCAAAAGCCTACACGTCAATTGACGACCTCCTCCAAGCCGAGACATACACGACGATCCCGTCCCCTCCATCCTCCTCGGCGCCAACGAACCCACCGCATCGGAACCCACTGCTCGCGCGCCGGACGCCCATGCCCGCGCGCGCAAGTCCCTCGGGCAACGAATCCTGTGCCAGATGCAACAAGACGGTCTATTTCGCCGAGGGCGTAGGTTCCTCCTCATCCTCCATGCCCGCCGTGGGGTGAAAATGCTGATGATCGATTCGCGCGTGTGGGGACGCAGGTAAACGCCATCGGACAACGCTGGCATCGGGGTTGCTTGAGGTGTACGGCATGTCGGACGTCGCTCGATCCGGGAAAAGTACAGGATCGGTGAGTTGCGTGTTGTGGAGTGGGAAGGGTGCGAGGTGGCTGATATGCTGGCACGGTCTCAGGGACGCGATGCCGTATTGCCGGAATTGTTATACGAAGGAGTTTGGGCCGGGGGTGTTGCGGTAGCCTTGGAGAATTGATGGGTCGCATATACAGCTGGATGTTATGGGCGAGTAAAGGTATATCGTCCGATTCCACCGTCCTATTTGGCGCCGCCTGTTATAGCATTTCGTAGCCACTGCCTGATTTTCGGCTCCAGCTCTGCTGCCGGAATCGTCCTTGAGCGAACGCAAGAGACTGCGCGTGAGAGACAGTACTGGCTCTTCCGCGCGGCAACTCGGCCAGATATCCGACATGCAAGTACACTGATATGCATGATTTGACACCGCCAGTCTACAATGCCGTCTACATTGTTCCACGCCATCACTCTCCCCTCCTCTCTCTCCGCTCCCGGCCAACGACCCGCGCCTTCTCCGTCGCCTCGAGCAACACACTCTTGCCTTGCTCCTGGCCCTTTTGCTCGCCCAGTATCTTGGTCAACTCGACCATCAACGGCACAAGATTGTTCCGCCGCAATCCATTCTCGAGCTTGCCCCGGCGGACTTTTTCCCGCTCGGCGGCGAGTTGGGACTGGTACGTCGGGATGAAATCGCGCGGTGTCGTCGGGTCGGCGATGAGTCGTTGGAGACGAGGGATGGCAGCGGACCGGACGCAGAGGAGGTTGAACATGAGCTGTTCCATCGGAACGTTTAGATGCGATGCTTATTCGAGGAATTTCCGACGAAGAACGTACCGATCCCTCGCCGTACGTGGCGATCCGCTTCTCAATGACCTCCCTCGCCTTCCCGAGCCAGCCTTCACCTTGCTCATCCACCGCTCCATGCCTGATCGGCCCGCGTCTCAGCCCATCGAGCTCCCACAGACACCCCTGAACGGGCACGTATGCGACGAAATGGTACGGATCCTCCTTGTCTGAATGCTGCAGTGATGGGTGCTGCGAGATGGAAAAGGGCGACGAGGCACTGAAAGAGTTGTGCACTTGGCGGATGCGGTCCGAATTCGTGATCAGGTAGCCGAGGCTATAGGAAGTCAATAGACGATCATCAGCATGCGACACAAGAGACTTACTCGACGGCATTCATCCCGACGCCAAAGTCGCGGAGGTTTTGCAACTCGTCCTGCGGTGGTTTAGTCCAAGACTGGATAACGTTTAGATTCGACGTACGCCATGCGAAATGGATTCATCGGGAGTCTGGCCCTCTTGTGGCGCAATATTCATGACGGCATTCAGCGCCGCGAGCGTCCCGCAGGAATTGTTGATCACCTGAGCTTTTAGTACGTATTATTGATGGATCGATCGCCGACGGCTTACCTGGTTGGCAAAGTAGAGACCGAGATAATCATCTGGGTTCGTGATCTCTTCGCCTTCCAGGCCGTCACTGCTTCCCTGAGCCAGCGCTTGGTTCTGCGGCGTGTCTCCGACCCATTTGAAGAGGAATATCAAGGCATGGACGGGCTGGAGCGTCTCCAAGGTACCGGGGTCAAGGGAATATACGTCGTCCTGCAAGAAAGCGCGTCAGCGTGACTCAAATGTGCCTCTCAACCTGCATACCACTTGAAGACCCTTGATGCCGATGTCTTGCAACAGCTGCGTGAAAACCAGCGGGTCCCTGCTCACGTACGGGTCATTAGCGGAGAATGAGTGGATACCAGGTACTTTACGATTCGGTCAGCGACCAACCTGCCTCTAGCTCGTCGTCCATGATGCTGCTGTAAACAATGTGTGGCTGTACGAGAACGCAAAGCTGGTCTCCAATACTCATAGGTAGCGACTGGTGGGCGGCCAACTTGAGAGGATGCTCGCAATCGTCACCGTCTGTCGTGATCGACGACAAAGTAAACAATCCATCTTTCCGGCCTGTCCAGACGTGTCACCAAGGCATATCAATGACAACTCCCTCTGGTGGCCATTCCTGCCTGGCCAACACCCCTGTACGGCAGTTTGCATTCGAATTCGATTTGATATATGGTGGGATATGCTGGGATGACACAACTTGTACTTTATACTGTTTACCCGTGTGACTCCTGTATGCTACCTCCTCTCTCCGCATCATTCCGCCTAGTGCTTACTCGGATGACACTGCCCAAACTCATTGCCCCCCTTCTCCGCCGGCCTCAGCAAGACCAATATCGTCTGCACACTCGTATACACTGTCGTCACCACGCCAAACGCCAGTAGCGCATAGTCTGCCGCCCGTTGCGTCCTCGTCTTGGCCCGAGCGCGGAGATGGAGCAGCGGCGGGTAAATGAAACAGAGGGGGACGCTGGATAGGGAAATGTCAGCAAGCTTTCGAGTTGTCAACTGCGGCGAACGGACCATGCGAATGAACCAATAAAGCTGACAAAGCCGTCAAGGTTGGAGGCGCCTGCCCATGAGATGAGGGAACATCCGAGCACGGTCATGGCCCGGAACAGGTTCTTTTGCCATTTTACCTGGAAAAAGACAAGCGTAAGCAACGATACTCCATCGGTGATCAACGGCTAGGAAGCACACCTGAGGATTATGTTTGCCGCTCTTGGAGAACAAGCCATTCTCCATGATTCGCACAGCGGGGAACAGTTGCAGCGGAAGACTAGCAGAAATTCAGTGACTGGATGTCAATCGCAGATACGACACCAACCTGAGAATGATCGCGACGGTATACAAGAACTGAACAGCCTGCACAAACTTGTCATCCTGCGGCAGGTTGACGATAACGACCGTCTGGATATCCGAGCCATAGGCCATGTAGCCCATTACGCCAAAGCCGGTAAACAGGGTCGCGACAAAGACCATGCATCCGCTCAAGACGTGCGGGAACTTTTGCGGCTCCTTCATGGCTTCAGTGATGGGGATCAGGCTGCGCGGGGTAGCGAATGAGCGCGACAGTTCGCATGAAGCGGAGGATGCTTACAGTCCGATACCCTCGAAAGCAAACACGGCAGTTCTGTCAAAGAGGTGAGCGCGTTTCTGCCGTTTTGCCAAATTGCGCTTACCCGATCAGCAGCGAAAAGTCTTGGGAATTGAACAAGGCGACATCTGCCACCCCGTTGCGCGAGATTGTCGCGACTTCGTTCGAGCCGATGTATATCACTGACAGGCGGGTCAGTCGAGGTTCCTGGTAAATGCAAAAGATACCCACGTCCAACTAGGATGAATGCGTCGGCGATCAACGCAGTCGACGACAAAGCCGCGAGGTTTCTGATCATGCTCAGAGGAAGCACAATGATGAGCTGTGCGGCAATGAGCCACTTGGTAGCGATGAATGTCTTGCAGTTGGTCACGGCGAGCACAAAGGCTTGAAGATTCTCGGCGACGAAAATGGTGTATGCTAAAGTCAAGTGAAGGGTTAGAGCTGCCATGCCTTGATAGGAATCGACTGACCTGCAACAAAGCCAATTTGCGATAATGCGATTGAAGTCAGAATGACCGACCGCATCTTGGGTCCATATAAAGCGCCACCGATGTCTGGGAGTCTCGTCAGTACAGGACAACAATGAACAATCTTTTGACTGACCTCCAAAGGAACCAGGCACGACCAACCGGGTCTTGACCAGAAGTAAGAACGAATACAGAGAAATGGCGGCGATCAACAACATCACAACAGCGGAGAATAGGATACCTGGTTTGGGCGTCAGGCAGTGATAAGAGGAATGAGATTCCTTGGCTTACCGCCATTGAAAAAGCTGCACACAATCAGTCAGACATTGTTTCACGGATATGTCATTAGCCACTTACGCCTTTCCAAGGAACAAGACTCCAGTTCCGACAAATCCTTTCAGAAGCTGAAATCGATGAGCATACTTATCAGGCGGAACATGCCGGCACGTACCATAAGAACGGCTTGCGATACCGTCGCATCGCCCTGTTCCTTCCTCCTGCTCGCGCGCGTTTTACTATTCGCCCGACTGCCAGGGCCGAGCAGCGGTGCTCGTTCGTTGACCATGTGTTGCGGGAGGGCTGACGGTCCTCGTGAGAGTGCACGTCGCACGACACCTCCAGCAGAGCCGTCTCCCGGTGACGTATATGACTGGCCTTGTTCGTCCTCGGAGTCCTCCTCGTCGTCTTCATCGAGATCTTCTCCAGCCTATATTGGGATGAGCTTGATATCGTTCGGGCTGCAAGTGCACTCACAAAGTGTCCATAGAGGTACAAAAAGTCGACAAAACTTCGCAAAACCCTCGGCGGCTCTTCCCCGCGCTCTCTAGCATTATTGATAACGAATTGCCGTCGGAAGCCTCCAGGCTCGTGTATATGGGCCAAGGACGGGTCTATCGAGGTATCTCTGCGTGGTAGTGGTGCCGAGAACGATGCCCGGCGGGTCGGACGAAGGGAATCTTGCTGGTATTTGTAGATTGCGTGGCTGCGAATCGATCAGCAAAGGTAATCAATGTCCTAACAGTACTCACGTCACATCACCTCCAGGCGCATCATACGGAATCGGGAACGCCTCGCTGTTGCCATCGCCATCCGCTGATCCATCCCACGGCGAATGCGTGACCCCGCTGCCACCCGCATCGGGAGTCCTCGTTCCGCTGACTCTCGAGAATGCACTTCCCGCCGGTCCTGCTTGTGGAGCAGGAACATTGAATCCCGAACCGCCGCCATGTATTGATGCTGTCCTGGATCCTCCGGGAGATACACCGTCTCCGGGCGTCGGCGACGCCTGCTGTCGTTCCTCCGCACTGACCAAGTGTTTCCGCAAGATTCGAAGCTTTTCCTCCTCTGGGATCTCGGAGATGTCCGTCGGCGTGGCGGTAGCGGCGGGTGCTGGGTTCTGGCTCGCGGTTTCGGAGCGAGAATCTTCCTTTGGTGTAGGTATCCGTGGTACAGAGAGTCCCGATTCTGAGCGCTCCGGAAGGGGTAGCCGCTTCCCCTTGTTGTCAGGGGTGTCGTCGGCATCCTGAGGCGCTTTGGCTACTCCCTCTCTTTCCAATGCCTTGGAGAGCGCAGAGACTCCTCCAACACTACCGGCAATCTCGTTCGGAGCCCGCTTAATGGGCTTCTTCTCGCCGATCCCATTCCCATTGCTGTTATCCAGGAAACTGGCGCTCCCTTGCGAATGCGCGGAAAAGAACGAACCAGTCCCACCGGAAGCTGCTCGCGGCTTGAAGCTCTTGGGTCGAAACGACGTAGCCGCAGCGATATACGAGGATCCTCCGCCCTCTGCGATTGCGCCACGAAGATTATCGTTGGCGGGCGATCCGGTCGCTCGGAGGGGGATGTTCGGGATCGGCGGAGGAGTGACGCTGTATGGCGATGAGGAGAAAGGCGGCTTCTTGTATGAGCCCGGAATGGGCTGTTGCGAGGACATGGCGGTGTCGAGGCGATGTCTCGAGGTGATGTCCCGAGTCGAATCGTAGCGTGACCACAAGCCATCATTCTCGACTTGATTGACCGTGCATGCCGTCCAGTGTCGTCGATCACAGCCCGAGAGCGAGTGAGAGAGCGCGTGGACGGCGGTTAGCGCGGAGTCAAATGATGCGTCGTTTGCGCTGAAAATAGATGAGGCTCATCATGGTCCCAGTAGTGAGGGTGGAGTCGACATTTGGCTACGGCGCGGTGCTCGAGGAAAGGGCGGGCAATGCGTCGACGAGACTCTTTGACGGCTCAGGGCAGGAGGTTGGTCCGGGCTTCAGCCACTAGCATAGTTGGCGCACGTAGCCCTGGGTCATAGTCCAACAGGACGCGCTCGAGTTTGCACTGGATGGGGTATGTGGCAGAATCATCACCCAGATTCAATATACGGTAAAGTCTGGCTTGAGATTCGCCTCAGCCATTTCAAGGACGCCATATATGTGAAGTACACATGCTACATTCCATATATACAACACAAACATGTCACATCTTGGTACGTGTGAGATTTCTAACTTCGGCGTTTTAACAGCACCATGAAAGTGAGCCAAGTTGCTGTCTACTATCGATTACTGCGACTGTACAATACGACGTGAAAGCTGAGCAGTAGCCAAACAAGTTGTTCACAAAGAGTGACAAGGAGTTTATGAAGACAAGCTCACACACCTCCGCCGTCATCACCGATATCATCTGTAGAGGTGGTCGCCAATGATGTCGTTGCGGCAGAAGGGACACCTTGCAGCCATTCCTGTAATCTGTTCCGACAGAACACTGTGCTGTGGTGGTGGTCATCATCAAACGGGATTTGGCTGCCTCGGAGTTGTTTGACAAGGCTTTCGATAAATGTCGCTGTATCGAAGTGCTAGAGCAAACGGGGAAAGGGGAGTCACTTGTCAGTCGCTTTCATATTTCAGGTCCGAGGATGAACTGTGAAGACTTACTTGTTTGTCCAACGGCCCTTGGTATCGTTGTGGTAATACTGGGCAACTGGACAGCAACGTTTCCGGAACAAGTAGGCTCGAGTGCGGAAAGGGGTCTGATAGGGTTCGATCCCCGTCAATTCCGTCGCGCTTCGTTGCGGAAACACTGGTCGTCTCCTTTTCAGGTTGGCATACCATGCAGAGTTCATCGCCTTCGTCGCATATCCCATAGCTGATACTAAGTATCGTGACGTCGGCTCGGGGATTATCGGGCGGTGTCGGTTTTCTCACTTCACAACGAATGCCTGTCAAAGCTCTGCGCGGAACACCTATTAGGCGAAGGGCTTCTCGAACAAGTGATACAAGATTTCTGCGAAGTTTGTGGAACTCTGAAACAAGAGCAGTGCCCTCGACGTGTCCCGTTTCCGTACTCTGTATGAGCGTACTCCAAGCTGCCAGATGCTCCTCGAACGTTTCAAGACCTCCTTGCCAAATTTCCCTCAGTGTATCGTCCATCTCGAGCTTGTCAACGTCAAGAAGAGCCTGGATCTCCTGGCGACATTCAATGAAGCCATTCATGGTTCTTGCCAGGCCGCGGAAAGCATCGCTGAGACCGAGTTTGAGTAGCCCTCGTCTGATCTCTTCAACTTCTCTTAAAGCGTTTTGGATGCTCTTGACCAATTCAAGGAGAGAAGGGAGATCCAGGAATGGTCTCGCTTTTGCATTCAGAGCGCTTTCCAAACATCGCTCAAAATTCTCAGGATCACTCAGCAAAGCATTCGTTTCTTCTGGGCAAGTGAGTATCATCTCGGAATCGGAATCGAGTATGGATGACATGATGGCGATATGCTACAAGAGACTATAGAGGAGGAAGAAATCCGCGTTCGAGTTTGGCAGCGCCAGCTATATAGGTTATGTACATGTTGCGAGGGTATGGATTCTTAAAGCCGGAATGTGACGCTCTATACATGTATTGACGAGAGCTGAAGGGCTTTAGGCGAAGACTTCCTGTCTTCAGTTTGTCATAATTCACTCATTGACAAAGGGCGTTCCTTCGTTTTACTCGATTAACGTCATGTAACGGACAGCCTGCGGTATCCTCAATCTTCAAGAGAGAAAATCAAGAATAAAGGATGTTTCGAGAAGCTTGAGCCCTCCGTTTGTTTCCGAGCTTTACGACAGATCATTTTACCTTTTGCGCTTCCTCCTGAGAATTCCGGAAAGGACTGAAACAAAGGAGAAAATGCAGGGTTGCAGCATCGCTGCATCTGAAAGGGTTGACGCCTACGTGGCTAGATGGTTCCTTGTGGGGAAAAAATTGCCCCCTTCGGTGCCGATGTGCCGTGAAGCTCGGCGAACACTGTCGGCTTCAATCGAGAAAAGAGGCAAGGGGCATGGCGAAGGTGACATCGGAAACCCCTCGTCTCCTCGGACCGATGGGCCAACTCTCGGCGTGCGGCGCGACTGTCGGATTTTCTTGGCCCGAAAGCCCCGAAGTTGACTCATTCGGTTGAGGAAGATGAGAGCAATTAAACATTATTGCATCTACTACGATATCTTGTTCAACCAAATTCATCCATTAAAAATGACAGACCCAGCAGTCCTCAAGCGTTGGGCTGCACGGCTCGCGAGCTCGTCGTCGCTGGCTCTGCCTACGGATTATCCACGACCCACTCCTGCGCGTCTGGTCGAAGCCATCCAGGAGCAATCGATTCCCTCCGAAGTTCTGGAATCGTTGACCAGTCTTGCGCAGCAACATACCGGCAGCGACAATGCAACGCTCATCCTCACGGCGTTCCTCGTTCTGCTGCACCGATACACTCCAGATCCGAGCGTAGCTGTATGCACGAGCGTTACTTCGGACCCCTCCAAGACGGCTCTCTTGCTGGTAGACATGTCGAATGAAAAGGCCGTCTTTGGCAGTATCGTGGAAGAAGTGCAGAAGAAGGCCAAGGAGGCTCGAGAGGATCCCGTGGATATCGAGGCTCTCGTCGGACTCCGTTCGGACGGCGAAGGACCGGTGTTCCGCGTGCGGTATATCGTTCATGACGATGTCGAGAATGCGCAGGAGCAGACTTTCACGCGGTCGACATCATTGACGACGGATTTGACCCTCCACTATACGCCTGCGACATCGGCACTTGCAGTCAGCTACAACGCGCTGCTCTTCTCCCTCCCGCGGATCACCCATCTCTTAGCCTCGCTCGCATCGCTCCTCACGCATGCCGCGACACACTTGGATACGCCCACTGCCGTCATCCCTCTGCGCACGCCAGCACAGTCCCAAGTGCTTCCGGATCCGCAAGCCGACCTCGACTGGTGCGGATTCAAGGGCGCCGTTACCGACATCTTTTCCGCCAACGCCGCTCGACATCCCGACAAGCCATGCGTTGTTCAATCGTTGCCGTCCGAGTCGTCAAACAATATGGGCGCCTCTGGCGCATCGACCGAAAGGCAGACCTACACGTATGTGCAGATTGATGGAGCGTCCAACGTTCTTGCGCACGCATTGTTGCAAAACGGATTGGAAAGGGGCGAGGTCGTCATGGTCTACGCCGCGAGAAGCGTTGAGTTGGTGGTCTGTGTTATGGGTGTCTTGAAGGCCGGAGGTGTCTTCAGTGTCATCGGTACGTTGCGTCACAATGCTTTCGAACAGGCCTAATCCCTCACAGATCCCGCATACCCGCCTTCGCGACAGACGGTCTACCTTCAGGTCTCATCGCCCCGCGCACTTCTCATCATCAACTCGGCTGGCATTCTCCCACCGACAGTCCAATCATACATCTCATCCGAGCTTTCGCTGCGGCTTCTCGTCCCGTCTATCAGCATCAAGCCCTCTGGCGTGATCTCTGGCGGCGCATCGCCCTCGGGTGACATCCTCGACGCCTACCAGTCCTTCTCCACGACTCCCGCTGGTGTCGTTCTCGGACCGGACAGTCACGCCACCCTGAGTTTCACCAGTGGAAGCACCGGTATTCCCAAGGGCGTCAAGGGCCGACACTACAGCTTGACGCATTTCTTCCCTTGGATGAGTCAGCGCTTTGGCTTGTCGTCGTCGGAGAGGTTTACGATGTTGAGTGGAATCGCCCATGACCCGATTCAGCGTGACAGTGAGTTGTCTGGTGTCGTTCAGGGGTTTTGCTGACTTGTCTAGTCTTTACGCCGTTGTTCTTGGGTGCGGAGCTGCATGTACCGACAGCTGACGACATCGGTACTCCTGGACGGCTGGCAGAATGGATGGCGGACAGCGAGTGTACGGTCACCCATTTGACACCTGGTGAGATGCCTCCTTACGCCGTGAATGAATAAAGGCTCACCTTCTTCAAGCCATGGGTCAGCTGCTTTCTGCACAAGCAACACGACAGATTCCGACCCTTCGCAACGCCTTCTTCGTGGGAGATGTTCTCACCAAGCGAGACTGTCATAGGCTTCAACATCTCGCTCAGAACGTGCGCATCATCAACATGTACGGCACGACTGAAACGCAACGAGCCGTGTCCTATTTTGCAATTCCACCCGTCAGCGAGGACTCAACTTTCTTGCAGAACCAAAAGGATATCATGCCTGCGGGACAAGGTATGATCGACGTGCAGCTCTTGGTGGTCAACCGTGCGGACCGCACTATTCCATGTGCAGTGGGCGAGATCGGCGAGATCTATGTTCGCTCCGGTGGTTTGTCTGAGGGCTACCTCGACCCGGCTGCCACTGCCGAGAAGTTTGTGGAGAACTGGTTTGGTCAAGGCGTCGAGCGCGTCGACACTCTGGTCCATCCAGCCGATGGATCCGCTCCTTCCCCGGCTGCCCAATTCTGGAAGGGTATCAGGGACAGGATGTACCGAACTGGTGATCTCGGACGTTATCTGCCCGATGGAACGGTCGAGTGCACCGGTCGTGCCGATGATCAGATCAAGATCCGAGGATTCCGAATCGAGTTGGGCGAAATCGACACTCATCTCAGTCGACACCCGCTTGTGCGAGAAAACGTCACGCTCGTGCGACGAGACAAGAACGAAGAAAAGGTGCTGGTCTCGTACTTTGTCCCGAATGCAGGTCAGGACCTGGACGCCTTGGTCAGTGCAAGCGAGATTGAAAAAGACGATGACGATGCCGAGGAGGACGAGGAAGGTACCAAGAAGGATGTCAAGGCAGAAATCGCTCGCGGCCTAAGGAGGTACCGAAAGTTGATCAAGGATATCAAGGAGCATTTGAAGAAAAAGCTGCCCTCTTACAGTGTCCCCACAGGTAAGTCGACCCGGATGCGACAAAACGAAGCTGACCGTTCCACAGTCTTCATTCCCCTTTCCCGAATGCCTCTCAACCCCAACGGCAAGATCGATAAGCCTGCCTTGCCCTTCCCGGATACGGCACTCGCTCCGCCGCCGCCCAGCAAGAATCTCAAGCTGACACCGACGCAAAAAACTATCTACGACATCTGGCTCCGACTCCTTCCGGTACCGCCAGCCTCGCTCGATGCCGAAGACAACTTCTTCGACCTCGGCGGTCATTCCATTCTTGCAACTCGTCTGATCTTCGAGCTCCGAAAGACCTTTGTCGTTGACGTCCCGCTTGGCCTTGTATTCGAGAGACCTACTATCGCGGGACTGGCCGAGAAGATTGATTCGTTGAGGAACGAAGACCTCGGTTTGGCGGGAGGTGAAAAGGCCACGAACGGGGCCACGGCCGTCGAGATGGACTACGCCAAGGACGTCGACGTCCTGCTGCCAACGTTGCCTGATTCTTTCGCGCCGCTACCAGCAGACTTTGCAACCAAAAAGCTGACCGTCTTCTTGACCGGTGCTACCGGCTTCCTGGGTGCATTCATCCTTAATGACCTGCTCGCTAAGCGTGCCGACCGAGTCGCCAAGGTAATTTGTCTCGTCCGAGCCAAGTCCAAGGAGGACGCCATCAACCGACTGAGGGAGAGTGGCGAAGGCAGAGGTGTCTGGAATTCAGAATGGGAGACGCAAGGTCGTGTTGAGGCTGTTGTAGGTGACTTGGCAAACGAAAACTTTGGATTGGACGCGACAGAGTGGTCTCGCATCGCCAAGGAGGCCGATACTGTTGTTCACAATGGCGCCATTGTAAGTCCTGTGCTTCGCACGCCTAGCCGTACTCATTAGCTACAGGTCCACTGGGTCTACCCATACTCCAAACTGCGAGATGCCAACGTCGTTTCCACTATCACTGCCCTCAAGCTCTGCACGGAAGACCATCCCAAGGCCTTCTCGTTCGTCTCCTCCACGGCGGTTCTCGAAGCGGAATACTATGTCAAGCAGTCGGACATGATCATCCAGCACGGCGGCAAGGGTCTGCCGGAAACCGATGATCTGGAAGGCAGCAGGACTACCCTGACAACTGGTTACGGACAAAGCAAGTGGGTTGCTGAAAAATTGCTGATGGAGGCCGGAAAGCGTGGCCTGGCCGGATGGACGATCAGGCCGTCGTACGTTGTCGGTGACTCGGTTTCGGCCGGTGAGTCATTATCAATTCAATTCATATTTGTGCGCTAATCCTTCGTAGTTACCAACACCGACGACTTCATCTGGCGAATGGTCAAGGGCTGCATCCAGCTCGGCCTGTCTCCCGATATCAACAACACCATCAACATGGTTCCGGTTGATCATATCGCCCTCCTATCTTCTATCTCCGCGATCTCACCTCCTAAAAACACCTCGTTCGCCGTTGCGCAGGTGACTGCCCACCCCAAGATTCGATTCAACGATTTCTTGTCCTCGCTTCCATTATACGGCTATGCGGTCGAGAGATGCGAGTACCTAACGTGGCGACGAAAGCTCGAGCAGCACGTGCTCGAGGTTCAGGATAACGCCTTGTTCCCGCTTTTGCACTTTGTGCTGGATGACTTGCCTACCAGCACAAAGTCTGCGGAATTGGACGACTCGAATTCGCAGAACCTGGCTATCAGCCATGGGGAAAAGGCCGGCGCGGGAGTCGGAGAAGGAGAGATGGGTCGATACCTCGCTTGGCTCGTTCGAGCGGGATTCTTGGATGCTCCGCCAGCAAATGCCAATGCCAAGCCATTGCCGGAATTGACTGGAACAGCCACCAAGGCTATTGGCAGAACGGGCGCGAATGCATAGGGAGCGAGTGAGGGAAACGTAACAAAAGTATATGTGCAAAGGCGTCGCGGGGACGCCTTGCTTATGATACCTTATAAATGATATGGCTGAACCTGCTCCGCTCAAGTGAGCGCAAGATTTTTGATGGATATCAGCGTGACCGCAGATCGGACATTTTTGGATCTGATGCAGAATGGAGAGTCGCCTGACCGTACATGATCCCATCGTTGTCTCTGCGATTGAAGTGACTGCCTTTTTCTCGTCGTCCACGACGGATTTTGACAATGTAATGACTCCCTCTTCTTGCTAGCAGACTCCTTTCTCAGCATGCCTCCAGGTACCTGACGGGACTCTTTCGTTGAGACTAAATCTACAACTCGCTCGTTCACGACCAGGATCGATCCGGCTGCCTTCCGAGGGCTGTTTCCGCCTCGGTCGACATTCGGGATGCGATAAACCGCGGAAAGCCAGAAGAAAGGGGCTGGTGCCTCCACGACCGCTTTTGGCGTTTCATCTTCATTATTTATTGTTCCTCATGAACTCCAGTACCGAATGTGCTGGCATCGCAACTGCTAATGATCAGCCCTGGGTCCTCGCTTCAGAGTCGCACAGTGCCGTAATGCCGATAAAGGACCCTTACAATCGGGATCTCCGTGTTCACCCGACAGCGCTTTGACTGAGTTGTGACCAGGACCTGGTTCTCAATCGCCTTCTGCCAAAATTGAGACGACTGAGATGCCCGATTTGAGAGAAAGAGAGGCAGCATCCATTCAGCTCGTCTTTTCCACGCTCTGAGCGAGTGTACGTCGGCGACGATCAATGGCTGAGAAGGCAGATCTAGGAATTCCGCGCACGAGCGGAAATAAACAGAAATCCGCGATAAAAAAAAAGCTTGTACCGGTACTTGTACCTTGCTTTTCTTGTTTGATGGAAGCTTGACGAAAGCTTGATGGAAGAATTGGTAGAACACACTAAGCTTAAGCCTCCAGACCAGCGGATTTGATCAGCACTGGGTCCAAGGACCGCAATAGCGCACGCTCAGCCATCTTCATAACCTCGAATACATGGTTTTTAGCATTTTGCGCTACCCTGTCGCAAAGGGGGAAAGGGCAGAGAGAGAATACGGCCAAGAGTGACTGTGTTCAGCCAGAGAGGCTAACATAGCACTATATTCCCGTCAAATATGCTAGTGTCTGCAGACTATAGGCCTTGATAATTATATATACAAGGGCAGCTCGAGCTCCCCCTCGACCGCTTTGCCCCTTCTTCTTTTTCCCCACGTGATCCACGCTGTTCCACACCGTACTTTCACGTACTTTCACCCTTCCGAACCCACACACTTCCAAACCGCACGCATCTACCACGATGTCTACTGCCTACAGAGTCAATTCTGCCATTCCTCGAGCGTCTACAGAGAAGCTGCAGGGGATGGCGGTCAAGCAAAATGCAAGTGCTCCTTCGGGAAGCTTCGCGAGCCGACCTCGAGCCACAGGGTTCGCTGGCGTCGAGAAGAAGCAGGGCGCAGGTCACAGCGTCAAGCGCAGCGGCACTCTTCCTCCTCAATCTTGCATCTCCAAAGCTGCCGTAATCTCTCGAACTCTCCCCAAGTCCTCTGATCTCCAGAACAGCGGTTCCCCGTATGGGGTTCCCAATGCTCGCAACCGAGTAACAGGCTTCGGCACCGGTGCAAGAGCTAAACAGCAGGACGCAGGACACAGCGTCAAACCCACCCTTGTCAACTCCACCCTTCCCAAACCCACCCTTGCTCAAACCCGTTCCTCCCTTTCCTCCACTGTGTGTGGATCACAAAGCCGCAATCTCCCGCAAGCTGGTGCAGTCACCGTGGAGGCGGCCAAGGTAAAGTCCCTCAAGTCGTGTGTCAAAAGGGCTAACGCTTCCTGTTCGATGAAAAGCGTTCGATTTGGAGCAGCGCAAGTTCGAGAATTTATTTCCCAGCCTGGCGATCGATTCCCGGGACCCGCCGTCTTGTTCGAAGGAGAAGTCAACTGGAAGGAGTGGAAGCGACAGATCGCGAAGAACGACGAGGAGTATGTTTACTGCCAAGCTTACGCGCACGCCATCAACGCGCAGCTTCGCGAGGAGGAAACCGAGAGACGTGAGTACGACGTCGGCGAGGTGAATATCGCTGATGCCCTGAACTGCTTCTTAGGAGACGCCAAGGCCTTTGAAGACGCGAGGCAGCGATTGGAGCACGAAATCTTTGAGACGGGTAAGCATCTCGTCTTCGCCGGACGTGTGCAGATTCGCTGACTATCATTGCGCATTCTGCAGACATGAGAGACTGGGAGGCCGAGTTCACCTCGCAGGCGGAAGGTAAGACACGCAATCTTCTATTCCTGAACTATGACTGATACACCTTGACCGCAGACGACGAAGCAGCTGGCGACGAATCCGGATGGAACCTCATCGTATACGGCTACAACGACCTCTTGACAGACGAACCCTGCCCCGTGACGGAACCGTTGGACGAGGCGTTCTACAACGACCTCTTGAAGGCGGCAGAAGAGCAGGAAAGGCAGATCAGTGAGTATCCTGCCTGCCATTCAGGACAGCGTTTCGAAGCTCACCTCGCTACCAGCTGAAGAGCGCGAAGAAAAGGAGAAAGGCTCCAGAGCCGTCGCAATCTTTTTGGATGCTGGTGAGTGTCTTGGCAATAGTCCTTGCAGCACCGATACTGACCACATCCTCCAGTGTTGGACAACTTCGCCGCCAAAATCGAAGAAGAGGAGAACAGTGAGCACACCGGAACACTTCCGAGCACAATCACTGACCCTCTTGTAGCGCTCGCCACTTCGGGGTCCGGCTGGAACATTATGCAGTTCGACGGCTACAACCCGTCTCTCGTGGACGAGCCGATGCCATTCACTATGCCTGCCGTACACCCCGACACCAGCCTGGAGCTTGGCGACATCTCTGGTCTTCTCGCCTACGATTTGCCGATGTTAACCGATCCGGCGCGCGAGCCTCGATGCCGCAAGGTGCTCGAGCACATCCCCGAATTTTACGTGCCCGGTGTCACCGAACACGACGTCAACCTGCACAGAGAAGAAATGATTAGCAGGATGCACGATGGTATCTTGCCTTCGGCTACCGACGAGGATATGTGGGAGCGTCTCAAGGAAGGCCAGACGCCGTACCTGTCGAGCAAAGAGGAACTCTTCTTTGAAGTTCCGGAACAGCTGCCCTTCGAGCGAAGATACGAGTCCGAGTTTGCGGATCAGTCCATGTTGACCGATAACAAGCCGGTCGGGTACTTGGCGCTTCTCAGCCCGATCCTTGACACCGCCAGCGCCGACAACTCGCTTCGCGATTATGATGACACCGACACTCGATTCTGGAGCGACGAGCGACTTCGGGCAGCAGTCCGGCAGCTGACGGATCCGGCGCTTCGACGGTTGGCATACAACACTACCCAGGAGATGATCGATGATGAGCTCTTCTGAGCGGTGAAGGGGCAATGGAGAGGGATGGCGGTGGGCGCGACACTGGTGCGTGTAGCGATGACACAGAATGGATGCTGACATTACGGCTTTACAGGTTACAACCTCTGATCACTGCTGCATGGGCAAACATCACATGTGGTACCACCTGCACCGTAGTCTTCTCAAAACCTCTCCCAGCTTTCTCTGTGCTATCTCGCCGGTGAAGCGACCACATGGTAAGTCACATTAGGGAGAGGACGAAGTGGTTGGTCCGGGTAAGTGGTCCGAAGGCAGGGACCGTCTATATCGGTAAGCATACCCCCGGAAGACAGCTAACCGTTCAGACTCGTTGAGGGTCATCATCAGCTTCGCTCCGGGTATATAGAGTCTGGGCTGCCTGCCATCCATTGGGTCGTCGCGTGTCTTGGTCTTCCTCTGAGCGGCTGGGCCCAGCCTTGAGACTTGAGTGTCCGAGATTTGATCGTCTGAAGCGTGAACGTTCATGCCCAACGAAGAGAGCTAACAGTTCAGTCATTATCGGTTTCACCCCCAAGTCCCGTCGTGGTTGTCGATACCTGTCTACGCTTCCAGCCCCAACCCAACGCCTTCCCAGATGACCCGCCTCTTCCCCTACTATAAGTCTGACTTCAGACCCCCCGGCACTTCTCTCGTTCCTGCTGAAGGCTTTGCCCGCCGGGTCGTCCCTCATCTGAGATCTTGAGCTTGGGGCGATCCGTGCGGAAAGTCCGTTTTCTGGTCAGACAGCTTATTCGTGGGTTTGAGGCGTAGTGGTTGGCATGATGGGCAAGAGAGACAGATCCAAATGCTGTTTCAGGGATCTCGAAGCTCTTTGCTCAATGGTGAGATGCTGATCCCAAGATCGTCATCAGTTGGAAGCCGTGTCCATTTGTCAGAGATCACACCTCTGTCCATGTCCAGTCTCTTTCCCTATGCTCTTACCCATCTCATCCTCATCCAGTCACTCCGCCTATTTCTCCAGCTGCCCACTCGAAAACTCAAGGCTCGGACGACCCGTGTGGACAGTCCGTTTTTTGGTCATCGGCCGTATTCGTGATCCCGACGCCTGTCGAGCTACATCCAGGTATTCATGTGCGGACGGAATTATTGTGTCAGCTCCTAAGTGGACACCGTCACTCTGAGAACCCAAGTTGAGCGTGGTTTCGAGAGCAACGGCTTTCGGATGCATTGGGAAAAACATCCGCCCCGAATTAAGTCTCACAGACCCTCACCGTTCCGGGAAAACGAGACGCTGGTCTCGGATTGCAACGCCAAGGGGCATACTTGCTCTAATTAGGCTGTGAGGAAAGGGATCCTCGTAAGCACTCTGTCGGCATGTCAGAGTGATCACTTGAATCGCGATCTCGTTGAAAGAGGAGCAATCCAAAAAGTCGCAAATAGGGTGACCGAGATCGCAATTTCAAGAGCAATCCAATCTCGAAATATTCTCGCTTACGGAGAATCAAGTTGTGGCGGTTGCCGTCGATATTCAAGTTCACGATTTTGGCAAGAGGCGGATCTTTGGTCTGGCCAAGCTGAAGGCGTAGCTGAAATCGACCGGTTTACATCCGCCGTTTCATGTCGACCCCATTTCCATCAAGCGCGTTTTTACATCAATACACCCATCAGCCATCAATCCTGATCAAACTGGCTATATAACCATCATCTCCTCCGTCTACCCCTTTTCAACACTACTACAACCCACGTGAACGGCATCATGGAACACACCACCCAATCTGCAAATCGTCGGCGACTACCTGCTCCCCCTTTTCCTCCAGCATATATGCGCCCTGCTCTCGAAACCATTGATTTCGCGTCTTTCACTATTCCTCTGGTTCCCGCTCGAGCATCGTCTCCTGCTAACGAAGAAACCGATGACGACTCTTCCCCTCCTCCACAGCCTGATCCATTGAATATTCTCGGTGGCATACTTGCCACGGCCGTCGGACCACCTGGAGCTGGAGCGCGGGGAAGGGGGGTTGGCGCCGGTTCGTTTACAGTCCCGTCTGATGAAGTAGCTGCGAGAGAAGACCGTATGGCAATGGAGGAGGAGAATCGAGCTTTGTTGATGGATGCGGATAGGCTGAGGAAGTGGAAAGATCGGCTGTTGCATGATAACAAGCTCTTGAGAGAGGAGGCGAAACGAATCAAGGAGAAATTGGAGACGGTTGAGAAGAAGTTGAAGCAGGAAACAAAGGAGAAAAAGCAACTGAAGGAGAGCTATCAAAAGGTTTGGCAAGAAAAAGTCCAATTGCTGGAAAAGGCCATGGTATGTCACTGGAACATCCCGTTGAGCAGATCTTTTCTGACACCTCCTATCGCAGGGTCCTGCCAAGCTCCCCCTCGAGATCTTACTGACGATTGGAGGCTTTATTGCGGGATCGAACAATTATGGCACTCTCCTCGCTCTCTCCCTTGCATCCAAGCGAATCCGACAAGAGATGAAACCAGTATTCTTCGAAACTTTCATAATCATGGATCCGAAGGATTTGCTGACAAGGCCTGAAGGTGGGGGACGAAAGTCACTCGATGCATACAAATATACAAAGTCAGTGCGGCCTGTTCAGACAGATTGCAATACTGACATTGAACCGGCAGGTTCCTATTCTCGCGACAAGACGCGGAGCCGTTCCACATCCGATCAATCTTTCCCAACCTCCATCTTCTGGTCTACCTGGACACAGCATTAGTCGCGGGAACGTCACCCTTCAAGACAAACGAAGAGAATTTCCACAAGTTTGCGGCGCGAATCTTCATTAGTCGACCTCTGAGAACAAAGCTTTTGACCACGTTGCTGGCTTATCCCGTCAATTGGAAGACCAAGACCGCTCCGCTCTACCTACCCGTGAAAGGTTTAGCCATGATCACACTTCGGAACCAAGGAGCACTCGTAGGGGAGCCCTCACAAAACGGTGTCGCTACTTTCCGCAACCACTACAAAGACGTCTATTTCAAAATACGGGACGGCTGGGATTCAAAAGGACAGTTGACGCATACCATAGGCGAGCTCAACAAGCTCGGGCCTATCGCACTGGAGAATGCTGGTCGATCGACTCAAGGATCTCGGGAGCCGCTTGCTACGTTGAATGTGGACATAGAAGGCGAAAGTACACTCAACGCCTGGATAGAAGGCGTGAGTACCGGGAGCAACGACATCCTCACGCGCATCTGACTTGTTTTGCTGCCGCATCACCCACAGCTACCCAGCTTGCTTAGTATCCAGCCCCATATCAAAATCGAAGTTGACATCACCGCCCAAATGTCGCGAGCGAAGTTTCAAGAATTGACGCAATCCGCGGCATCCGCGTACGCCAGTGTCTGGAACGTATTTAAGCAAGATTACAGAACCGCTGGCACTGGAGCTCCGATCCGTATCTTTTCGATGGATTATCCCTTGGCGGGAAATGTGGAAGACAACGACGGAGAAGAGGAGGATTGGGAAGATGATCAGGGTGAAGGTCCGCCCGGGATCACTTTGGCGGGAAGATTGATTTATGTCCGGTCGACGCAATCCTTCGTGGCCAAGGTCGTTGAGATAAATGACGACACATTCGAAGAGGAAGAGATTTTCAGCGAGGTATTCGCCAACATGGGGGCCCATGAAGCTTGAACGCCGATCGAATGTCGCTTTGTACAGACGGATGGTAAGAAAAATCCCTAATCATTTCCGTATGGTGCGGGCTGACGCGTGCGGGCGACTATCTGTCTTCATCAGGGAGAGCTTGTTTTGAGAATTATCCAGAATTTAAAGTTGGATCTTCAGCTGACAATCCCGGCTTGACACTCGCCGAAGCAGCGTCATACGTCGCTTGTCTTACCATCGCTTGTATCATCAAAAACCGCGAGTGTATCGTACCAGCTTGCAGCGGTCTGATTTGCCGTATGACATGTCATCTGTGTGGCAAGACGCGACTGTTAGTGCCATTTGCACTTGCGCTACGGCTTGACCTTTCTTGCGATTTCACCCATCGGCAACGCTCCAGATGTCCTGAGCCAGCGGATCGCGAACATGCTATACAACATCTCTGTCGTATAGTTTTCAAGAATCATTTTGCCCACGAAAAGAGGACCAACGGATAATCTGGACGGCGCATCTTCCCCGTTGCGGAAACCGCGATGATGAGGCGCCATTGGAAAAGGCAAGTCAATGTAGCGACGTGCTTTCACCGTTGGCATGGCGACGGGCGACGGCCTTCCTTCGCGTTCGCGGCTGAGATTCAATTGCATCGGCAGGGGGCAGGAATGGCGAACGGGATCGGATATTTGCAACAGATGCAACCTACGAAACCGTTGAATGCACCGGTGCAGAATACCTTCCTCTGATTACCGCTTCCCGAACAAACCCTTCCTACCCATTCCGCCTCCGAGCGCACCCTTCATCACCCTCTCCACCTTCCGGAATGTCAAGCTTACCCGCGTCCCGCGCGTGGATACGAATCGTCCATCACGGACGATGGTTTCCTGGATCGCAGGATCCAGCAGAGTCAGGTTGGCAACGGGTACACTTGAGCTTTTTGCGTCGTCTGGCTTGTGCTCTTCCGAGTCGGATGTCGGTCCCACGAGGATATCCTCTGTGATTTCGCTGATTCCGTGAAGGTGCGATGCGTAGAGCGACGATGACAGGATCAAGAGGCTGCGTGGCTCGAGGTAGATTCGAGCGAGGGGCACAGCAGCGATCGCTCTACCGCTTGAGACGCTCGTGGTATCGTTGATATCGTCGTTGCCGCTTATTGAAGCCGAAACACTGGTTGTCAATGGTGGAGAAGGGTCGGTCGGGGATAGGTATTGGTAGATGTCGATGCATTGAGGAGAGGTCAGGGAGATAGTAGCGACGGCTGGATGATATGCTGGGCCGTCTTCGTGCGGCTGCGTGAAGCGGTGTGGGCGCACAACATTGATACGAGGTCCGGACGATAAACACAAGCATTCGCACGATCGAGGAAGATGAGGAGCATGTAATCAGCCACCTTCGCATGCATGGCAGCCCTTACGGTCATGTACTCACAGAGATTCCCTGTCCTGGCGCATACTCATTGATCAAAAGCTGATTCGGCATTCCTGTGTCAGCTTCTTTCACTGAGTCATCGCCTGGAGCAGCCTTGAAGACGTCCGTTGTGCACGTTATCCGGCTAATTAGATCTGGGCTGAAGGGAATATGCGATATTAGCTTTGCGAAGGCAGCTCGACAAGGAAAACTAACAAATCTGTACACCATGCCGGTAGCGCCTCTGGGATAAGGATGTTATTTTTCGTGAGGGAACCGCCTGATTATGGATGTTGGAATTACCGCATCGACAAGAACTTGCGAGGCGCATACCTAGGTATTGTAGTCTACAAGCTTGTTGTCAGGTACGGATTCAGTACGCAAGCGATTGCACATACCTTCTACCGGAAGCCACGGTTTTCCATCTCGGTAATGGCGATTCTGCAATCTGATCAGGTGTGAGCGACGGATTTGAATCGGAAAATCCCGTGAGGACGAACTTTGCGCTGCAGATACTCTTCTTCGGCTTCAGATATAAAGTTGGGAAAGTACCATGCCGATGGTGGGAGGCCAGGAATGTGGTGGGCGTCCGCCATGATGTTGCGCGGCCTGTGCGGATGAGCAGGAAACCTTAGGGACAGGCTGGACGACCAGTAGTGCGTGCTTCAACTTCTTGCGGTTGAAGCTCAAGGAGATTCGTCATGAGCGAGCGATCGAGAGCGTGTCTCACACAATACACCGGTACCTTTTTTGGTGTTGTCTATTCGCAATGACCATCGATACATGTCATCTGGAGTGTGGGTAACGGCTCGGTCCAGTCTGTGTGAGCTACGGAGAAACATGGTCATCAATGCCAGCTCGCAGGCTTTCAGGCGGGGTCGGCCTAGCGTTGCATGAGACGCGCAACCTATGTACCCATAAGTCGCTTTTCAGCTTTTATACATCCCGTTTCAGCACCCGGCAGAACACCTCGAAACTATCAACTGTCCATTTATGAATTTCGACGCCCTCGGAAGCTCATAGTACAGTACTTTCACGGCAAGATCGCCAGCAGTCCGAGCCTTCCAGCGCTGGATTCGAAAGGACCCTACCAAAGGACGCGAGTTGAAGGGTGCGAAGCGACTCGAACCTTTCACCTGCATCAAATGTTCTTGTCAGCCGCCTTGAAGTGTCTAGCAGCCAGCAGGATTTTCACATTGCGATTTGCGATTCGCGAGTAACCGGGGCACCGAACAACGGCAGATGACCGAGTCCGACAAATGAAGCGACCTCGATGTTCTCGAAGTCATCCGATCCACAACCCGCCTTTGTTTCTCCTCATACGCCATTGCGCTTTCATGGGCATTTCATGATAGTGGTCAGGAACAGGTGAGCGTGGATTTAGAATGCTCAACTTGACGGTCGATTTAGCGGTGGACGGAAGAGATTCATAACAGAAGTCGGCAAGACTCACCATCATGACGGCTCACATCCTATGTATGGACAGAATGAGCTTGCAACGCTTCCGGCCGAACATGGCGAGACGAAAGCAATAACGCTTCTTGCGACTTCGGATACAAAGTACACTCCTTTCTTTGAATATCGCAAGCTGTGCGCCAGACCAGTGGTCGTTGTGCATAAAATCGAGCGAGTACCTCTTCGAGGCGTCCCTGTGGGCCCTGTTCCGGGCTGGCTGGAAGGCGGGAAGGCCGGGAAGAATCGAACGATGCGTGGTGCGTCAAAGTCAGAGGTAGCAAAAGAAAGGCAAACCGTTGTAGTGAGCGCAGTATTATTCTCTTGACGCCTGGTATCCTTCACGATGGTGGATGATATGTCCTCTTGCAAAGGTCTCTGACGGTAAGAAAGGAATGCACTTTGCATTGAATGGCGGCAAACAGCGGCTCGTTCATTGCTTCTCGACGTGAGGTGATGGTTCGCGCTTGATGATCTGTGAGATATCAAAGAAGGCTCTGGTGAGGGATTTGCGCATGAGCACCGACGTGAAAGAAAGCTTTCCTCTCTCCATTGGCTCAGTACCAGGTCCAGAAACGTTTACATCCTGGGACGGAAAGGTGCACTGTCTTGATTGCTCAGTTCAAGCCATTCTTTTATTACATAAATCGAGGCGAAACATCGATACCTGCGTTCCTCTAGTACGGATGCTATGATACACCTCATGTTGTGGCTGTAGCGCTTGGGTATCCACCGCAAGACATGGTATCGACCATGGCATCAACCGTCGGCGGGCCTCATGAAGGCGTGCCGTCAAAGAGCGAGTGATCGACGTTTACGCCTCCTAACACCCATTTTACGAGCGGGAACGTCGGTCATGTTTCAGCCCATTCCAGCGGACGACGGGTATGGCTTTGGGATGTGTGCAGCTGGGTGAGGCATGTCGGTCGGTGAGTCGCGTACCGCGGATGCTTCGGATGCTTCCCTGCCAGCGCTCGCTCGCATCCCCCATGCGGGCGTCTGATGGTCTTTGGGTTCTCGTTGGCTTCTTTTACACTTGATTTATAGTATTCCTGTTCGTCGTCTCTGCTCTTTCAAACTGTTCACAAGCTGTGCCCATCACTGGTGTACTCGCTCCGAACACCGTCGCAGGCTCAGACGTCTTGACCCATCAGCTTTATCGGTCGGTTTCGCCTCCTTTCCGTTACTCTGGCGAATGATGGCTGATCCGTTGACTTCGAATAGGCTTGTGGGCTCAGTGCATATACCGCATACGTAAACAATCCGCAATCACATTGCCTGTTCAATACCCTCATCAACCATTGCAAAGTATCGATCAGCTAGGTCTAGAATACCAAATAGGTCAGTCGCGTCTCTTGATGTATGGCTGTCTACGTGGATTTGGGCTGATTTGCGCTGTTGCCATCAAGCCAGCTCGCCTCATCATACATTGTGCATAGCTTGGTACACGTTGTCACGTTTGACAGCGACGCATCGACATAGTGCAAACGTAGCCAGCAGCCATCAACTTATTCTCGTTCGTCACACCTCCTCTCGGATTTCTAACCGTGTGATAGCTGATAGTCCTGATGGTTACACAGACCGCATACCGTCCAATCGTTCAACAGCATCAGCACTATACTGCATACGTCCCTTCCGCCGTGTGAAAACAGTCCTCACATACACAATCGCTCGAAAGTATCAGCACCATACCGCAGACACCGTATTCGGCGATTCAAATACCTATATCGAGAACCAACAAGCATAGCAATTCCCATCTTTCTCAGCTATATTCCGTAAGTCTGAACCCGCTGTCACGTCGCTCCGATATTCGTTTAGCTGACTCTAGTAATCATTTAGGCCCTTGTCTGAATACCTGCATATCACTTCACACAATGCTATCATCAATCCTGTATAATCCAACATTCAAAATGCAAGCCGCACTCAACACGGCGTTCACCGCCATCAAAGCCATCGGCGCCTTTGTCTCCAACACATTTTCCTTCTTGTTCAAGACTCTCTCATTGCTCCGCTGCATCATCGTACTGGTCCTCGGACACCTCACATGGGTTCCCGATAAAGGACCCGAATATGTCGGATACGCCATCTGCCTCTGCCTCCGATTCATCCTCTTCTGCTGGTTCCTTGTGCATTGCAAAGACGAACGCGAACGCCTAGAAGAGTTTGAACTGGAATGGGAACAGGAGATTCCCTACATCGTCGCTTACCAGTGCAAGTTTCTCAATTTTCTCGGTCGCTGTACTCCGGATGGAGGACACTCCATGCCGGGGGGCAAAATCGACCTTGTCGACGATATCGACGACGACGTTCCCCTAATCTGGTGGAATCGTATCATCCGCTTCATCCGCTTCATCGGAATGAGCATCCGCTTTCTCGCAGACATGATCCTCGTCGCCTTCGCCATTCTCAGATTCCTCTTGGCCCCGCTCTTCAGCATGCTGAGGCGAGTTCAACAGTTCTGCAAAGAACACATCGATATCCGACCGATCGACATTATCGGTCTCTTCGCCATAATTTTGACGCTTCGAATCGCCCGCATCTTGGATGAATGTTTGTGGTCCGCCTGCCGCAAAGTGAATGCGCGGATACCGGTCGTCCGTCTACTGCGAGTGGTATTCGGATTCATTCGTCAGAGCCTCGCCTCCGAAAAACCTCCGCCGCCACCGCCACCGTCATCTACGGGAATCTATGGTTTCATTGTCAACTATGAAGGATGCATTTGGATCGCAGCCTTTGCCCTCTTTGTGGCCTTGCTTCACTGGAATGAGAGCCGCGAGCGTCAAAAACAAGCGGAAATTGAAAGCGAGCAAGATGAGTACGACGTTGAAGATCTCTTGTGAAATTGTGTTTCGCTTTGGCTTTGTGTTGACTCGATGTATCGATACCATGATCTGCCCAAAAATAAAATGATAAAAAAACGGCTTGATCGCTGTAAACTTTGTATATGGACTCTATACGCGAATTATGAAATGATTGTTTCGTTTGAACAAAGGAATGATAATCACCCGGGGCAAATCAAGAAGGTCATGGTATGACATTCACCTAGCAGCCGCGCACAAGATACAATCGTATTACGATATGACAACCTCCTCGGTTTCGTCGATAATCTCCTCAACCCATTCCTCGACCGTCTCACGCTCCTCGTCGGCTTTGACGACGGGCGCGGCAGCCAATCCAGCCTTTTTCCTCTCAGCCTCGAGGTCCTTTGTCCTCTTGGCACGCCAAGCGTTCCATTCGTCAATGAGTCGGCGTCGGTGCGCGATGAGTTCGGCGGAAACGTTGCTCTCTTCGGCGGCATCCTCCTCATCGAATCGCTTGCTGTATTCACGCAGGTTCTTTCGGATCTTCTTCTGCTCGTCCTTGGGCAGCAAAGTTGCGGGTCGTGGCCGCCACAGGAATTGCTTGAACTTGTCAAGCTGGTTGCGCGACAGGTCCTGCCCCTTGAAGTCCCAAATGGTGTATCCAGGTTCAGGCTAAAGAGCAGTCAGCACGGAAACTGAGAAGCATGACGCAGGCTTACAGAGTTTCGGAAAGCGCTGGCCTCTGATGCGAGGTATCGTCCAGAAGGATCCCACGCGATCTCGCTCATACCGTAGTGCTCGCCCGTTCCCAAGAGCGTCATGCTCGATCCCGGGTCCGTTTCGCTCTTCTGGGCCTTGTCGTCTGTGGAGAAGTCGACGTCCCAGAACTCGAGATCGTGCTTGATGGAAAGACCGATGGTGGCCAATACGATGAATCGACCCTTTGGCGACCATCGAATAGTGTTGATACTCCTGTTATCCAGACGTCCTGAGAAGAGCGTTGTCAGACGAAACTTGAAGGTCAAAATCGGTTGAACTCACGCAACAGTCGGTAATCGCCCTTCTTGGCGTCAATGTGGTAAATGTCGACATTGTTCTTGGGCAACTGTCCTGGCGGCAAAACGACATTCGGCTCGTTGGTAGTGACCATGGCGAATCGGCTGCCCTTCGGCTCCCATGCGAATTGCGTGCAGACCTCTGGAACGCGTCGGGATGATCAGCCGCAGTAATCGGAAGCCATCCGGTTTCACTCACCCTTAAGCTCGATAGCCTCAATTGGGTAATCCTTCTCCTTTACACGGAACAACTCCAAGTTGGACTGGTTGACCTTCTTGGATCGGTTCAGCCTGTCGACCTTGCAGCACAGGTACGATCCCTGGTCCTGCCAATGCAGCTTGACCTGGAAGAGATAGGTATAAGACAAGCTCGAAAGCCAAGACATTGGGCACTCACGTCCGCAACGTTGAACAGGTTCTTTTGACGCAGAATCTTCCTGCTCGGGACCGCCATCAAGCTGACACGCGCCGGCTGATTCTCCACTTCGGGTGTCCAGAACGCAATCATGTTCTCCTTGCCGTTCGGGGACAGATCCCTGTCAGGACACCACTCAAAGTCCAAAACGCCATCAATCTTGATCGACTTCTTGTCGAGCAAACCCATGTTGGGCGCCTCGTAGACAGAGATTTGCGAACCCATGAGGCATCGCGCGACATACTTGTCATCGGGCGACCATCGCAGCAACGGCCATGCAAGCTTTCGCGGTGCGGGAAGATCCTTGGGATCCACACCGGCGGGCGGCGGAGGCGGCGGTGCCTCACCGGGGAAAGTTCGCAAGAGGAGACCAGTCTTGACCTCCCAGACGGCAATATGGTTCCCCTCATCTTCGGGCGAGAATCGTCGAGGATCCGGCGCAGCATCAGCATCGGCCGGGACGTGAGCGACGATGGGTTCGGGCGCAAACGTGACGAGGTAGTTTTCACACGGCGAGAAGTCGACGAGTCGGACTCCCGGGTGGGTGAATCGGTGCGGTTCCGAGAAGGACTTGCCTTGCCAGAGCGCGACACCCATTCGGTGCAGAGTGGTGAAGTAGGTTCCGAGCGGCGACCAGGCGACGAAAAGTTCGGCCCACTTGGGGTTGGGCTCGACAGCACGTTCAGCAACTGCGTTTCGGCCGCACCAATTGATCTCGACGGTGGTGTCTCGGAAAGTAGCAAACTGGTCTCGTCCTGCGGGGTCCGCTAGCCATGACCGGAGGTGTTCCTAGCGAGCCTGTTAGTTGCTTCGTATTGATAGCGATCTTTAACTCACCTTCTCGGAAGGCTGAGAGTCCGCGGGCCAGTTCTTGGGCGTGTCGCCCTCCTCAATTGTCAATGATGCGTATCGCTCGATTTCTCCAAAACGGTTGACGTAGAGCCTGTTCTTACCGAACAGGAGCTGATCCAAGCTTCGCAGGGCCTGCGTAGCGGTCTCAGCCGAGGGGTACGTCAAGAACATGTAACTGGCAATGACATGCGTCAATGGTCATTCACAAGCGCGGCGACCGAGACTCACCCCTTGCTTTCGCCCTTCTGGCTGTCCCAGGGCATCTCCATATCAGAGTACGATCCATCTTCGTTCTCCTTGCCCGACAACGGCGCGCCGGCTTTGGCGAACGTCGACCTCAGTCTGTCGAATAGCTTTTTCTTCTTGCTCTCGTCGACAATGGGGACATTGTCGATAACGAGCACGTTGTCGAATCCGTCAAGCGGTGAGACGGCGTACCTAGAATTATGGGATTAGCAATGTGTCGAGTAGGAAAGGATTCCGGTTGCTATGTCTAGATCGACGTGATCGAGCAGGACCAGAGCAATTTGACAGCATCACACAATTGACGAGAAGGCATAACAGCCTGGACATGTAACATGCTGCGGTGAGAGCTTCCATGCCCAGACGCGAGGGAAACTCCAGACGCGAGCCTTCGTGCCAAAAAGAAGGCCGTCCGTTCAGGCGGACGCAATCCGCCTTCATTTCCCCAAGTACGACAGCAACGTTTCACCAGCGTCCTTCAGCCCACGCCTAAGTCCGCCACATAGAATCTACCGCAACGCAGGAAATGACACTTACTTCTCCTCGATCTCCGAGTAATCAATGTCCAGATCCTCCTCCTCCTCCCTTCCGTTCACCTTACTGCTTCCCGCTTGATTTTCCTGCACGGCGACGGGCATTTTATTTTTTTTGACGGAGCTGACGGCGTGGTCGTGTGTTTCCGAATATGACGGATACGACGACGGGTACGTGACGGCAGCGATGTAGCTCGAAAGAGTCTCCGTCGGACAATGGTGAAACGCAACTTGGGCTGATACTTTTTCGCTGAGATTGCAGCGAGGATTTAGCGCGTCGATCAGGGTTTGGCAAGAAAGCGCGTGTGAGCAGAAGTTGAGGGGTCATTTGGCGGACAGCGTGCAGGAGTGTCCGGAGGCGCAGTCAACATGGTTGTAGAAGGTCGTATACTACTACTGAACAGAATGATTAGCAACCCAACAATGAATCGATACGGAGAGAGAGGCCTCGTGAGCACCTAAAGGACTGGTCAGAGTGATTTTGTCGCGAAAAAGAAATGCCAGTAAAGAAGCATCTTTAGTGTCTGGCGATCGCGGCCAGACTTTGCGAACTGTGCATTTGCGTCACGATAATGACAGGGAGCCGTGGAGGTCTGACGTGCGTACTCAAACAGTGGTATGGCTCGCCAGGCGAAACAGCGGCGATATATGCTCTTCCGAGGACACCGACAGACACGAAAGCTAACGCAACAAGAAAATGTCAAACGATGCGAGGGCTTCAAGCGTTTTGTATCCGGAGTCTCAGATTCATCATGATCATGACTTGGTCTGAGTCTGCTCAACTGTTGGTCACATTATTCATACGGCCCTGCAGCTGCCTTTGCAAGCTATCAGCACGCAATTACACCCGGGCGTACGCGTTACGCAACTCACCGCTCCAAAGTCGTTGTTAACTTTGATGTTTGTGGTTGAGAGTGTGATATCAGTCTCTTCTTTGTGTGATTTGCGCCTCATACTGAATGATCAAGTCCAAGCTCAAGTAGTTCTCAGCGTGACCGTGCGGTAAAGCAGAACGAGCCGGAAGGAGAAGCCAAGATTGGTCACCAGAAACACAATGCATTCGTCGCGAGCCTTGAGGAGCAAATTTCATGCTTGACGTAAGCGTATCTACGTACAACTGTGCATGTAGGCGGGAAAGATGCGATAGTGCAGTACATATTGTTCACCCGCAGAGCTATTTTTTTACTCCTCTCCACTAGAGAATAAAATTTTTCATGACATTCTGGTGCAGTTTTTCAGCGACAAGCTGTTATCATCTGTCGTTCGTCCCGTAGATCACACGGCAAAAAGGTCGAGCTACTGCGACTGTCCCGGTCCACTAGACACCCCGTATTTTCTGGCGGGAGAGAGCTCTTCCACAAATACGCTTTCGAATCTCTTGTATTTGACTGACCAGAACGAATCCGCTTCAGTGATATCCGGCGAGAGAATACCCTCGAGCGCTCCTGTCACCAGATTCTCCGGGTCGCTTGTAGACAGGGTGAGTCTGAAGAAAGTGCAGCGCATGTACCGCCAGGAGAAAAATTTCGGTTTGCTCTTGATGATTGGCCATAATTTCTGGTAATATGACGCTGCAGCGTGCATGAGCTCTCCCATTTCGGCCTCAGTGGCAGAGGAACCAAGTACGTGTATCGAGACCTCCAAATTCTTGAAGGAGGTGATGGCCATCGTCAACTTCGAATGGGGATGTTGGGAAAGATTATGAGTGAAGCGAGAATGGTCAACAGAATATCCTAGACTCACACCTTCTAGGCAGACCTTGAGAGAGCGCTCGCTTCCGTTCGTCAACGCGATATGGATAATTTGAAGAGCTGTGCCCCAGGACCCGTGTAAATGTTCACCACGAAATTCGCAATCGCAAGGTATATTCCACGCGAGATGACCCGCTTGGGCAGAGCACCGCAAGAGTAGCGAAAGCTGTCGCAAAGTGTTCTCCGCTCTACTAGATGCCGAGATTGAAGATTCACAGCGGACAAATTCGATAGCAAGTACAGGGCAACCATTCCCAAGCGGAAGCATGTGCCGTCCTTGCTCCTTTCCCAAAACGCAACCGTTCTCGACAAGTTCAACGAGCCATAGCGATCGAATGGACTGTCGAATACGAGAATACTGGGAGCATACGGCATTTGCCAAAAGATCTGCCAAAGTGGTTGCACTAACGGGTTGCCGGATGTACAGACTCCAAGGTTGTGACGCGCGAAGACTCGTATTGAAGAGATAATCGGAACGGCGTCTGTAGATGAGCACGACCACGTTGGGGAAAGCGAGAAGAGGGAACAATGACCAAGTTGTCTCAAGCACGAGATATCTAGGTAGGTTCCGATTAGGATATCAGCTGAAAGTCGCGTGGGATGGAAAGCGAGCATTCTCACAACTGACTTCGTGTGCATCAAGTTCTTTCTCTCTTCTACACCGATTCGCCAAAGCAATTCCCACTTGTTGATTCCGGACTGCCACCACCCTTTATCGCCGTCCAGAATGACCGTCTCCCACAAGACTGGCGTAAGCTCTTGCTTGAGCAGCTTGTTACCTACAGCAAGAGCCGCCAAGGTCGCATAGCTGTTTTGTCCTGCCAAGAATCGACCGATGATAACGAGAACCTCTAGTGGAAGCGTCGCGGTACCCTAGAAAATATGTGATGAATCATGGGTGAGATTAACATTCAATAAAGGACGGCAGGCGACAACCCACATGCAACGGCAGCTTGCCGATCTCCACCTTTTTGAGAAGCAATGACAACAGTTCAACAGAATCATCCGAAACTGCGGAACTCGATATCTTGGGTCTCGCTCTGTCGTTTCCCAACCTCGCATCGTAGGGACAAAACCGATGTTCAGTCTGCTTGAGCCGCAACGGTCTGGTAAAAGAGGGGCTGCCACATAACCTGGACCTTTGTCTCTGTGTGTCGGTTTCGAGGCTGCTTGTCATCGTGCTTGGAAGTCCAACTGATGTTGCGAGTCTGCTACGACTTTCTCCTTGACGAGCGATGCCGTTCCAAAAGCGTTTCGGTGTGATGCTGGCTGATGAGGATATACCCCCAGAATCAATTCTGATTGGTCTGCTTTGTATCAGAGCATGTAAATTCGTTCTGTATTGGGACCTGGGTTCGCACCTTGAAGATCGCTGCAAGACTTCTGTCGGATCTCGCACGGCGGGTGCCTCTACTCGCTTGTACGGTGTAGCGTCGATTGTCTTGAGGAATTGGCAGACACGGCCAAAGGACTGATGTGGTGGCCAGAAACGCGTGGGATGGTTGTTATGCTCGTGAGCCGCGGAAGGCGCAATTGCTAATGCGACGCCACCAAGGAGGCGTCAACGCGGACTCGCGTACGGCAACGTTGATGTTATCGGAGTAAGAAGGGGCATGATAGGCGAAGGGGTCGAAATAAAGCAATTAGAATGCATCGATATGGTGAAAGTATCAGCAACAGCAACAGAACGCAAGATACCAAGCTTCCATCAATTTGTACATTGATGTCAAAGGACCTTTAAGACGGAAGCAACGCGCACATCACGCCTCGTAGCATAGTTGACTTGTTCCTAGCAGCTTTCCTAGGCTATAGAGGTTTGATGAGCTGTCTAATGAGACTGCTGCAAGACACTGATCTGCAAGACACTCATCATGATCAGTTAAACAAGGCATCTCCCTTCACACTCGTGCTCATATGTAAAGGAGTGACTTAGCGATGGAAGAGGGACTAAGTGGTGATGGGAAAATCGACCGAGGAAGAAACGAGGCACGGAGGCAATGGGTTTCGAGAGGCACCGAAGAATGAGGGTCTTCGAGCACAAGCATTGGATTGATGTGTGCGCTGAAGCGCAATACGCTGAGATGCTGCCTGCGGTCAAGACAGAGCCTGATGGCAAGGATGATGAAGTAGACCATCCCTCCGCGAGTCCGGCGGTCCGACTGACATGTACCGCGCTCGTAAACTGTTTTCCTTTGCAAGCGACGTCGTCATCCTTGGGACCCATTCTTTCTCAAACGCATTCTCGAAGTCTCTAGGAATACGCAACGCGTTGACGCGCGACAGCACGAGCCATATGAAGGCGTTTGACAGAGCGGCAAAGGAGTCCTTGACACGTCCGGAGAGCTTGCTGGTATCTGTGTCTCCATGTTTTGTATGGTACACCTACGCAGTTGACGTAAATGGCCATTACTCTAGAGGTATCTCGCTTCTCTCGTCATTAGGATTACGGGACTATTTATTCTGCTTGTACGAAGGGATTGGCAACCTCTGTTTTCAAAACAAGATAGAAGAAGGTCAGCAAGGGGAACAGGACCCATTCAGCACGTGAAGCCGAACCTTCATAGCCATCCATTGGACTGATAACGACGATCGTTGGACCTCTGAGAACCACTAGACCCAATTTCCGCCCCGGGCGTCCCTCTGTATGGAGACACGGTGATCAGTCATATCGTAACTCAGGAGTAATCGCAAACATACCTGTCGGTTCCTCCCTTACTTCATCCAGCACCAGATTCTGCAACTGATCGTACCCTTTCAACACACCAACGACCTCCCTCCCGCCCTGAAACTTGACCCTAATCTCCTTGTCCACGAAACGTCCCAAATCCAAGATGGCTTCACGCGGCTTCTTTTCCGATGCGGCGCCGCCGTTTGCGTTGGATCCTCCACGGCCGCCTCCCCGTCCTCCACGGTTGCCTCCACGGTTACCGCCTCGACCCTGCGTGCGGAACAGCTTAGCCTTTCAGGAGCTTTCACAGATAAAACAGCACTTACTCGTTGTTCAGACATGATCACCGTAAAGATACGCGGTGTTTTGGGTGTTATGCAGATTCGCCGGAGGGAGCAGTACTGCCGGTGAGATACTGACTTCCGAGTCGATGAGGCGAAATGCGGGAGGATGCAACAAACGGCAAGAGACTTCAGAGCTGTGAACAGGACATCGACAACGACCGAAAGCACGGTCGATCATCATCTGCCTCGAGAATGGGCGCGGATTCAAACGCTCCTTCATGCAGCTTACCTAATGCTCATGATTGTCGGTCTACACCGTTCGAGAGTGGATTTCTGCGATGCATCAGGTATGAACATGAGATGTCAGAGATATCAACTCGACATCGATAACATCTCTCGAGATCAGGCACTTGTACGACGACCAAAACGTCAAGATACGGTCTGCTGCCCTGCCTCTTCAAGAGTTGATCTCAGAAGGCCCGATCGGGGCGTCGTCGCCGCTGCCACGCACGACCCGCTTGCGATCCTCACGCCGATCCTCGTCGCATAACCTGACAAGATGGAGGAAACGACACTACTTGCACAGCCGGCAACAGATCCATATCCATATCTTGACACGCTAAATCCTGCGCAACGGACAGGTATCTAGTCATTATTGCCGACTTTTGCGTTAAATACTCATATTCTATGCTTGCTCGACTCTAGCTGTTACATATCCACCAGATGCACCGCTTCAAGTCCTGGCAGGACCGGGGTCTGGTCAGTCTGATGTTCGGCGATGGATATTGCCAAACTCATATTCATACTTCTATTAGGAAAGACCAAGGTGTTAACGGCACGCGTGGCGTATCTCATTCATCATTTTGGATTAACACCACAAGAGGTCGTTGCCGTATGTTCGGCTTCTCATGTGTTCATTCAGCTCCAGCTAAATTAGTGATTCATGAGCAGGTGACATTCACGAACAAAGCTGCATTGGAGATGAAGAAGAGGTTGAACGTACTGCTAGGAGAGGTTGCAGGGAGCAAGCTCGTGCTCGGTCAGTCGACACATAAAGAACGCGGTGAGCCCAGCCTAACATCTGCATAGGCACATTCCATGCGACTTGTGTCAAATATCTACGAAAATACGGCAAGCGGATCGGACTAAACAACAACTTTTCAATTATTGATCAGGAAGATGCGTATGTACTTGGATGCTGTGGCCCAATAGTGAAGCTGATTCTTTTCTTACAGGAAGAAGCTGATGTCCGGCTTCCTAAAGCCCATAGCTCAGGATCTCAAAGAAAGACATATTCCATTGAAGCCGCAACAAGTGCTCAGTGATATCTCCAATGCGAAAGCCAAATCGGATTCACCTGCAGCGATGCGTCTGCGTGCCCAGGCGACAAATAACCAGATCCTGACGGTCATTGCTGACGTGAGCCTGTTTGAAATGACAACCAAATCCAGCAGCTGAATTTGAATTCTCTGCAGCTATATGAGCAGTATGAAAAAGCATTAATTGAGCTCGGAAGTCTCGACTTTGACGATCTCTTGGTGTACGGACTGCGTTTGCTGCGCAAAGACCCTGAAGTTGTGTCGAACATCCAACATGTCTTGGTAGATGAATTCCAGGTAAGCTTGGCCTTGAGATTACGCTCTGCGGGGGTTCTGATCTCGTGTAGGACACCAATACGATACAGTATAACTTGATGAAGATGTTTGCCAAGCAAGGCAACGTGACCATCGTGGGCGATCCAGATCAATCCATCTACAGTTGGAGAGCAGCAGGTGAGTGGCAACGGTACATTGAATCCAGTTCTTCTCATGCCTTTCCACCAGACATCGAGAATTTGCGCCATATGAAACGAGGTCGGTATTGAATGCGCGATTGTACAGCAGGCGTCTGACAAAGTTTCTGCACAGATTACCCCAACACCGAAGAAGTGCATCTTGAGCAAAATTACAGATCGACCGGCGCCATTTTGGACGCTTCTATGGCTATTGTAACGCAAGGTAGGCGGGATCGTAAGTACACTCGCACGCAGAACTTAATTACCCGTTGCAGATAAAAGCCGAATAAACAAGGGACTCTACACCGCATTCGGCAAGGGTGTTCCCGTCACACTCAAGCAAACCCCAAACGGATTTTCAGAAGCAGACTATATCGCGGACGAAATTCATAGGCTACGAGCGCAGTCCGGTAACATGCTGAGCTTTGACGACTTTGCAATTTTGCGTACGTTCGCTGCAGTATCCAGATATGTGCAACAGGCTGACCTGGTAAGACTCGATGTTTCTAGTCCGCTACAACGCGCTTTCGCGAGTACTGGAAACTGTCTTGCAGAAAGCGCAGATTCCAACTAGATTAGTGGGCGGTCACAAGTTCTTTGAGCGTCTTGAAGTCAAGGATATTCTGGCATACCTTCAGCTCATTGACAATCCACAATATCATGCAAGTGATCACAAATCGTGGACGTTTGCAGTCGCTGACGTCACCTTCTAGCCAGCATTCGTAAGAGTAGTCAATGTACCGAAGAGGGGAATAGGCGACAAGGTGAATATCAAACTATTCCCTGCTTGAGCTCCACTAAATCGGCAATAGTCTCTGCAAGCGATCCAAGATAGAGCTAGGGCGAATGGCGTCACGTCGATGGATATCGCCGAAAGAATTGCCGATGGGGACGAGCCGTGTGACTTGTCAGGAACTCAGAAGAAGAATCTGAGCGAGTTTGTGCGCGTTATCCGAAAGATGCGGGTCCAAGCAAAAAATGTAGGTTGCAATAGCAATACGTGGAGTCTCGAAGCTGACTTGGCCGATGGCAGGCCACATCCGTGGTCGAGCTCATCGAAAATCTACTGGAAGAAATCGGCTATGAAGCATATTTGAGGAGAACTCATGCGGATGCTGATACTCGGTTGGAAAACGTGAAGGAACTGGTTAGTCGTCCGATTTCCGATCTTGGCTGTTACTAACCCTGTGCGGTCACTCAGATATCTTATGCAGTTCTTGTCGGGAAGGAGCAAGCAGATAACGCAGCAAACGTGTCCGCGCCTTCCACTCGAAAGGCCGAAGGAGAAAATGCAAGTAAGAAGCAAGAGATTCAGTCGCTTCCCCCTCGTGGCAAAAAGCGAAAGGCTACATGGGAAGCTGGCATGGAGGTAATTGATTTGGAATACGAGGAAACGGAGGAGACCGATGATTTACCAGTTGAAGTCATTGACGATGACGCGGATCTATCGTAAGAAAAAATGCACTACTCCTGATGGCGAAGCTGACGGCTTAGTCGCCTTTAGTTCAACGCCACTTCGGTCTTTCTTGGAAGCATCGATGCTGGCAACAGATGCGGAAACCGAGGACGAAAATCTGGCGACACCAGTGAGCAGCTACCCGTTGTAAATGTGGTCGCGCAGCTGATCATCTACAAAGCGTGTCACGATCTGTACGGTACATGCCGCGAAGGGACTTGAATGGCCAGTTGTATTCGTGCCCTGCGGTGAGCATCCCCAGTGGGACGTCACGGCCTGAACTGATGCTTTGCAACAGCTGAAAAAGGTGTCTATCCTTTTGTCAAGTCTACGGATGAGGCCCAAGTGAACGAAGAGAGGTGAGTGGACTATGTGTATGCCCGTATTCCACTTATGCAATTTTCTCAGGCGTCTACTTTACGTCGCTATGACTCGGGCGCAAGTCGTACTAGTGAGTAGAACGCTTGTGCGGGCTTCAGTATACTAAAGCGCCTCGCAGGAAATCACGCATGCGGAAAGGAGAATGCTAGGAAAAGACGAAATCGAGAAAGAGCAAAGCCCGTTCATCAGAGACGCAGACGTGGAAGGGACCAAGGTTAGTGACACAACTCATTCGAGATGCCTGGTCCCATCCGTTTTGCCGCAGGTCTTCGCCTCTAGCCGTCCAGCAATATCTCGTGCAGAACGAGAGCTGATGGCGGGCGTACTCAGCCGAATGGCTATTCCAGAGGAGGAAGTCCTGAAAATGGCGCGCGCGTAGTAAGTGTCACGAATGTGAGCCATATCTGGCTGATAGTCTCCGTCTAGTGCTCTTTCTACCTCGAGTGTCAAACGGTCTTGGGAACAGCCCGCATCTCAGCGCTCAGTGCAGCCAGGCGCCGCCTTTTATCATAACTCGCATAATAAGGAGTCCCGTGCCCAAGATTATTGGAATTCTGACAAGGACGAGTACGCGCTTCCTGACATGCCGGAAATGTCTCACAGTCAACCGGCGGCTGGCTTCATGTCAGCTTCGCAGTTCCGATCTCAGGCTCCAGACGCGTCGACTCAATTGCCAAAGGCGAGCGAGCGAATGCGTCAGGTGCAGTATTCGCAACCCATATTTGCTGGAAGTGAGCGAGCATGGAACAAAGTCGCCCCGCAACCTTTTTCGTTCGGAATGCCAGCCGACATGTCAATCACGAATTCCGTTCCAAACCTTAACGCATCATTCCAGACAGCGCGATCAGCCAGCGCAAACAACGCATTGTTGAAGAATATCGGTCTTCCGCCACCTATCGGTGCTGCTACCAGCGCACCACCCAAGCCGAATGGTCTTGCCACACCCGGCCTGAATACCCTTCAGAGCTCCTTTTCAAGTTCACTCGCATCGCTTAAGACGCTGGGTATGCCCGACATCAAGCCTTCCGCGGCTAGTACCACTACGACTTCTGCCGGTTCTAGGACAGGGCAGCCTCTACGACGCCTAGGGATGGGCCGCCCTGCTCCGTATGGAGCTGGCAAACAGCAAAAATAGATATGCAGTTGCTGTACTTATGCTTATAAATTAAATAGCCGTGGGGGAAGGGCAGTGAAGTTGTATGCTTACAGCGGCTATAATGAATCTGCTGCTCCCGGAGCCGTTACAAGTCTACGACGGATTGTGTGATACTCGCCGCTAGACAGTATGCCCAACCGCTTGTGTGGTAACGTTGCACACGTTGAGGGATATGGCGTCAATGATCGTGTTGAACTTTCGCTGCGTACTCCTTTCATGCCGGCGTACTCCTTCCAGGCCGATATACGAGTACGCAGCGAGTCATCTGGAGCTATGAGACAGGCAGCATTGGTTGTATTGGGGGAAGTAACAACTTCCTTCACGCTCCTTTCTTGTTGTGTCGATATGCCTCGACCGCGATAGGTTACCCTTGTTGATGCTTCTGTCGAGCTCCTTGCTTTGATATCCTCAGTATGGTAACTGTATTTTGTCAACATTCCGGTGTGTCCGGCTCAGGAATGCTAGAGCAATGGCTTTCTTTCACCAGCTTTTTTCAGCTTCCGAGAATTCCGAGAACACAAACAGAGAGGATCTCGAAGCAAGCGTAAATACTTAGGGCAAACTCGCCGAATTGGATCTTTTCCAGCCGAGACACGTGGGGAAATGACGTCAATCACGGATGCAAGTTAAAACACCAGCCAGAATGTCCTGCAGACTGTCAACAAGCAAGATGAGTTCCGCAGTTCGAGGAGCACTACACCAGCCTGTATACCGCGGTAGCGCCGCACTCCATCAGTATAACCCTCACGCTACGGCCGGACGGCTCCGCGAGTTGGTAAGGCTAGGCTTAGAACTCTCTGGCTATCCCTCTGCCGACTCGCTGCTGTTGACCTCAGCCAAGCTAGCGTCAAAGAAGGCTTTCTTGTCCAGCTCTCCGTCGGCTGTCACTTCCTCTCTGTAGAAACAACAACACTTACCTGTTCATCCACCCTTGGCACTAATATAGGCAGGACAGCCTCAGGATTCAGCTGCTATCTCTCGGATTTGCGCAGTCGCTCCAAGCAGAGGTACCGTACCGGCCGATATGGTGTAGAGCAGCTTTTCTTCGCGTATCTACTGTTATCAGACACTTCTGTCCCTTTTCTATACCATCCGCGATGATGTCATAACTCGCCATCACCAAGATTCTTTCGGGAGGCTTATAAGAGGCAAAATATATAAGCAGCCCGTGCTCAACCGTAATCTATCCGTCCCCCGTGCTGCAACTTACTATCGCGCATTCCAACAACACCAAAGCTCAACAAACAATCAGCCATGGGTAACGTGAGTATCATCTGCCGTCTTCATTTGCTTTCGATCACGAGCTGACTCGAGAACGCTTTCTTTCAGGTTTTTTCCGCCATCGGCCGAGGTATCAATGCCGTCATAACAGCTATCGCCTCCGTCTTCACCGCCATCGTATCAGGCATCACCAGCGTACTAGTAGCCATTTGGAATTTCATTACTTGTGGAATGTGCTCCGGTGGTCGACGAGGCGGCCGCAGAGGTGGAACTGTATAGAAAGGGCCTGGCGGAAGTCAAATGCTTGTGAGCATACCCCTTGCATGTCATGGTGGACTGTCGCTGATTCGACTTCAGTGAAAGCAGTTTCCCCCAGGCCAGAATGCTAGAGAATTCTCGCGCCGATTCCGTCTCTTTCACCATATCAAATGGCCACTGTATCCATATACGATGACACCTATAATGATCTGAACGTTCAAACAAATTGTCACAATGAAGTCCCCACAATATTGCCAAGGATTGCCGTCAGGTTCGTGTACCACGCCTTTTCGGTTGGTTTGCCTTCCTTTTCCTTCCTCCCACTCGCGAACAATTCCCAGCATGCCACGCCTGCAAATTCTGGATGGCCCCTGGTTATCTGTGCTATTGCCTGCCCAAGCTGATCCAGATCCACGAAACCGTGACCATGGACAGGCGAAGACAAGACCGCCAGCACGAGTCGGCTCGGATCGAACCCCGTTTCGACCAATTTCTCGTAACCCGCAGCGTCGCCGGCGCTCCCCCATCCATTGTAGAACTGAACGTGGTACCAGTTGATAAGATGCCCGCACGTCGCCTCCAATCCCGAATAGTCCAAGAGCGAAAGCTCTCGTCCGCCTTGCAAACCCGGGGCCATCGGAGACATGGTGACCAGAAAGCTTTTCGGAAAATCTTGCCGTATGCGTCGGATGAATCGTTCGGCGCCGCTCTGTGTCATTGGTTCCTCCACGTCGAGGTCGAGGCCGTCAAATTGTTTGCGAATCAACAGATCGCGGACCAGTCCGTATGCGATTTCAAACCGCTCTCGGTTACTCTCGAACGATCCAGGCGCGTAGTCTAATTCGGATATGGTACCGTGCGCCGCTCCTCCTATCAGCAGCAATGTCTTGACACCCTTGGCTCGAAGTGCGGCTTTTTCCTTCCAGACTTCGTCATAGTATGCGTCGTAGGGATCGTGGTCATTGAGTGTCAGGTGCAGGCGCCGTTTCTTGCGTGGTTTTGGCGGTTCAGGTTTGTCTGGATCTTGAGTGTCCTTCGGGTGCCGCTCCTCCTCGTATGTTACATTGATGTGCAATGCGGCAAAGACCACATGTGTGACAATCGGCGTGGGATCCTCGATTAACGGCAGGATTGATTGCAGTTTTCCTTCATAGTGGTACGTCTGGTGATAGACAATCAGCTTTTTGCTTCTGGATTCTGCCGCGAGTAGAAGAAGATGAGCATCTAATGCTAGTGAGAAAAAGCTACTCACCTGGGATCCGCATGTTGACTGTCTGCCGCGAAATAGCGAGTTGCCTGTGTGTCCCGTTAGACAGAAGGTGACATTGGTTTTCTGGATCGACCGAGACAGCCGTATACCAGGTCTGGACGACAAGACAGCTCGTATCGTGTCTGGTGATAAGGACGTGCGATGTGACGTTCCCCGTTCTTCAGGATGTAGTATCTGCGACATGCCCACCATCCGTCAAGGTTCCCGCACAAGGCATCGCTTGAAGGCTGCTCGAACAGCTGCTCGACGCCGAATCGGTCCGGCCTTTTGGGTCAGGGGGCACCTTTGTCCCGATGCATCCTCCTCTTACTCTACGGTACTCGTGTTGACTGGCCTGTCCCAATGTGGCCGGCAAAAGGTGTTTCCTTCTACAGGTCAATCTCTACAGGTCAATCACATCTCTTGAGCCAATGCCTCGTCTCAAGGTGAAGGTCTGGGCAATATTGGAGGAATTGCCCATCGCCTGCGTCTCGAAGCGCAGATAATACATAGACCATCTGTGAGGCTGATACCCTGTGACGACCTCAAGGTCATGTGTTGGCAATCCCGCTCTCAAGCATCAACATCACTGAAAGGCTGGAGCCTCATACATTGCCAGTCCTACTTTTTGCCCTTGGCCTTCTTGGCTGCAGGCTTCGCCTTTTCATCGGCCTTTGAATGACAACCAACGGTCATTGGCATGCATGACATCATCGCGAACAAAACTTACTTTGCGCTTTCCCGTTGTCTTCTTCATGTCTTTGGCAGAGCCAGTAGCAGGCTTATCCTTGGGAGTGACCTTGAAGAAACCGTCCAAACGTCCTTGCTGCTTCTGATTCAACATCTTGTCGAGTCTCGCGGCACCGGCTCGCACACGGTCCTCGCTGGAAAGATTGTCAGCGCCAGCTCGCGGGGAAGGTCATGCTGCTTACTTAAATCCCTTCTCCCTGACGAGGAATTCTACGAGTCCTTCTTCGTCGCACTTGGTCCACTCGAGCTACATCGAAATCGTCAGTCATGGCAAGCAAGGCAAGGCAAGGCATGTAACCTACCTCGAGCTCGCTGGCGGGAGTAACGTCTGGCTGCAAGAACAGCTTCTTCGCCTCCTCCCATGGCCAATACTCGGGCAGTTGCATTCCGCCGATGGCCTTCTTCTTCTTGATCGGTGCTTTCTTTTCTGTTTTCGGTTCTGCCTTCTTCTTGCCCTTGCCCTTGGCTTGCGAGGCGGTCTTTAAAGGTTTCGGCACGTCTTCATCTTCGCTTCCACTCATGGTCGCTGCCACGGGCTTTTCATAGCCATCCTCGCTGTCCAAGTCATCACGGTCGAGTGCGTTCCCGTTCTGCGATTCCACGGTTTCGTCATCTGATTCAACGTCGCTTCCGGGCTTCTCCTCGATTTCGAATTCTTCTGCCGCTTCTTGCTTTTCGGCCATTTTGCCTCTGATATGGGCAACAACGTTTTCAAGCGTTCTGTGTTCCCGCATGAGCTTGAGGGCGGTCTTTGGTCCGACGCCCTTGGCGGGCTCGAGGTAGTCACATCCCATCAGCAAACAAAGCTCGATGAACTGGACGATTGGTCAGTGCGCGATCGATTGATTTTGACCGCCGCACGTACCCGCTCCATATCCATTTCCAGCTCTTCCAAAACCTGCTTGAGGTTGATTTCTGAGATTGGCGCCTTCTTCGCTTCCGAAAATGTCAAATGTCGAAGGAGAATCGGAGCGTTGAAGGTCAAGGTATCCATATCCTCCGATCCCGCTGCGTACACCTGAATTCGGGATGGTTAGCCATTCCGCTTGATCGCAATTACATAGCACTAACCTTTCCTCCTCTCGCCAGCTCCGCACACTGCGCTTCGGCTTCTCCTGGAGCCTAAGAGAAAAGCTCAGAATCAGCGAATCGCCCTATCTCACCCGCAAACCGAAGTCTTACCACTACGACTGGGATGCCCATCAATTTCAACAGTCTCCGACACTCTTCGTTGTGAACCTTCGTTGGTCTGACTTGTCTTCTCGCCAACTTGTCGATATCCTCCGCGGTACCTAGACGCGATTCGCGAGTCAGAGTTGCAAAGTTGCGTCTACGTTGCGTCAACGAGCTTACCAGTCTCCTTCGCTTCCTCCTCGGCTTCTGCGGCAGCACCTCGGGCAGCAAATCGCTTGGCAAGCTGCGGGACGCCATGCGGTGCTCAATACAACGTTGTTCAATACAGCAAGTGTACTTACGACGCCGCCCTTGAGCTCAGGAGGTTTACCATCAAATACATAGGCTGGCTTGATTCCATGATCCACCATCCGTAACGTTCTCCAGAAGAATCCCATCAGATGACTGAGCAGAAAAAAAGCCGTCAGACCATAAAACCTATGCCAAGGGAGAGTCCGCACCTTGTCACATCTCCATTCTCGTTCATCAACATGGTACCGTCTTTTTGTCTGACAGCGACCAAGAATTGATATATAGACCTGGAACGTTGGACGAAATTCAGTCAACAGTTATTTCGAAGGTATATGAAACTCACATAGACGCATCGATAGCGACTTTTCTTCCGAATAGCTATAGGAATGATCTTGAGCAAAAATTTAGGGCGTACGGTTGACACATCTTCTTACAGTCTTAATGTCGTGCTCTTTCATCGCCTTCGGAGCATTCTCCGAGAGAAGAGCGGTAAGACCTATCTCGATATGCCAATCAGCTTTCGTTCCGACGCCGGCACGAATCTTTCCCGGACCGACCTTTGATACCCATGCTGAGCGTATGATGGCGCGAAGTCGATGGGGAGAAGTATAGGAAGACGGTAAGAGGTCGAGATGAATGGACGAGGGGAGTGCTCATCGAGAAATCGCTCATCTTGACACGTCTGTCCTCTGGGAATGATGTCACATTAGGGTGAGCACAGTAATCACGTGAAGAGGGCAATTGGGTTCATCTCTACCACATCTTGGTTGATGATGTGCCATTCTGCTGCTCTTCATCTCGCTTGGGAACGCCAACCACGCCTTATGAGCGTAACGATTTTGCTGCTGGACTATGTCGGACTTGATCCCTTTGGCCCGATTCCTGCCGAGCTCAAATAGTAGAGGACGGCGACCGGAAGTCATCACATCGAGAGACCGAAAGCGCATTCCGGCAGGAGAATCGGACGATGGCGAGTCTTTGTGAACAGTCTGGTGCATAACATGAGCTCATACTGCTGCAAAAGAATCCTCAATTCCGAGCCACCCAGCTGAAAAGCAAGGGAAGACCAAATCATGGCTCACGTCTCAGAGCGCTCGTATGTGCATCACCATTCCCTACCAGCCGACGCTTACCTAACACCCTAAATTGTAAATAGCACTGAGCGACGACTCCGACTTTGACAAGACAGAAGAAGAGGAACCAGCTTCGAAACGGGGGAAGAATGGACGTTCAAGCAAGTCCGACCAGAAGCCAGCGAAGCAACGAGGATCTCGGGAACGCGATCGCCTTCCACTGAAAGATGAACTTGAGGTTGCGGATGACGATTCTCAGACATTTGCGGGCTTCAAGATGCGAATGGAAGCGCAGGAGAAGACACGCCTGGAGAATGAGCGGTATAACGAACGGACGACTATGAGCAAGAAGATCATCAACGTAGATACAGAGGATGAAGAAGACTTTGAGATTGCACGAGCCAAGAAGAGTTCCAAATCGACGGAGTCGGTGGAGGTGTTGCGAAGGGAGCCTGTCGCTTTTCCTGACATCATGAGCTACCTTCACGAATCTATACCTTATTTCGATATGAAACGTATCCGACGGGAGATTGCATACGAGGATGAAGAGGATAGCACAGAAGACGTTGAAGCGGTAGCAGCGACAGTCCACGGCGGTACGTCGTTCAAAACTGCAGCTCTGCCATGCAAGCACTGACGCTCGTGCGCTCCGCAAGAGCCACGTCGGACACTTCTGGACCTTCTGCGTAAGGACTCTGTGTTCCCCGACGTTATCTCAGCAAAGCTTATTCCCCTTCTTCCAGTCATGGAGCGGCCGCGTCAAACAGGCCAAGCAAAGAGCACGCAATCAGATGAAAGCTTAGGGGAAGAAAGTCACTCGGACATCGAAAAACGACCCATGAAGTACAAAGCGGAAAGTGCGGTTCTTGAAATACAGAGAAATGCATCACCGGTCTATGCGCCGGAGATGCACGAGACCTGTGACACGAAAGCGAAAGCGAGAGGCGGCGGATCCACCGATGAGGAGAATTATTCTTCGGAAGGGGAAGAACCCGGACAGCTGGTATTCGATACCAAGAATGGCAAGCTTGTCAGGCCGATCCCTGCCGGAGCGCATACGGATATCCAGCCGAAAATCGAGGAAGGAAAGAGCGAGGAAGAAGATGGATATCAGGCTTCGATTACGAATGAGAAAATACCGAGTAAGCCCCGCGGCTCTCTCGATGCTGACAAGCTCTGAATCGCCTCATGTCAGGTAAAAGCTCTTACGCATACGTTGCGTATCGAGGCAAGAGATCCAAGGTCATCAGAGAAGAAAATGCGAAAGCCGAGGTGAGCTTCCTCTTGGGTATCCTCTTGACAAGTTAATTGACACCTGTATATCCATAGGAAGAGGCAAAGAGAGTCGGAATGCGACCGAGCTTTCGGTGTTCCGCGGAAAAACAACGAAAAAAGGCATACAGCCTCGATCCCTTCAATGACAAGATGGTCATTCCAGTGCCGATCAACCGCTTTCTGCGTCGGTATCAACGAATAGGTGTCCAGTTCTTTTACGACAGGTATAAAGGTATCAAGGTGGAAGGCATCGGCATGGTGAAAGGTGGAATTCTGGGCGACGACATGGGACTCGGTAAAACCATTCAAGTGCTTGCTTTCGTAAGCCATGCCCGATAGAAGCATGAGAATCCACTTAACGAATACCTCATGCAGCTGTCAGCCATCAGAGGGAAGACTGGAACATTAGCGGACGAGTTTAGTCGTGTATCACGCAAAGGGCGCGTTCGAGCCCGTCAAGGTGATTTCTCACCGACAACCTTTGGCCCAACGTGCTTGATCACCTGCCCAAAGACTCTTGTCACGAATGTGAGTATGTGCAAGCTATATTGGGCACTTATTGATTGTCAATCAAGTGGAAACGGGAAATCGAAACGGTAATCAACTTCCGCGTCACTTCCCGTCCTATACTTATTCTCCGTCGGCAGTGGACATATCTTGAGTTTGGCGTTATCGAGAGCAAGAGCGACAGGGAGCATGTGATAAATAAATACAAGAATGGCTTCCTCGATGTTGGTGAGTATCAGCTAGGCAATTTTGCGACATTGCTGAGCTGTAGTGTCGCAGTCGTCATCCCATTCGAGCGTCTTGTTCAAGACATCGAACTTTTCAGGGATCTTAAATTCTCGTAAGAGCCTCCTTGACCCGCATTCGGCCGTCGGTATTTCATACACGCTCTTATAGAGTCATGATCATCGATGAAGCTCATACCATCAAGAATCCGAAAGCTCGGCGTACGGTTGCTATGAAGAAAATACAAGCCGATTGCCGTTTTGCAGTGACAGGTAGGGTGTGCATCGTTTGCTGACCGGAGGTGGAACTGACGTTTAACCAGGAACCTTGATTCAGAACAGATTTCAGGAGATGTGGTCGATATTAGACTTTGTAAGGCGTTGAAGCAGCGAGGGTACGCGAGCTCAACCTTGCGCTGCAGGTTGTCCCTGGTCTCGTTGGAACTCACGGCCAGTGGACAACTCTGATAGCCAGCAAAGTCGACAGGGGCATGGATCAGCTTGCGACCGTCGCCGACGTATACGACAAGAAGGTGAGATAGGGTGCCGGTTTTAGTGGCACATGCTGGTGGCTCATGCTAATCGAGTTGGGTAGCGAGTTACAGAGGCATTGCACAAGAATCTGCTTCCCCTGCTGTTTTTGCGGCGAACCAAAGCCGCCGTTGCTCTTGAAGTAATCAACAGGTCTAGGAGGGCTGACTTGAATGCTGACCGGCACCAACCCTTAGCTGCCGCGAAAGAACGACCATGTCATTTTCTGTCCGCTAACGCCTACGGGAGAACTTGTTTACAAGAGGCTTGCGGCTCAGCCAGGTATGTGGAGTAAACGAACGTGATGCGCAAGAGATATTCATATTGGTTTCGACATGCAGACTTGCGCAAGTTTCTCGATCGGAACAGCCCTTGTCCCAATCACCCCACAAGACAGTGCGCTCCTCCTTTATGCTACCGGCTCGACAAAAGTTGACGTCTGTCCTATAGTGCAAAAGATTGCTGTTACCCTGGCGACGGCGCATCTGAAAGAGTGGACAAAGGCCTTTTCCTGCGGTAGTAAGATGATGTCCAAGCCTGCTTCCGGTTCCAGACACTGAAATAGGTCCGGCAGCATCTCTGTCTTTAGAAAGGTTTCGAGCGTAAGTTGACCGGTTTGTCATGCGGCGTTGTCCCTGATTGATTGTTACCAGCACATCGGACTGATCTACGCCCGTGAGTAAATACCATGTTGATGGTGTCGACTCGCTGATAGCGGATGTAGAACCGGACGACAGTCCCGAGCAAGTGAGCGATCTGCGCACCTCGGCCGAGTAGAGCTAATGGTCCGTCAAAGAAATTGCTTTGTCAACGTCTGATGGATATCTGCGTAAGTCTTCTGATCATTGAACCAAGAAAAGGGCCTGAGGCGTCAATGACTCGACGAGTTTCCGACGAGTCTCGAACTCCAAGCGCATCAGATTGGTCTCATCGACGAGAAGGATATCGAGGGTTATATGGCGAACGATCATGCCATCGTCGACGAGGAGCTGCAGCCAACGGCGAGGGATGCTTTCTACCGAAATCTGCCCCCTTATCAGGCAAGCGTGTAAGTCATAGGAAAGGGGAAGTGGGGGGAGGGGGGGGAATTGCTTAGCTGACCCGAGCGATCTAGGTTATCCGATCTTTCCGGCAAATGGGTTGTAAGTCTGTGGAAATCGCCTTGAGATTGTAGCCTAACCGATCTTGCAGATCTTGAACGCTCTTCTGGGTGCCTGGAAAGCCGACACGAGGGAAACTCATAAAGGTCACCTCGATAACTGGCAGTTTCCTGTTCAACGCTAATACACCCACAGTCCTTGTTTTTTCGACGTCAGTCAAGCTTTTAAAGATGCTGCAAGGGTTTATCCAGTTACAGTGTAAGTTGGATATCTTGACCCAGCCATGCGGCTCACTATTATTCAAGACAACTGCGAGATGCTTCACGGTGGTATCAAAGATGAAGATCGTATGGCTGCAGTGGACAGGTTCCAGACAGATCCGTCGGTATTCGTTTTCTTGATCAGTCAGTACCCTCTGGTCGTCAATCCTGCCGAATTTACATGGCGTCTTTTCCGCAGGCACGCTCGCTGGTGGCGTCGGTCTCAATCTGACGGCTGTGAGCGCGATCTCTAGCTCACTTATGATAGGATGCTAAAAGAAAGTGCTCAAGGCTAACAAAGTAGTCATCTTTGATCCTAATTGGAGTACGTTTGCATTATCATTGCTTGAGGCAAGCGCTGACTGCGTCTGTGCGCAACAGATCCTGCTCACGATCTCCAAGCGATGGATCGGTGCGCACTGCCAGTTGACAGCTGTCACAAGATAGCCTGATCGTTTCTTCCAAAAGTGCCTTCCGAATGGGACAGAAGAGGGATGTGTACGTCCACTCGATAATCGACTCCGTTCTCGGCTCATCCCTTCGTCAGCGATGTGTACCGTTTAATCTCTCTTGGGACGATTGAGGAGATCATATACGAGAGGCAAAGTGAGTGGAATGCGACTCGACTCGCTCTCGCAATCTGAAAGTGACCTCCTCCCAGTGAGAAAATCTGCCGCAATGCGAATTATGTGAGTGATAACCCGCGTCCGGCCGAATAGACTTACGATTTGCTTCCTTCGCAGCTATGAAGATGCAGTAGATGCCCGGATGTACGAAGGGCACGAAACCAAGGGAGCGCAAGGCGATCTGTGGGGTATTAAGAACTTGCTTACTTTCAAGCCGGAAGGCACAAGTCTGCAACGGGTGAGCCTGCAAGCAGCATCGTCTCTGTACCTTCCAGACTAAGGAAACCTCCCCCAGGCAACCAGACTTGCTTTCCAGGAGGAAGAAGTGGCAAACAACTTTGGTCTCAAGGAACTTCTCATCGATACGATGTATGAGGATGAGCTCCACGTGGTGGGAACGGAGAATGGCACAGAGGTATATTCATCGCAGTCTCCATCAGATTCTGTCCACTGACAACCCCGATGACTCAGCTCGAAAGTGTAAACGAGGATGCCACTTTGTTGGAGGCTCTGGGTGACTGTAAGCTTGTGGCGCGTTTGTTCCACGCGCCTGACTGACATGTTTGACTCCAGTCATCCCGGGCTTGCGGCGTATGTCGCCAGTCGTCCCCTGTTTCCTGCCTCCACTGATATCCCTGTTAACAGGCGAAGCGGTCAAGAAGACCGCCGCGCAGCCGTCCGCGGTAGAGAGATTCCTGCAGAAGCAGGCGATCGAGGTGAGACTCGACGATTACGCCCATCTTCCCTCAGCTCATGCTCTCATGCTTGGCTTCAAGGACTATCACAACAATCCCTCGGCCCGTGATGAAAGAGTTAATGAACACTATCGGAACAAGAACGTAGCGAAACAAGTCAAGCGGAAGCGGAGATCGTCGCAGTGGGTTGAAGAAGATACGGTTACAGAGTACAAGGCGCCGCGCTTGACGGTAGAGAAGACGGCGCGGGCGGTGGGACTTGTCAGCGATGATGATGACTAGGTGGAAGAATTGGTCCTGATTGCCTGTACGCAATCTACTTTGGAAAGATGGCGATGATCGGCATGGGGCAATGCACAATACTCGTTGCACAGATTCCAAGAGTTCAACAATGCTCGTTGTAGAGAATCCAATTTCAATTGCTGTTCATTGATTATGCTTCTCTACTCTGGAGATTTACAACACAAAAATCGCTCGTATTCGCTATCTATTCGTGTATCGCTACCCGTTCTCATGCGTGGTGCCCGTCTCGTCCAACTTTACTTCTCAACCATGACAAAGTCATCCTGGGGAGGCTGCTCATCCTCGACTGTCGGCCTCGGCGGAACGCTAGACTTTACCGGTGTCGCCACCTCTGCCGGTGTTCCGGGCTCGATCAATTGCTCAATCGGTGCCGTGAGGACATTTTCATCGGTGACGACCACTGCTTCTGGAGCCGATGGCATCTCGACCACTTCCTCGGCCTTTTGCGCCACGTTCGATTCCAGTTGTGTGGCCTGTGAGGATTCGGCCGGGGAAGGTTGATCGGCTGTCGTGGCATCGTTTTCGGATTGCGCGGGAGTCGCATCGTCCGTCTCGATAGGGGCTAGATGTGTCGACGTCGGTGTCGCTTCATTCTCGCCCTTTGTCGCGTCATCCTTGTCGTTGCTTCCTGCGGCTTCTAGCTCCGCCTGCTGCTTCCTAAACACCGAACTTCGCTGCCTTTCCATCTCGGCAAGCTTCTCCTCGACGTCCTTGACAAACGCCTTGCGCACACTTCGCACCTCCTTGTCCCCGTCACTCGAGATGGCGTCCGCGGCGACCAAGAGACTAAGCAACGCCTGCGCATGGGCATGGTACGGCGCGTTATTGTGCGTGAATGCCAAGGGCGGAACAGGAATCACACGGTCATCCCCATCGTGCGATGCTCCATCGACGGGATCCAACGAGGGCGTGGCGTGCTCCGCGTCGGGATCCTGAAAATCGAGGTGTGCCGGAAAGGTGAAGCCGCGAACGAGCTTGTCGAGTTTGGCGCGAAGGGCTTCCAGCTTTTCGAGACGCTGGACGCGCGCGTGGTGGCGTCTGTATTTCTGCTGGATGAGCGTGGCGGCGGCTGCGGCTTTACTGTCTTGCAAGTCGGCAGCGGAAGCCGGGATGTCGTCTTCGTCATCGGCATCGTCGAGCATCTCGGTGGAGATTTCCGTGGTCGAGTGGTCGTCGGAGGGCAGGTCGAGTTCGTCCGGGATGGGAACGGGCGCGACGACGGGTGTAGGATCGGTAAACGTGGGTTGTTCCGCTAATGCCGTGGCTGCGGGCGTCTCGACACTTGATGGCTGAGCGGGCTCGAGGGACTTGGCCTCGGGCAGGGTGGCAGACTCGTTTCGAGGAGTCGACTCTGGCTCGGCCTTGGCCTCATCCTCCTTTCGCGGCTCCTCTTTTTGCTCCTCATCACCTTTATCCGGCACAGCTCCGAATACCCGCTCGAGGTCCTTGAACACCTTGTCGACCATCTGCTTGAAATCCTCGCTCAATTCCTCCTCGGGCTGCGAAACTACGGGCTCTGCGGGAGGCGAGGGTTGCTTCTCCGGTGTGGGCGAGGCGGGTCGTTTGATGGGAGATGCTGTTGCCAGAGGAGTCGCGGGTTGTTGAGCTTCCGAGGATGCGGGCGCAGAAGTCTCGACGATCGGTGGCGAGGCGGCATTGTTCCGAAGCTCGACGTTCTTGACGTTGACAGGCACACCGAGCACCGAGCTGAGCAGCTTGGTCAATTCATCTTCTGCCGAGGGCGCCTGGATCGGTGCGGATTGGGAAATGGGTGGCGCGATGGCTTTCGGCTTGGGTGCTTCAGGTTGAGCCGGGCCGGCCGGGTGAACGCTGCCAGATTGTTCGAGTTCGCGGGGTATGGCGGCGGATGGGGCGGGAACGGGTGTACGGGGTTTAACGATTTGAGGTGAAGCGACGCCAAAGAATCTGTATGGCGAGAGCGTCAGAAACGTGTGAGGGAGGAATATCAAAAGGAGGTGCGACTTACGAGTTTAAGAATCGCTCAAATGCTTCCTGGTCGGGATCAGGCGAGGCCTGTCGTTCTTCTGTCGGGGCCGACTGTCGTGCAGGCTGAGTCTGTTGGTGAACACGAGTCTGAGCGGGAATCTGGACCGGCTGTCGTTGGATTTGCGGTTGCGATTGAGCGGGTTGAGGCTGAGCGACCGGGTAACCCGCTGGATTGTATGCGAGATGGGGTTGAGCCTGGGCAGGACGCTGGAATCCTTGGGGAGGTCCTTGAGGCTGAGCGTCGGCAAAGATCCTAACAAGGCGGCGAATGGGTGGCGGTTCAGCACAAAGGACGCACACGGCGAAAAGCGCAAGTAGAAAGACTCACGAATCCATCAAGTCCCTGACGAAAATCCTCTGTCGTGCTTCCTCCCTTCTGCGCTCAATCTCGGCGAGCCTCGCCCTTTCGGCCCTCTGCCTCGCCACCTCTTGCGCATGTGCAATCGCCCTCGCCCGCTCCACATACTGCCTCTGCCGTTCCCGCTGCTGTCGTTCGGCCTCTTGCTGAGCTTGCGCCTGGAGAAGAGACGCAATCACGCGTCGCTGGTGGTATTCCCTGTGCTGGGCCTCTTCGAGTGCGGCGAGTCGGGCGAGACGACGTTGTTTTTCGAGTTCGAGTTCGCGTGCGCGGAGGGCGTCGAGACGGGCTTGGGCGTAGAGGTGGGCGAGAGCGGAGGCTTCGGCTGAGGCGTAGGCTTGTGGGTGCGGGATGTAGGTGTCGTGGTCGTCGTCGTCGTCCGTAGTGGCGATGGTAAAGGGGACGACGGGGCGACGTCGGGTGGCGTCCGGAGAGGGCGCGCGGTAGTAGGACGTCGGCTGGTAGAATGAAGCTGGGAACATGGCGGCGGTGTGCTGCGGTGTGGTGTGGTGTGGTGATGAGTGAGATGAGATGAAAAGGGCAAGAGGGACCTGCGGTGGTGTGTTATATAACGCTGGTCCGTCATCCCCCCCCTGTGCCCGCTGACGCAGGAGAGGATGCGTGATGACTCATGCGCGCTCCTTCGAGAACGCTCCTGTCTCACGTGCCACTTGCTTCCGCGTCTTTCCCGCGCTTTCGAGCAGCTGCATGCAGGTGCCCCGGCCTCCACTTTCGCGAGATGCTTCCTGAAGAATGCCCCGGATGAGAACCCGTGCTGAATGTTCGGGCATGTGGGTGGCCATCCAATTCCCTCCATTTCGAGCGAGCATCCTTCCATGATCGACGAGCAAGCGTCGGTCGGGATTCCCAAGCGTTCAAAGAGTCGTATTGATAAGATACCACTTGTCGGACTGTTTGCGATAGAGTAGGCGATATATACCTTGTATATATATATCTATCCATCTATCTATCTATCTATAGTCTCCCCGTATCGTTCCAGTCCTGCCATTGCTGAATCCCCACATCGACGCAACCTTGACCGACATGTTTCATCCAGCCTTCCACCATCCCTCATTCCGCCCCTCCTCCCGCACGAACGACCATCATCATCATTCACATGGCCGCCCATCCACAAGTCTCCCCTTGATCACACTCCGATACCCGGAATCCTACCCGCGCCAACGCGATCAACAAGTTTGTGCAGCAGCACGACACGAAGCCGATATTATATGGCGTCAACGGGAACGACAACAGGCGATTCGGCAGCAGCGGGAAGAAGCACGTCGTCAGCGGGCACGGGAAGAGGCTGTGGCGGAGTGGTACCGTGCTCAAAGAGAGGTGGCGAGGCGGAGGGCGGGGCAAGAGGAAAGAATGCGTAGGGCGCGGGTGGAGCGTGTGGAGCTTGATGCGTGGATGAATGAGTAGGTCATGGATCTCGTGGCGCAAGCCGTCTTGAGCATGTTCGAGGTTGTTGACGAATCGTGCGTGTTGCCATAGACTGTTTAGTGATATCACTCGTTCGCCACATCAAGAGACCCCTCGATACTCGGATACGGAAGCGATCCATACTCGGGCGTTTTCTGATTCCGAGTCCGAGATGGAGGAAGAGGAACAAGATGAGGAAACGGCGATGGACGGGCTGTTGGATTCGCGAGTCGCCTTTGCCACCTTTTATCGTGATCGTAGCGTGGCGGACACTAAGTCGAGGTCGCGTAGGTTCCTGCATAGCTTTGGACTACAACGGGATCGGACCGTCCAAACGGAAAGCTTCGAATCACCGTCGCAACCCGAGCCATCCATTGTCCAGCAATCAATTGACGACAAGGATACCCACGCCAGCAAAGGGGACCACCCGCACGCGGAACCCTTCACGGCCATCGAACGCGCCTACACCGCACACGCCGCCCGCGTCACACGGCTCGAAACGCTCGAACGCCTGCACGACGCCCTCGGCTCGCTCATCAAAAGCTTCACGTTCCCGCGCGAGCTAGACTTTGCGCGGCCTCCCACCAAGGGGGAAGCAGGTGTTGTCCCCGACTTGGCGTATACGCGTCGTAATGTGGGGTTCCGGGAGCATGAGCAGGCGCTGTTGCGGTTGCTGAGTGAGGCGGATGCGGTGAGCAGTGAGGGGGATGAAGAGGTGAGGGTGAAGAGAAAGGAGTTTGTCGAGGCGGTGCAGCACGAGTTGGAGCTGTTGGAGGAGGGGAGGTTGAGAGTTTGGCAGGGTCAGATGGCAGGGGTTTAGCTATCGGTGGCGGGGATGCGAGTCTCGAGTCGCGCTCGTGCTGAATGCTTATATTCGTGTACAGTATACCTGTTTTGTCCCAGCGAATTGAAAAGCTTGGGTTTACCCGAAGATGAGCATGACAAGGCCAATCTCAGCAAAGTCTTTTCTTTATCTGTATAGAGGCATTATCGACCGCAGGACCGCATCTCGCGCAGCGGTCTCACAAAACCCAAAAGGAGCCGTTCTCGTCCCTCGACTGCCGGAGCATCGCCTCTGAGTATCGACGTAGAGATCGCGTCCAAGCGATACGGGCTGCCCGCTCGCTAGGTCGTCGACGGAAATCCTCCGCTCTTACTGACCGACAGCCTTGCCTTGCCTCCTGGAACGCCAATAGGATCATTTGGCTGCATGGGCTATCATGCGGTCAAGATTGCAACGCGGCAACATTCCGAGTATCAGGATCGCAGACGTGCTAGCCATGTCATGATGGTCATCTCGCTCGCAGCTATCTCGCCTTGACTAAACGCGCTGGCACAACTACCTCACCAGGTAAACGCCAAGTCTGCCAAATCGTTGATGATGGTTTCCCGATTGGTGCCGATCGGTGCTACCAAATCCCTCTGCTTGTTTGTCGGCAACTCGATAAATGTCTGAAGTAGGAAACCATCGAGGATGCCCTTGTTGAGTGCACGCGCTTGATACCGGTTGGCGACGTGTCTGTAACGAAACGATAAGTGACTGCGACACCGCATCGCGCGAAATCTCGCACCTAAAGGCTTTTGGGTTGAGTCCAGCGGCATGCTGGACACTTCTCGTCAGTTGGCCTTGCAGTAGCTGAAGCCGCTTGAATCTGGCAGCCTTTAGCGGGACCAGCGTCGAGATTCCTCCCAATGCGTCGGCTGTGACAACAGGATCAGTATCGCTAGCAAATCCTGGTCCGGGGATAGCTCACCGTAGAGTATCTGCGTCTGCGGCGATATGCGATCCTCGGCGGTCTTTCTTCTCGCCACCATCAAGCTCTTGACCGTAGGTTGACCGAGATGGTACTCGGTTCGCCGAATAAGCTTGGCAACTTCGTTGGCCGACGAGTCTGGATCCGACACAAAGGTTAGCTCGAGTGGGCTTTCGATACAACGGACGTACGCTGAGTATCAAACTCGAGGAGCCGGAGATCCCCTTGATCATCTGCCGCACTAAAAGTCATGCTGCCCTCGGAAGCCAGAAAGTCGACAGAGACGATGGAGGCATCGTAAAAGTCTTTGGCAATAACGTCCAGCTTGAATGGTGATTCCTGGATAAAGTTTGGTGAGGATCCCGCAGCGCACAGCCATGCGCCGAAACGTACCTGGAAAACCGCCAGCCAGACACTCTTTACCATGTCTCCGATGAGCAGCAGATTCTTGAACGTTTTCAGGCTAGTGATGTAAGGCGGCACGTCAAGAAAGGCGACGGGGACTAGGTGATCCTCCTTGTCGAGTGCTTTGACGTAGATCTATTCCGAGGTTGAGTTGCCGCACGTCCACCACTTTCTGGACATACCTTTTGACCCATCGCTTGAACGATATACTTGCCGATATTCGCCAACGCACTGACAGGTCCTTTGCCCTCTTCCGTGCAAATCAACCTCAATCGCCATTCCCCGCGAATGTCATCGGCGCCAACGACCTCGACAATCTCAAAGACATAGGTCTGGCGCGCGAGAGTGAGACTCGTATATGCTGCTGCTGGCGCGGCACTTACGTTGCCCTTGCTTGACATGTCTTCGCCACGATTAATGCTGGTGCCGACCAGCAAGAACTTTTTCAGGCCGGCTTCGGTACTGGTGGCTTCGAGCGTCATGTACTCCATGCAAAGAACAACCTCGTTCTCGTCAAACTCGTAGCTGCAAAGGCAAGACGTCAATGACAGCAGATATGGGAATGCAAAAGATCGTACCCGTCAGTCGCTGTCCAGGTATATGGATTGATGAGCTCTATATTTGACCGTTCAATAAGCGCCGGTGTAAGATTTGGTGCTGCAAGGGACTAGCGATCAGGACAGACTCGCGGATTCAGAAGGTTCGACGTACCGTCGGGGCCAGGGATGAGTTCACACTCGTCACTGTATAGCTGATAAGGCACCGAGATGGCAGACGCGCCCACGTAATGGCTCGATCTCGTGTCGTACTTGAGATGCGTGTATGTCCGCTCGAGTTGTTTTCGCCGTGTACGTGTGGTATCCTGCGCATCGGGGGCTTTCAATGTGAAAAGTATCGCCTGGCAACGATAAGCTTGAGAAGCCTGACGAGGATCGAGCTAACTAACCTCGTTCGCAACCATCAATAGCTGATGCGTTCCATCTACTTCGAGATGCGCCAGAGATGTTATAGGTTCGGTCCAATTGCTGCATAAAAGACCGTCAAGGCGGTCTTCGTAGACAAACAACGGGTGACTACCAGTCAGGCCCAGCGTATGCTGATTGCCAAGCGTAATCGACTGTAAAGTACGTGGTATGCGTGGTCGACCGAGAATCTTGGTCGACGTTTTGCGGAACCGCACGGGCAAGGATCTGCTGCCATTTTCAACGGAACCGGATCTCGGTTGTGTTTCATAAATAACCAATGTGTCGGAAGAATACAGGACCTGCGGCTGGAATATTAGCTTGCGTAGTCCCGCAGCGAATGATTACGCACCGAAAGATATGGGCGCGATACCCCTTGCTCCCCAATGTTGGCCAGGCAGATCTGCTCGACGTGTATCTCGTCTTGTGGCTCTTCCTCTTTTTCTACACGTCCACTCGTGTCCATCTGATGGCTTTCTGATAGGTTTTCGACACCGTCGTCGATCAGCACTTGGTCCGCGTTCCCAAGGCCGTTGCTACGAAAGACCAACTCCATTCCAGGTATACAGCGTATCTACCAAAATGATATTAGACAGACCCTGCCGTGCAGCACCTCGACGACGAACCTCGAGATCACCGGCCCTGTTGGCCAGGAGGAGCCACTGCGATGGATCCGCCCGCTCCGAGGCTGCATTGCTCCAAGTCTGCCAGGCTGCAAATGGCTCCGATGCTCCGCTGACCAGCTGTGCTGCCGTCCATGGTCGAGCCTTTGAAAAGCGTCAAATTTAAGCGATTCCAACTGAGAATGCAGCTTACAGTATTCATCTCCACGTTCTCGACATTGAATCGTATCCCATCATCGGCTTGCACTAGGTGCAGCAGCCTGATGTTGCCGCTGCTTAGCCGCAGAAGAATAATCTCCTCCAACACCGACGCATCGACAATGAAATCCGTCTTTGCCTCGGCCTCGACGGCGTCGAGCTGGTACTCTTGTACCGACATGCCCTCTATTCTCGATTAGCTACCACATCGCGCAAGCAGCAAAGAGGCTCACCCGAATTCAATAGGCTTACTGAGCGTGGGCCAACTCTTGCGCAAGTCGCGCCGATGCAACGCCCCGCCGAGACGGTCTCGCCCTCCATCGTCAGCAAGACTTCCTGCAATTCACCCGTCGCCGAGTCTATCGCCCAAAGCTATCGGCACAACATCAGCGCAATCCCATTCTCAGCAGGTTTCTTGCTCACATAAGTTGACGCCGGTTCCTCTGCGTCGGCGCTTGTCACCTGCACGAGCCGAGATACCTTGTCTGATGGCTGATCGGCCTCTTCGGACGGGACGTCTAGCGTAAATGCCCAAACCCGGGATGACCCGTTTAATTCTTGATACTTGCGCTTTCGTTTCAACGGAAGGCGGGGCTGGAGAATTCCCAAGTCTCAGAACGAGCTATGGCCGGGTATGGCTCGGCGTACCTTTATCAGGTTGACCATCGAGGGCGCCCTGCCACAACCCTGCAGAATCGCCAATTCAGCCTCCCGCGGAGCAGGCAAGGCCTACGCTAGTCAGATCAACGCCTGAATGACTTTGCACAACGCTCACGCCTGATTGCCTCGCCAACGGATCCTCGGGAGTCACTGCAAACGTCATGTCGGAAACGTATCCGATCCCCGGCACCGTGTCGGCCACATCGAGGTGGGCCTGCAAGGGTTGCCGGTCGATCATGGTCAATTCGGATCTAATCACCGAGTCTCCGTACAGATCTGAACAAGAGTGTGGACTATTGGTGGATTGGACATGAATATGATAAGGGAAAACATTGACATACCATCGTCTAGATCTACATCCATCTCATCCTTGCCCGCGTCGGGCTCGTGTTTCTGTCTTTGCTCCTCGGCTACCATACGGACGGAAACGAGATGCGAATCTCCGACAGCCGCAGCCGCAAAGAATCCGTTCTGCGCGGACCCCTCGGCGTCTGTCCATGAGACGGGACAGACACTGCTGGGCTGATTCAATCCGACCTCCAACGCAAGCTCCTTCTCCAGGGATTCCTCCCCGCGTAGGGCGACAAGATCAATCCGCACGACCGAACGTCCCTCTACTTGCAGACGTGCCTGCACCACTCGTCCATCCCTGAGTAAGACCAAGAAATTCCCTTGTTCTGCCCACACGATATGCGATCCGTCCAACTCGAGCAGACATTCTTCCCTTTTCTGCGTCGGAGTCAGCTTGCTAACGAATTTGAACCATCCATTCGTGCTCGTCGTAATGAATTTACCACTCTGATCGATGTGAATGAGCGCCGTCGCCGTGACGAGCAAAAGACCACCGATATCGTGTGGGCAAGGCACGAGATACTGCGCGTCGTACGGCAGCCCAACGGTGCTGCTGATTAGCGGGTACGTCTGTGAGAGCGGATCCAGCGTCCGGATCTCGAGGTGAAACGTATCCCTCGGGCTGGATGATCTGCCCGTTGCGGTCGGCAGAGGCTGAAACAGGATCGCAAGTGTGGGATTATTGAAGCCGGGAAGAAAGACGAGATCTTTGACATTTCGAAGCGTTGGCGAGAGGTCGGGGAGGGAGAGGATGAAACTCGGCATGTAGGGTACGTCGCTGTGGAGCGGTTAGCACAGGTACGGGATACGCCGAATGCCTCGACTTGCCGCGCGCTCGAATGGTCCAAGCCTTCAAACTCTTCGAAATCCTGGACAAGTGGAATCATGGCCAACGCATCATTCGGCAGCAGCTGCACAATGAGCTTGCTATTGGGATCCGTTCTCAAGATCGAGACAAAGTCTTCCGGGTTGGCGTAGAGCTGGGCGGGTTTAGCATGCGTCGGGAAAACAAGGTGGGCGACGTACGACTTGTGGCGCTCGTTCAAACGTATGGAGGGAGACTGTAGATATTTCGCCGTGCATCCATTCGAGGAGTGCGAGCTGTAGGGGCAGATTTAGCAAATACTGCCGGACAAGGGGCAAGGGAGACGAGGAAGCTTTGCGACATCAGGATACTCCAAGTTTTCTGCTCTGAAGCGCGAGATGCGAGAAGAAAACGATCACTATAGCAAGATGATTGCGATAGCGGACGCCGAGAGAGCCATATCTCACAGCCCGCGACGGCTTTTGATCCTGGCCACTATGGCATTCCCCCGAAACCTGCGCAGTTCCAAGCCTTCCCCTTGGCGTCCTTTTTCGACGCCGCCTCCATCAGCTTGAGGTTCCGCTTTGATTGCATTCCTGCTAACCCATTCACAGGGAAATTCACCGCTTGTTCATGCTGCATGCGTGCACAGGAAGGGATCTTTCAACCTCCAAAGCGGTTGTTTCCGCGTTCTCGCAAGAGCTGTGTTTCTGTTCACTCTGTATGTCTTGTTGGCAGTCTCGTGAGATGCCGCAAGTGTCGTCTTCTCGCGTCCGAGAGGGGACCTTTGTATGACTTGCACCTGGTATGGAATTATTCTCGACCGTCGCGTGTCGTCTTCTCGCGTCCGAGAGGGGACCTTTGTATGACTTGCACCTGGTATGGAATTATTCTCGACCGTCGCGTGTCGTCTTGACGAGTCGTACGAAGCAAGTGCTCTGATATTTCGCACCGCACGGCTGCCGTCCTCCTGTTGTCCCACATGTCGAAGAGACCTTGCCTTGGCTCGTAGCTGTACTCTTTAGTCTACGGAGCGCTCCATTCCGCGACAAGCTGATTTGCGCTTGAGCGGCGGCCAGGCCATCCTGCGTCGGCCTTGAGAATGGCGTGTGACTGGTTCGACGAAGCGCCGAGGTTCGCGCCGGACGCTGTAAAGGCTCCGGTGAGGATGGTCCTCGATCGAACATGCGCCGAGTATCGGTCTGATGTGTTGCCAAGTCGAAGAAATGCTCCTATCAAAGCCTTTTCGATAGGAGGCAGCACTCTTGCTTCTTTCCGGCTGCTCCGGAATGATTCTCGCTCGATGGAATGATTCGCGCAGCATATGACTGCCGCTCGGTCACTAAGCGACGCCTCGGAGACTGACGGCCTGCCGCGCGGGTCGGTTCGATGGCGAGTGAGAATTTCGTTCTCGCTCCGCCCAATAGGAGGTATCCTTGATCCGCTCGTTGGGAGATATTCTCGCTCCGCTTCACGGGAGGTACTCCCGCTTCGCTCGTCAGAGGATTTTTCGCTCCTTTCGACAGGAGGCGCTAGGTGTCCTTGATCCGCTCAATAGGAGGCGCTCTCGCTCCGCTCGATAGGAGGTACTCTCGCTCCGCTCGAGGTATTCTCGGCCGTCCTACGACGGCCTCGGGGATGCTTGCCTGCGGCGCTGATAATCTCGCTCCCTTCGGTCGCTCGAGGGTATCCTCGCTCCCTCCGGTCGCTCGGAGGGGTTTTCGCCGTCGTCGCTCCCCTTCGTCGCTTCGCTCCTCGAGTCGCTCCTCGGCTCGGCTCACCTTTCCCCCAAACCCCACCACGACCCTCTCCCCTCCTTCCCCCTTTACCCTCGCCAACCCCTCGACCTCTCCCCCCCACACCTGATCATACACCCTCCTCAACCCTTTCCCCGCGACCTCGTACACCCTCACGCGCTGTCCGCCCGCGACGACAATGCTCGGACACTCTTGCGATGAGAACCGCGAGAGCGCGAGCACATGGGTGATTCCGGATTGCCGGATGAGCGGTGCGTGGATGGCTTGCATCCTTGCCTTGTGACGCAGGCAGGCAGACCGTGCGCTGGTGAACGAGAAGAAGCTGCTGCCACCGACCCGACTTGTCGCTGCACGTCTCCTCCCCGCTGCTTAGGTAATCCAATTTCGCCCAGCGTGGGAACCGCCCTTCCTCCTGCCCCTCGGTGCGCCCGCTCCCCTCCCGGCGCGAAATAATTTTTCCCCTTGCCGCTGCCAGACGCAGCGAGGCGGGGAGGGGCGGGAATATAACAACCCCTCGAGCGATTCCCGCCACTGCGAAAACGTACGCCCTGCCCCTTCAAGCTAGTGGTTCATCCCTCGCCCACAACAACACATTTCCCCCTTGTACCTATTACCCCCTTCCTTCCTTTCGAGTGTATCTATTCCCGATACGCTGTAAAAAACACAACCACGACACATCTGCGTCACAAAACGATCAAAAACGAAAACCGAATCAAAACGTGAGTATGATCCCTCGCTCCCATCCCATCGGCAGCACACGACGGCTGACGCTCGTCTGCCCGCCCTCCTTTAGACATGCCCGCCATGGCTCCCTCCACCAACTCTTCCGCCAAAATCACCGCGACGTTTGACGTCCCCTCGCTCTTTGTCGCCGACAAGGATGCCCGCACGGGTGCCGCCCAGGCTTTGGCCAGCCAGAGCAAGAACGAGGGTGCTTCGTTCTTTGGTGACATTGGATTGCCCGAGGCTATCGTCAAGGTGAGTTCACAACCCCGTGAAAAATGGGGATAGGAGGCTGACGCTTCTCGTGCTCGCGCAGGCCCTCACCGACAAGAAGAACCCGGCCGCACGTGAAGCCGCTTGCGAGTTGATCTCTACCCTTTGCGAACAAGGTGCCACCCAGCAGCTCGAATGCTACATTGTCGACCCGACCGCCGGCGGTGTCTTCTCGACCTTGCTCGAAACTTTTGCCGACAAGACCCCGGCTGTTTCCGCTGCCGCATTGACGGCCGTCAAGACGTTTGTGCAGAGCATGAACCCGTGGGCGACTCCGGTCATCTTGCCGGCCTTGTTGGAGCAGATCAAGACCGCCGGAAAGTGGCAGGTCAAGACTGGCTCGCTCGAGATTGTCAACGAGATGGTCAAGTGCGCCTCGGAGCAGATGGCCAAGGCCATGCCTCAGATCGTTCCCGTCATGGCCGATGCCGTTTGGGACACCAAGAGCGACGTCAAGAAGGCTGCCAAGGACACCCTCAAGAAGTCGACCGCCCTGGTTTCCAACAAGGATGTCGAAAAATTCATCCCGGCCTTGATCAAGGCTCTTTGCAACCCCGTCGAGGAAGTCCCCAAGACCATTCAGCTCTTGTCCGCCACCACTTTCGTTTCCGAAGTCGATGCCCCGACGCTGTCGTTGATGGCTCCCTTGCTTTCGCGAGGTTTGGACGAGCGTCCGACCGCCACCAAGCGAAAGGTTGCCGTTATTACCGACAACATGGCCAAGCTCGTCGACAACGAGTACACTGTTCGACCTTTCATCCCCAAGATGTTGCCCGGTTTGATTAAGATCTCCGAGACCATTGCCGACCCGGAAGCACGAGGTGTCGTTAACCGAGCCATCAAGACTTTGCGAGAGGTTGCCAACATCCCCGAGGGTGACGGATCCAACGTGCCCCCGCCCAAGATCGCCGAGGGCAAGGCGCTCGCTGTCAACATTATCGCCGAATACAAAAAGGCCAACTTGGCTCTGCCCGAGGTTGACAACGCCGCGCTTCAGTACGCTGGTGTGCTCGCCGCCGGTTTGGTCAACGCCCACAACTACGACCAGGCGACGTGGGAGGCCACTTTGCCCGCCTACCTTACCCTCGCCTTGCCCAAGGTCGACCCCTTGCCCGTCGTTCGAGAGCTATTGCAGAAGAAGGCCGACGAAGAGGGTCAGGACGACCGTGTGTTCGACGACGAGGAGGAGGGTGAGGACTTGTGTAACTGTACCTTCTCGCTCGCGTACGGTGCCAAGATCTTGCTCAACACCGCCACCTTGCGATTGAAGCGAGGTCACCGATACGGTCTCTGTGGCCGAAACGGTTCCGGTAAATCCACCTTGATGAACGCCATCGTCAACGGTCAGGTCGAGGGTTTCCCCGACCCTTCCGTCGTCCGAACCTTCTACGTCCAGCACGACATTGACGGTTCCGAGGCCGACATCTCGGTCGTCGACTGGGTCTTGGCTGACAAGCGATTGTTGGCTACCCCGTCCGAGATCATCAAGACCTTGGAGGACGTCGGTTTCGACGAGGTCAAGCAAAAGGTGCCCATCGGTGCCCTCTCCGGTGGTTGGAAGATGAAGCTCGCGCTCGCCCGAGCCATTCTCTTCAAGGCCGATATCTTGTTGCTTGACGAGCCGACCAACCACTTGGACGTTGTCAACGTCACCTGGTTGATCGACTACCTCACCTCGCTCACCCACTGCACCTCGATCATTGTCTCGCACGACTCTGACTTCTTGAACCGAACCTGTACCGACATCTTGCACTTGAACCGATTCAAGATCAAGCGATACCCCGGTAACTTGGAGGACTTTGTCCGAATGGTTCCCGAGGCCAAGTCGTACTACACCTTGGAGGCCGCCGAGGAGTACCAGTTCAAGCTTCCCAACCCGCCCATGCTCGACGGTGTCAAGACCAAGGAAAAGTCGTTGCTCAAGATGCGAAAGGTCAACTTCCAGTACCCCGGTTCGTCTGTTCAGCAGCTGTACGACATCTCCCTCCAGGTCTCGCTTTCGTCGCGAGTCGCCATCTTGGGTCCCAACGGTTCCGGTAAGTCCACCTTGGTCAAGCTCTTGACCGGTGAGACCGAGCCCAACGGCCCCAACGGCCAGGCTCCCGGAGAAGTCTGGAAGCACCCCAACTTGGTCATCGGTTACGTTGCCCAGCACGCTTTCCACCACATCGATCACCACCTCGACATGACCCCCTTGGACTACATGTTGTGGCGATACCAGACCGGTGAGGATTTGGAAGAGCTGCAAAAGGCCAACCGACAGATGACCGAGGAGGAGATGCAAAAGATGAAGGAGGGTGCCAACGTCATCGTCGAGGGTGTCAAGCGAGTCATTGACGAGCTGGTCGCCCGAAAGAAGCTCAAGCAGTCGTACGAATACGAAATCTCGTTCAAGGGCATGTCCTCGACCGAGAACATTTGGATGTCGCGTGACGAGTTGATCAGCCGAGGTTTCGAGAAGAAGGTCATGGAGCTCGACACCCGAGAGGCCCAGCGATTGGGTATGATGCGACCGTTGGTCCGAAAGGAAATCGAACAGCACTTTGCCGACTTTGGTCTCGAGGCCGAGTTTGTCTCGCACAACACCATGCGAGGTCTTTCCGGAGGTCAGAAGGTCAAGGTCGTCCTCGGTGCCGCCACGTGGCGACGACCGCACGTCATCTGTCTGGACGAGCCGACCAACTACTTGGACCGAGAGTCGTTGGCCGCCTTGATCGAGGCCTTGAAGTCGTTCGAGGGTGGTGTCTTGGTCATTACCCACAACCGTGAATTCTCCGAGTCGATTTGCTCGGAAGTGTGGGCCATGCGAGATGGTCGATTGGAGGCTTCCGGTCACAACTGGCTCGAGGTACGTTTGATTGCAGCAGGTAGAAGTGATAAATTCAGTGTGCTAACTCTTTTGCTACAGGGTCAGGGAACCACCAAGATTGAAAAGAAGGAAGACGACGAGGACACCTTTGACGCCATGGGCAACAAGGTTGCCAAGGTCGAGAAGAAGAAGAAGCTGTCATCCGCCGAGCAGCGAAAGGCCAAGAAGGACCGAATGGCCAGGCGAAAGCGAGGAGAGGAGGTCTTCACTGACGAGGAGCTTTAAACCCTTGTCTAGGCTTGGTCTCGTTGGGTTGGTTTCTTCTTCATAGAGCTCTCGTCTGTCATCCATACGTAGGGTGTTACTGCACTCGACGTGCTTTTGTATTATCTAGGCGCGCATCTAACGCATAATTCGGGATTCACTCTGGGCTTTGGGATGTGGATTTTCCTTGAGACGTGACCCTTGAAGCCATGAGCTTGGGGGCCCGAGGTCTGGACAAACATATAGGGAAGAATTACGTCGAGTCGCAACATGCCAGTTTCATCAAAGCACAGCGCGCGCCGTCGCTAGAATCAGATCCGTGTCAAAACAAGCTATCAGGTTTGCGCGCGGGAATGCAAAACTCGCCAGGTCAACCGGGTGCTGATACGAGAAGCATTCCCAGCGGCATACACCGACGACGGATTGGCCACATTGCTATACCCTGCCCAGGTCCTTCCCTCGCGCGCCGAATGAAAAAGTTGGCCATTTTTCTGGCTTCTGGAAGCTTCACGTGATTCCCGTGTCGGCTTACGCGGGGAACGACACCTCCACTCGAGCGGGGACCGTCAGTCGACCTGTTGAGCGGCGGTTGTCTCGAGGCGGAATTGGCCATTTCGCAGACGGCGAGGTTGGGTTGGGTTGGGTTGCGCAGCGGTTCAAGGAGAGCCCTCGTGGAAGAGCATCCTAGGGTAGATATCTGTGGACGACCAGCGCGCCGTATATAGAGGACCGTCTGCTTGCTTGTGTCGACTTTGCTTCCCTTCGGACGACGCCGTCTCGTGTTCCTCGTTGCATTTCGCTCTTATCGCCCCGCCGCGTGGGTTCAATGAAAGTCTTTTCGCCAACGACCACCACTCGCTCCCGTCGTATCATCACATCGGCCGCACGCATCAACACCCGTGCAAGGCTCCATACATCAGCTGTCTCCCATCTCGCTCACGTACGAGCTTTCAATCCGTCATTGTTCTTCAACATGTTGACGGAATCTCAGGACGCCGAGGGAAGTCCGAGGGTCGGGACGACGATCAGCGTGGAATCCATGCAGCCGGGATCGTCGAGTGGTATCAGTGGACCCTGTGGCGTTACTGCAGAGATTGGCGGACAGGCAAATGTCCAGCGTCTGGCCAAGCTCGCGAGGGATTTTCGAAGTGAGTTTTGTCTTGTTTGCATAAAGGCAAAAGAGAGGAAGCGTTTCTGACCATCGGCCAAGGCGATACTATCACGATGCCGACGGACGCTCAGGTTATGACGGGTCTGCAGGCGAGCAGGGGCGACGACGTCTATCGCGAGGACGAAGCGACGATCGCGCTGGAACAGAGAATAGCGAGGTTGACGGGCAAGGAGGATGCCATGTTTGTCATCAGCGGAACGGCGAGTAACCGTAAGTCCAGGGGAATGTAGTCGCTTCGCAGCCTCGGTCTGATATGTGCCTTTTTTTTTTCTTTTTTTCTTTTTTTCAGAAATCGCCATCCGGACAAACCTCACGCAGCCACCACATAGCGTTCTCCTCGACATTCGCGCACACGTACACAAATGGGAAGCCGGCGGCATGGCCGTCTTTAGTCAAGCCACAGCCCACGCGATCGCGCCCGCCAACGGGAAACACTTGACGCTCGAGGACGATGTCCTGCCCAACCTCGAGCTCGGCGAGGACGTGCATACCGCGCCGACGAGGCTGATTTCGCTGGAGAATACGCTCAGTGGGATGGTCTTTCCGCAGCGGGAGATTGAAAAGATTGCGCGTGTGGCGGAGGAGCATGACATTATTATGCATCTCGATGGCGCGAGGATTTGGGAGACGGCTGCCAAGGCGTGTGAGGAGGAGGGCAAGTATGGTGAAGAGGGACTTCGTGAGGTGTAAGTCGGGATGGTACAAGTCACTCGGAATGATCGCTGACGGGGATGCAGCATGACCAACCTTTGCCAGCCATTCAAGTCGGTCTCATTGTGTATGAGCAAAGGCCTCGGCGCACCGATCGGCAGTGTGCTCGTCGGGCCAAAAGACTTTATCAAGCGAGCGAGGTGGTTTAAAAAGATGTTTGGAGGAGGCATTCGACAGGTAGGTTTGGTCACTCTCGCGACGAGCACCTGCTGAACCCTTCTCAGGCCGGATCCCTCGCATCAGCCGCCGACTGGGCACTCACCCACACCTTTCCGAAACTGACGCACACCCATAAACTCGCGGCTAAACTGAGCACCGGCATCCTCGCCCTCGGCGGTCGCCTCCTCGTCCCCACGGAAACCAACATGGTCTGGCTCGATCTCTCGTCGCTCAACATTCGCGCACCCGACATGATCCAGCGTGCGCGTGAAATGTTCCCGGAAAACCCGCTGACGGTCGGCGGGGCGCGATTCGTCGTGCATCATCAGATCGAGGAAAAAGCGATTGACGACGTGTTGGCGTTGTTGAAGACGTTCAAGGATGATATGGTCCGGGAGGGGCTCGCAGCCGAGAGCTCGGAGGTTAGCGAGATCAACGAGGAGAGGCCGCAGGAGACGCTATCGAGGCCGTTCCCCAAGTTGGGCTATTAGAGGTTGTAGCGTACCGCATGAGGAGGATATCCGGATCTCGTGTTGACGTTGTCTTTCAAGTTTGCATGAATGCGTCGCTTTTGCGATGTCAAAAAATGGCAAGTGCTCGAAAGCAGACGAAGTATTATGGGCGAACTCCCATTCACGGCCACAATGTGATCCTCGCTCGAGGGTTCAAAGACCAGCCTGGTTTCGCAGCTAGACATTCGCGGTCGATGAGCGCGGGAACATTTTGTGTGGGATTATTGTGATACAAGGTCGAGGGTGATGGAGTAGGGTTGAAGCGAACTGTGCACTTGCCTGCAGATTATCGATGCCCGGTCGTACGTAATGTCATGAACTCTCCGACCTGCTCTAGGGCATATCGAAAGCAATATGAAGAGAAAGCTCTTGCCGCTCAGTATTTGCAATACTGGTAAGTAAATCAGTCACGAGGAAAAGACTGTATGCGTTGGGAATCAAATGAAATGCCGAGGTGCCAGGCAATTTGCGAGCGTATGCAATGCATCTACTCGAATCAGTCGCATCTAACGACAAGGGGAATCTTGGCTCAGGATGGGCTATGAGTAACGTTTCGCACAAACGATGAGGCAGGATTGAAATTGCCCGTTGCATTTGATGTCCCGTCTTGCCCGGATCTTGGCTAGTCAAGAAGCACGAGCTTGCAACATGCCTTTGCGAAACCCAACTTTGGCGGTTGCGCGTTGTCTCGCATGTGTGATGCCAGGCCCGCTGAAGAGCTCGTCATCGCTCTCCTTTGAGTAGCAAGTTTTACAACGGAACGTAACAGGACAAGCCGACTTCATATGGTATAAGTGGAAATATGTTGGCATGAATGATCATCTGCTCTCCTCTTCTGCTGCCCGAACATCAACGAATCCTGCGCGGTCCTCATCCCTCAAAAGTCGAATCCAACAGTTGGTACTGCAGGAAGCCTTTGAACCCAAATGTCGGTGGAAGTATCAGAGACATCAGCCCAGTCTTCTGCAGTAGCATTGGAGAGCTTCGGCGGAGACCTGCGCAGGTTCACATTTGCATTGGATGAGGCGCATGAGCTCTTCCAAATTTTTCTGCCGTTATCGCCCATCTACAAGGATTCATTGTTCATGATGGAACGGTATCTGAAATTTGCCGTGGTGGCTGAACGTGCTCTTGACCAAAGCGACTATTTAGTGTATGGACGACAGCTCAGATTCCTTCTGGCCTTGGGCGATGCGCTGTGCACTGAAAATCCAGCTGAGCAGGCTACAACATTCAACAAGCCCGTCATGCTGTTGCCCAAGCATCCAATTCCAACGCGGGTCGAAAATCAAGGGGTATTTCAACAAACCGGGGACTCTGTTCTCGAACAGCTGCTATGTCACGCGACCCAGTCAGTGCAGTCACAGGAGGAGCAGAATGGCGAAGATTTGAAGGAATTAAATGTGCAGGTGCCCGCGTGTTTAAAATTTTGGAAGGCATTACGGAACCAGCTACCTTGCGTGATAGCTTTATGCGATGCGACACTCGAGGGCACCTTTGAACGGTCAAATAGCGCTCCGGACTCCGCTTCGATCTATCAGCGCTCAATGTGCTCAACATGGACCCTACCGGCGGATAATGACTGGGTGAGCTGGCGGCGCGAAGTGCCCAGCTCCGTTCTTTCTGGTCTTCGCGCTGGTTTGGATCCTTCCTTGACGGTCCGACGTCAGCTAGGGTCGGACTCCCAACAGCTGACGGCGACTGCTGAGAAGACCACATTAACATCATCGGGAAGTAGTGGATCACGGGGTACGCCCTCAGACTCAGATTCACAGGAGAAGACGGAAAAGCTTTACATTTCTAGCCCTTTGAAAAGCTTTATGTCGATCGATGAACTCGCAGGTTGACAAGAAGGGCGGCAAGCGGATCAGGCTGGACGGATTTTGCCACCTAGGCGAATAGCATACTCGGGTTGCGAGCAGGCAGAATCCAAAGGAGTACCAGGCCAAGAGACCTTGTGATCAAGTTAGCTGTTGTGACGCGATCGAGGACGAGGCGATTCGCATTATAGTTCCAATCTCTGTGGGTATCCTCCATGTGTCAATGATACGCACTACGGGAGGCCGGTGAGATGCATAATCGCCATAACATCGCTATCGCGCTGAGGAAGTATATGAGATATCATAGCATGACATCTTGCGGGGCGACTTTTCTGTCAGAGGCTATTTTGAAAAACGACTTTTGCTTAGTAGAGATACGAGACCCTCACGGACAGAGGGTGGTATGTCATCGATGTCTACCCTACGAAGAGTCAGGTTGTGCTCCCGATGCCGATTATCCGTCTCCTCACGCAGCTCAGACATGGTGCGCTATCCGAAGTCCGCTTCTAGAGGTGCTCGGTGTGCCCTTCGAAAGAGAATCGGTTGGCATGCGGAGCTCATAATCTGATGCCAAACATGTGTGTTTCGATCTGTCCACAACGCCAGGCTCCATTATTGTACCTCTATCTCCCTCGACCGATGATGCCATGTGTCCACCTGTAATGGACGAAAAATGGTTGGGACCGAGCGTGGTCTCGTAGAGGATGTAGTGTTGCAGACACGCAACGGGCGAGTCTGGGCTGTCTGGCGATGAGCTCTCGAGCGCGGTGCGATCTCGGCCGCCGAGTTCACTTGGCTCGCGGCGCGATCGACGCAATTCAAGTGGGCCTCGACCAAAAGTCGGTTCAACTGTTTCAGCTCATCAGTCCATCTTGCTCCAGCCATCTCACAATCATTTACTCACCATGCCGCCAGGACTCCGCATCACAAGAAGCCATATCAGCAGTAAGTCTACGACCACGCCTGCTCGACACGAGCTGACTTGCGCTCCAGCAATCCATGCCAAGCTGAATCCATTCCACACGCCGTCCGCTCGCCCGATACAACTCTTGCTCAGCCTGGTAGCAACCGAAGGCAACACAACACAAGACCGGCCCGCACCTAATGCCAAGATGGCGGCGGGACCTAATGTGAATGTATTGGTGGATATGCTGCCGAGGGATGTGCAGCGTGGGGAAATCGTCGTGGGGTACACGGATGGAAAAATCGAGCGGATCCCGGTACAGGCGGAGGAACCGGTGGTCGGGAGCAGCAAGTTTCCGAAAGTGCGCAGGAAGGAGGAGGAGGTCATGTCGATCGGTAAACTCGTGGAGCAGGTGGACGGCTGGGCGAGGACGCTAAAGGCCAAGGATGAAGGTGTCTCATAGACGATGTGAGGTGAAGCGTTTGGGCTTTACCACGTGTGCGATATCGACAATCCATTTCGATTCGGACTCGCGATGGCAGTGTCAGCGGGACCTAGATCTTAATCACGATAACAGCTGGCGTTCGGATTGAGTCGACGGATTTGACTGTATTCTCATCTGCTCATCTCGGTCCCTCAGCGTTGGATACTCTCGGTGTCTCCAGGTTATCGTATTCATGCCTGGCAGATCGGTTTCACCAACCACGACGATCTCAAGACGAAGACTCATACTGAGCATTAGACCTGCAACGAGCATCTTAAAGGGGCATGTCTGGAGTAAGATCATTGTCCCTCGACCTGAATTACCACGAGATCCGACTGAGACAAGATGCGCTCAGGACTCGGAGGTTCTTGAAATGAAAAGCTGGCTCGGCGGCAATCACCCGATGTGCTCCTTGCAGGATTCCCAGTTTTTACAATGCACTGTATCATTACTCTACGCAGGGCCGATCTGCCATGCAACGACTTCACGACTGCTACTGCATATCCACATCACTCTCCGCCGCGGGCGACCCCTCGGCTTCGGCATACGAAACTTTCTTGCCCGCTGCCGCACGCCGTGAGCCGGTTCGCGCGGGCGCAGGTCTGACGGGTTTGGTATCTTCTTCTGACAAGGGCGGCGTTTCGGCATCGGAATCGCTCGTTTGCGCGGCAGCCTCCTCGAGCTCGGATTCGGGCTCGGCCTTGGCGGGTGCTTTTTTGCCCCTTGCGCGTGCGGGCTTAGGCTTGGTGCCGTTGGCGGCGGCGACGGCGGCGGCGGCCTTTTTCGGTTTGCCCTTGGTGCTAGCGGTCGTGCCGTCGGTGCCCGCGCCATCGGTGGCAGTGCCGGCCGTGACGTCGGTCTCATCGCCGCCGCCGCCAATCAACGCGAGCGTCGCCTCGGCCTTTTCCCGCAGGCGCTGCTTGGCGGCTTTGCGGAGTTCGAGGTTCATGGGCGTCGGGTGGGCGAGCGCTTCGGCATCGAGCTCTTCTTGCGGTTTCTTTTTGGTGATTTCGCGCTTTTTGGGACGAAGCCATTCTTCCATGCTAAGGCGGGTGATTAGTGCGCGTGCGCGAGGAAGGTCAGGAGACTCACGTCGGCGGCCAATACACTCTGTTTTCCGGCCCACCCATGCCGACTTCGTCTTCCGGAATGACCGCTTTAGGCGGCTCCTCTGGCTCTATCAATGACGGATCCTCCTCCTCGGCCTTGATCTGCTTCTTTGTCTTCTTCTTGGCCGGCTTGCGAGGCTCGGGCTTGTTATCGTCGGCGCGCTCGTACGGAATGATATTGTTGATCTTTTCCCATCCCGGTGTCCGGAAATTGCGCATCATCTCAAAGACGGCTTGTTCCTTGTCTTTGGCCTCGATCATGAGATCCATGTCGGGCGGGCAGGGCGGAAAGGTAAAAGGTCGCGGATTGTGTTTCCGGCGTTGGCGGCCGGTGATGGCTTGCGGTGTGGGCTCCGAGTAGTGCATTTTCTGGGTGATATTTTTCCGGTCCCATGTAGCTTTGATCCGGGGGAAGAGGTCCATGATATCTTTGGTGCCTTCGCGCAGCTTGTCGGCGTCAAAGATGATGTTGTGGTGGTGAAAATCGAGGACGAGCGGGATATTGAGCTCTTCACAGATGGGTAAGAGATCGTGGACGCTCCACGAGACGTCGTCGTTCTCGAGCACGATCCGGTTCTTGATGCTCTGTGAAAGCTTGGCATAGTTTTCCTTGAATCGCTCGACAGTCGCCTGTTTGTCGCCGAATACGCCGCCAAGGTGGAGGACCATGACGGCATCGCGGTCTTGCTGCGGGGGCAGACGCAGCAGAGAGAGCATTTCGTCGTGGTATTCAAGATCGCGGATGGCATTATCAATGACGGCCTGGCGCGGGCTGCCGAGTTGGGTGAACTGTCGGGGGCGAGGGTTAGACCAAGGCGGGAGGACAACTCCCGCGATAGCTTACCTGTCCCGGATGAGTCGTCAACCGGTGTCCGAGTTCGGCGGCGACACGTCCGGCCCCGGCGAGCGTTTCGGCGGCAAACGGCGCGAGCCCATACCCGTACTCGTCGTGGCTTGCAAACGGAAACATTTCACTGCTGAGCCGCATAAATTTGATTCCGTACTTGTCGTTCCACCGGAGCATTTTGACGATATCGCGGGCGTTGGCAAGCCCGATTTCCTCGACGTAGCGCTGGCCGCGGGCGATATCGGCCGGTTGAGTCTTGTCGGGGCGGTTCTTGGTGGCGTGTTCTGGCGCGGCAGGGTCGCGAAGGGGATGGCGGTGGTCGAGGATGGATTGAATCCGGCATGTGCGGGAGCTAAAGACAGGCGGATTGCTGAAGCGGAGGTAGGTGTTGAGACAGGCCTGAAGGGAGCGTTAGATTGGGAGTGAGGGGGGGGGGTTAACAAGGGTGGGGTGAACGTACGTAGCCGAGACGGCCTTTCCAGGGAAGTGGCAGGTAATCGCTATTGACGGGTGGTGGTCGTGCCGCTTCCCTCTTTTCCGTATCAACGTCCTCCTTTTCCCCATCCTCGGGGTCATCGGCCTCTGGATCCCGATTCATAACGGCCGCATCGACGTCTTCCTCGGTCTTGGCTTTTCCCGCAGTCTTGCCGTGCGGCTTCTTGGGAGTGGAATCGGATGTACCGTTGGCGGCCTTGAGCGCCGCTTGCTCGGCGATGAAGGCCTTGATTTCGTCTGCGCCCTTTTTCGCGGCACGGGAAGCCTTGGTCGGCGTCTTTTTCACCTTTCTCGCGTCGGGTTCGTCGGTAAAGTCCTTGGCGACAATGCTATCGCCGGCGGCGGAGTCGGCCTCGCTCAACTCGGAATCCGGTTCTTCCTTTTTGATCTGCTGAGCAGCCTTTTTCGCGGGCGGGCGTGTACGCTTCTTGGGCGTCTCCTCCTGGACCTGACGCTCGGCCTCCATATCTAGCATCCCGGCATTCTCCTTGCCCACGACTTTGGCGACCTGCATGACCTCGCCCTTTCCCTCGGCATCGGGACTCGCGCGCAGGGCCGTCTTGCCATCGAGAATGGCCGGATTCTCGTCCGGGTTGGTGTCGACGGGTGGCGCTGCGTCGGCGCGCTTTCGCTTGAGCGGCATGGTCACGGGCGGTGTGTGCTGCTTGGGGAAACGGAGGATGGGGTGCAAGGTCAAGGTGACGGGTTTGCGAATGAGATGGTGTGATCGAAAGAGGCGGGCTGCCAGCATGGAGAACAATAGCAGCAATAATCGCTCGCAGCGATAGGGTGGCCGCCCGTCTTTCCATCAAAAACGCGTTTCATCAATAATTCACCAGGCAGCCGCTCAGATGACGTCAACCATGCCCAGATCGGCGATCGGAGAAATTCAGTCTGCTTCCGCTGGCTATCGGCTCAATTCAACTCGAGACTGGAGCGATGAGCGAAATCGCGACAAACAAAATGAGCCCTGCTTGCTCAAGTTGAGCACGGTGGTAAGGCGATGTGGCGAGGAACAGGTCGCGCCCGAGTTACTATTCGAACAGCGGCGGGCCTCATGGCATCGTCTTTGGAAACGCACTCGTCATACTCGGGGCGGGCGAGCCCCTACGGGACTGTGGCCATCTGTCACCTCAGGTTTGATGCTTATTGGATGATTCGTTCAGACGATACTCGAAAAGCCTTTGCCCGAATCTTCCCACTAGATCGCATCCAAGTCCTCTCGATACATCCTCAGTCAAGCGCAGATGCTGCACCAGCGGGAATCATATCCATCTATCGCGTCTGATCAAGGTCAGCGCCTTTAGCGCGGAACTCGGGATCACTTTGTGGCGTAAGACACCCAATACAGGCTTGATCGTTGTGGTTATAGTTGGCGAGCAGGTTCCAGTTGCGAACCGAGCTCTACGTCTTGTCAGCCTCGACAACCCGCACATTGTCCATTTTTCGTATCCTCTCAAGCATCGACTCAAAGTTCTTTGCCTTTGTCGCTGACGCATCCATCATTCGTAAACTGTCTTCGTTGTCCGTTTCCGGCGGCGTCAGGTCGATGCCACTGTATTGGAGATAGATCGTCACTCTGACATCTGGGTCAATTCGCGCTTGGAAGCGGTGGGAGATATGGATGACCGCTGCAGAGCGGGGTGTCAGGGCGTAACGGGGTTCGTTCGGTATGGCGGTTTGAAGTGCAGGAATGGCGGAAGAGGTTGGCGGGGTCGACATGGAGTCTGTCACTTCTGATTGTGATCCACGCAAGAGACACGTCGAATTGACGAGCTCGTACCCTTCCTCTTCTAGGCATTCAACAGCGATACAAGAGCCGCGATCGCAGGTCACGCCGCCAAACTGGAGAAAAGTGAAAAATGCTTTTAGCGTCGGGTCGAGCGGAGGGAAGACAAGAGACACATACGGCTACTCCGGGCAGAAGGGTGCAGTCCTGGCCGCCGAGTGACGGGCAGTTGCCGCACGCGGACAAGTCTTCCATGACGGCGATACTGTGAGGTGATAGGACCGACAAAAGGGACGAGCAAGTGAGCGATATTCATATGCGCTATGCGACCAAGCCAATGAGCAACGAAGGCGCTCATCACCGGTTCATGGGCAAGCTTGCTCAAGCCGGGATATGCCGAAGATGGCGCTTGCTCTCGATGCCGCTATGACTCCACTTAGGGGACAGTGTTCTCTCGCGAACGCAGGGCGACTGTGCGGGCTCGCGAAGTGCACCCAAGGCCGAACCTTCTTTTTCGAGCTCGTCTGTCGTGCGTGCCAGAAAGCACCGAGCCCTTACGTTTTCTACCCTGTAGCCGCGATACCCGATCCAACGGGCTCATACTCTGACATCCTCAACGTCGACCAACACCGGTTGCGCAAATTTTCCTCCTATCGACTCACTCTCACGAACGCCTTCATGCGCCCTTCGTTCACTGCTCTTTCGCCTCGACGTCAACCGAACGGACGAACGCTTTTCCTGAGTGGTTCCAAGTTGAAGAGGCGATCACTTTAACTCACCATTCCCAATCCGCCTCATCCCCGCTCTCGCCCATACACTTTCGCGTACCCCTCGGGCAATCCATTTCGTCAATCGCCTCGTCCAAACGCGCCGATACACCCGGAGTAATGTGTTCACTTCTCCGCTTCCTGGCACTGGCTCGGACGGGTAGGGCACTGATGACGGCGCTCGGGGCGCAAGATCCGTCGGGGAGTAAGGATTCGAACGAGGAGCATGTCCCGCATTGGTCGGCTTGCGGGTCGCAGAAGGAGGTGTAGGATGGGTTGAGGTATTTGGTCGCGGTGTCGGAGCAGATGTAGAAGCCTGATGCGCATGGGATGCCGCAGAGGTAAAAGGGTTCGGTGGGGGAAGATGGTAGGGTTGTACTGATGCAAAAAGTCGAGCTGGGACAACCGTCGTCGCAGGTCGGAGAAAGAGAGGCGGTGCAGCGAAAGTATACCGAGGTGTCGGTGAAGTAGGCGTCGACTACGGACGGTGGGGGGCAGGTGATGTAGGATTCGGGAGGAGGAGTGTTGGGCGCCGAACAGATGGCGTCGGTGGCGAGAGCGAAGCCGTTGATGATGGCAGGATCGACTTGCGCGAGGGGTGCCGCGGCTGGACAGGGCGAAAAGTAGGCGCCGAGGTTTTGGGCCTTGGCGGCGGTCGCAAAGGCAAGCAGGCCGAGTGACAACATCGTTGGCGAGACGTGTGGTGGAAGGAATGTGGAGTTTGTTGCATCAGAAGAGTATCCTGTCGACGATGCAGGCTACTCTGGGGTTTGGATCGATCAAGACAGTACAGTTCATCCTTGCGTGACATAGAGCTTTTCCATCAACTTGTCGTTGTTGTTGGGCACAACAAAACGACGTACCCCTATTCTATTCCCGCCTCGGGAGCCGCTCGGACGCGTTTCAGAGCGGCCCGACTGCCTGCCTCCGTCCGTGCTGGCGAGCCTGGCTTGCCTATCCAAAGCAAGGGCTCATCTGATGCATCATCATCTGTGATGCGAGATTGATGACCCACCTGAGCACGAGGAGGGCCAGCTGGAGCCTCGCAATCGCGACGATGCAAGGTATTCCTCGACGGGTTTTTTCCTGTGCGATCTCAACTCTCCATCAAGCTTCCATCAGGGATGCAGCCACTCCGATCGCAGCATTCCCGTTTGCTGGACTTGGTACGCCGCGGGCTTGATGCGGGCACAGCTTGGAATCGGAAGGCAACCCGAAATGAAGAAAAGCTTGAGCGGGCTATGCTTTCGCTTAGAGAGACCCGATGAAACATTATTGCTTCCCAGATTGCGTTTTCTTTTTTTTCGGGTAAGGCGAGACGGAGAGGAGGGGTATATAGAGGGGGTGATGGCGGAGAATGTGCAGAGTAGAGGCCGCGACTCAGGGTATGCATTTCAGTCATGCTGGCGTTGATCACCTTGTTGCGCGCCTTTTGCCTGGTGGGAATCGTATCGGCTGCACCCCTCAAGGACACCCTCGGGGAGATGATCAGGCATCGATCGCCTGGATGGGATGAAGAACACCATGGCGCGCATTATCGACGATGGGAGAGGATCGATCTGGGCGAAGCGCTGGAAAAGCGAGATGGGAGTGCCGAGGTGGTGAGCAGGTTGTTCCGGACTAGAACGGGCACGGACATGGCGAAAAGAGCGGAAGGGCTTGAACTCGAGATGTCGATAAGGCTGATGCCGAGGGACGGGGAAAAGGTACTCGACGTGCTGCGACAGGTGAATGATCCGTCGCACGAGAGGTTTCGAAAGTTCTTGAGCCATGAAGAGGCGATGGCGCTCGTTGCGTGAGTGTTTAGGCATAGGCAGAGGATTAGGGCTGACTCGTCGCAGACCACATCCGGATGCCGTAGTTATGGCCCACCAGTTTCTCAAGGGGCATGGTATTCTGCCACATCTCGTCAACAAGACAGACGACGGACAGACCTGGAGTTTCTGGGTTGGAATCGACAAGGCGAATCGGATGTGTGAGGCCGCGAATCGGAAAGCGTTTCGCTGGATTGGGCTGACACAATCGTAGTCGATGCCGATTTTGCCGTACACAAGTACGCTCCGAGGAATGCCAATCATTCGGACGAGATCCGAGGACCGGATGCCACATTGTACCAAGTAGGCACCCAGGCGTATAGCCTTCCCGCAAAATTAGCTGCATTCGTGGGCCATGTCAGTCCGGGCAGCGATTTTCGTGAGTCCCGCAGCGGCGACGAGGGGTGATGTCGGCTCACGCCGAGTGCAGGTCAGGTGCGGCCCCATCTCTCCACGAGAGCGCTCAAGGGAGCAGATATCAATCGGACGATGCATTCCGACGCGGTAAGAATGCCCACGCCGCATGGCCCACCGATGACATCGGGACTCAAGTCGTGCGATGTGGCGGTGAGTACAGGTGTCTAACGCGAATCGGCATGTTGAGTCTCTTGTCGAAAAGATGACACCCGCATGTTTGAGGGCTATCTATCATATGCCAATGCCAGATGCCGGAAGCACAGCGGGAGTGAGCGCTGCGACGCTGAAGTGAGTAAGACTTTCCCGTATTCGTAGTCATAGTCAAATTAACGAAGTTCGTAGCCTGAGGCCATATCAGGTCAGTCCACATCACCAAGATGCGGCGGTCAGTGTTCATTCCAGACGATCAGTCCAACCCGGATGACCTGAAGGCGGGCTTTGAGCGTTACGGCAATGGAAGAATCCCAAGAGACTACGTGCCCGAGAAGATCGATATCAAGGTCCCAGGAGGTATGTTTGCAAAGATCAAGGTCGCTCGTTAAAGCTGAATTTCTAGATACTCAGTCACACAGTCCACCGATGAGCCGAATCATTCCGAGCCGGACTTGGATATCGAGGTGCTCGACAAATCTTCCCTTGTGTATCGCACTTGACTGATTTTCCGCCAAGCTCATGGTCCCGCTCGTCTACCCAATGAAGTTCTACGATTTCCAAGGCAAGTCGTCATGTGCACTTGAATATCATCGTGCTCACAGGGCTTTTTTTCAGCGCCATCTCTGAGCGCCATGTCTCTGTGAGTCCCTGCGTCTGGCGTAAACTCCTATCAGATCTGGAAACGAAAACCAGCTACGGTTCCGTCGCACGACTCGGACAGAATGGAAATCCGAGACCAGACGTTCTGTCGGTCTCATACGGGGCACAAGAATGCAGCGCGGAATGTGTTGCATACTACTGTGATATGAGTGCGTCTTGATGTTTGCCTTTCCTTGAATTTTAGTGAGCTGAGGAGCCTGAGCCTCGATAGCCGCCGCGGTGGTCCTGCAGGGAACTACACTGCTGGCTTCAAGCGGAGACGATGGCAATCAAGATATTCAGGACGTGAGTCGGATACTACCAGGTTCGAACTCTGCTGACTCTGGCTCTCTAGCCTGCGCTATGTCCGCACTGGATATCGGTAAGCCCAACTCACTGTCATCCGGTTGATAACTGATGCCTTTCCGGATTCCTCTTTAGGTGGGCGCGACTCAAACGAGATACGGCAAGCAGTAGAGCTGTGACTCAGATAGCGGACGTTGACTGACGTTTCGTTGCAAAGGCTCCACCGTGACCTCGCTACAGATTGTGTCCAACAATGAACGCAAGTCATCACCGTTTAAGTTGCGTCATCTGACTGACCCTCGCGCATATTGCAGGTGATTGGGCATTCGACTCTGCAGGAGGATTCTCGGCAGAGACGACACCTCCAGAATGGCAACGTGAGGCGATCGCAGCGTACAACAAGAAGCATCAGTCGGAGGTCTTTGGCACACTGCAAAACAATGCAGGCGTTCCTGACATATCCGCACAGGTGCGGCTGGTATTGAATGTGGGTCACCCGGATATCTGCTGATACAGTTTCGAAAGGGAAAGGAGTTCCTTATCGCCATCACTATCCTCGGGACTCAATCGTGGTATACCTATGGAGGCACGAGTGCTTCAACTCCAGTGGTACGGGCCCTGTCTGTTCAAAGATTTTTGCTGACAAGAGAGTTGTAGGCATCTGCCCTTCTCGCTCTTGTCAATGGGGCGCTCAATCAGGCAAACGCTCCTCTGTTGGGCAATCCTCTGCCCTCTTTCTATTCCAATTCATCACTGTTCCGAGATGTTCTGACTGGAAATAACAATTTTGATGGATTCAGTGGAGACTGGTACGCCGCGCCTCGCCCATGATCAAAGCGGCAGAAATTGATACCGCTACTCTCCAGGCCGGCCGTGTCCGGTTGGGATCCTGCCTCGGGATTGGGAACACCTCTTTATGATCGCATTCTAGCATATTTCCTTGCGTGATGCCGGCGATCAAGCTTATTTTGACTGCTATCATGTTGGCCGAAATCCTATGAAAGTGACGCAGAACATGATTTCAAAAGACGGACACTCGAATATCAGCCTGGACGATCATTAGATTTCATTACCAAATATACTCCGATATCTAATGTAATGCATTATATGGTTAGTCGAGCGTGTGGTGGTGACAGCGAAACAGATGACATGTTGCCGGTATTGGGTCATTCTTCGACCGCGGCATTCTCTGCTTCGCGCTTTTCCCTCTCCAAGCGTTCCTTTTCCTCTCGCTCCTCCATCTCGACAACCTCGATATCCAAGGGATACGTCAAAATGGCCGCTATGCCTGTCAACATGTTCAGTTCTGCGACCGAGATGATTAGCTTGTGGCAAAGGGAATGCAGCGCAGCAGACACTCACGCTGACCGGATTCGTGCATGCTCGAAAAGATCAGGGCCTCCCCACCCTTGGCACGCACGGCCTCAACCATTTCCACATAGCGTTTCCGTTGTCCCGGATCGTTAGATCTGCGCAGTCGTTTCAGTGCGGAGTGCCAATATCATGTGAGAGAATGCGCACCGAAATAGCTCGTCCGAGATGAGCAGTGTACCGACAGCACCGCGGTCTATCGCGAGCTCGACGTGATCGGGTCCATACCAGGCCCGCAACTCGTCGGAGCCGAGCATTTTGTGGAACCTAGGATTGCAAGATGTCAGTGACCAACAGGGATGAATGTTCCTGAATGCGTACTTGTCCAGCATGATGCCTTCACGAGCGAACTTTGTGCCCTGCAGGAGAGTTGCAACCTGCATGACGACCCGAATCAGTAAGAGCGCAGCCATGAGGAAACGAAGCTGACCTCTGGACTTCGGAGCGCTTCTACCAGTCCGTGGACGTGACTTGTATTGCTGTGAACCTTGACCCACTTCGGTCGAGATTGCATGAGCGGTTTATTACTAGTGGCGGAAGCTTGTTGGAAGACGTAGTCGTACAACTGAGAGGATATGTCAGCGTTGAAGTGGATGTCAAGTAGCATACGCACACTCTCTTTGGTGAATCCGGGCGAGGCTATGACAATGGCTCGGAGCGTCTGGAACGGAAGATGCCGCAAAATTGCAGCGTAGACTGCGGCAAAGAATTTCTCCATTGCCTTTTCGTGTGCAGATGCAGCGCCGGCTCTTTTACGTGGGATGGAAGAGTCGATCCGTTGACGGATGACCGTCATATGTTCCGAGAGCAGACATATCGTAGCGTGGCCTGAGAGGTTTTAGGCAGGAACTCGGAAAGCACACGGCAGACTCACCTTCTCCGAGAACCACCGCGCCGACGTCTGCTCCCCTACCTTCTCTCGTCGCTTCTTCGATACGTTCCAGACTGACAGAATCCCAGCCGGAAGCCTTGTATAACCGAAAGTCCCTGTTCGCTGCAGAATACTAAGGTGAGACACGCACGGCGAGGAGCTCAAACACAGCTTACCTTCGAGGTCCAAAGTATGATGTGCACCTAGCTTTACGTAGTCGTTTTCATTCGTAACGGTTCCGTTGATCTGCAACGTTGCCGTCGAGTTTTTAGGATCTTGCGAAGTAGCGCCATTCGACGATGAAGCGGAAGGCGAGAATGATGTCTGGAGGAAGTCTGGGTGTGAGAGCTGCGAGGATTGGACTGGGGCCATACTCACCTTTTTCACGCGAATCGTAAGATTGAGCCGTACTCGAGTCGAATCGGTGGACCCTGTGGACGATGTCGTAGTAACACGCCTGATGTGGAGCGTCAGTCGAATTCCCGTGATTTTGCTAGGGACATACCTGATGGCGCCAGCTCGCACTTCATCACCCTATCAAAGAAGTGAGCTATAGACCTTCAAGGATCTCGTATTTGATAGTCCTACCTCTGAGATCAAATTATACACATGCCACATGTCTTCATCGTCTTCTGGCCGGAGTGTGACGTATCCCTGGATTGCGCATCGGTGAGCCGCGATCATGAGCCTCCACAGAGCACGACCTACGGAGCCATCACGTTCGATATGCTTGTTGACGAGCTTCATGTTGGAGGTGTGTCTGGATCTTGGAGGGCAATGGCCCTGTCACCATGCAAAGTCGACTTGAAACGCTTCATTCGACGTCTGAAACCGCTCGATCTCCATTTCTCGGCCGCCGCGCAGGGGAATCCAGCCAAATGACGTCATCTCCCTTCATGAAAGCATCCTCAACTCGCGACCGAGTTGCCGCCGCCCGTCTCCTGTTCTTGCCTATCCGATTCGAGGGCGCTTCGTATGCTCCTTCAGATTCATAACATGCGCACGGTTACACTCGTACCACTCGAGAAACCCTTTGCGGGAGGAACCCTGTTGTGGCTTACCGAGCAATCCTTGCGGGTTGCGGTGCGGGTATCTCAATGAACGCAAACATCGATACATCTTTTTCCGATGCGGTTATCCCCACCTTAGTACTAAGTCAAAGGCACAGAAGCGTGGAAGCCCTGATTCGAGAAGGTCAGTCTCCCTCGACGGTCTATCAGATGACATGTCTGGCCAATCAGGGGGTCAAAGGAAGACATCCTTCTCGGGTCATTGTGCCAGTTCTGCACTGATAGGGTGGCGAGAATCCTTCTTGCTTGATCAATCAAATAGATCAAATCCCATCTGGCTGGGTGCACCTGTCCGCCACAGGAACTTTCTGCACAAGGACCTGACGGCTCGCGAAATCCAAGCTCTCAGACAGAAGGACCTTCCGCAACGACTCGTGTCAACACATCGGAGCATTCTCTGTCTCTCGGATGACGAACGATCCTGAATGGCCTTCGGAACGCTGGTGCGATTGCGTTCTTACACCATGGTTTCTGAAGCCTGAAGAGAAGGACCTTGTAAGCGAATGTATCATGACGCTGGTCCGCTTGTCCCGAGAGATCGGGAAAGCGCTTTTTGAGTGGAGGAAGCGAACAAACGAAACAACCATTAACAAGGCAGAGATAGATTGCATTCAACAATATGAAAAACATCTCGCTCAATTCCTGCCCATCGTCCGGGCCGCCACAAAGACCCTGGAGGCTATCCTCGATGCAAAAGAGTCAACATTCACTCCTGTGCGATTGCTCCAGCTTGCTTTGGAGTTGCATCTTGACGCGTCCAATGAGTTCATCTTCACGTCGGAAAGGGTTTTACATTCTGGTCAAGTGACGGCCTTGGCTACACAGAGTCTCGAAGAGGTTCGCCAGTTCTACAAGTCATGGCTCAGGCAGTGGACGACCAAATCTTTCGTTCTACGTCGGTCGGTGCCGGATCTACTCAATCCTCGGTGCTGCATCCCTGACAAGCTGCGTCACTTGAGCCACAACAGATCTCTTCGACACTTGCGACAATATGATTCCTGCTTCAGATGCGGTAATACTGCACACGAACACAGTGTCATTGATCCCAATCTTGATGATGGATCGGCCATGTTGATGTGTGCCCTGCATTTACTCAAGCGACAGCCGGGGTCTAGCATTTCATTAGAACTCGAGAGCATAGGAACAAGGCGCTCACAAGGACTGGTCGAGATTGGTGCAAAAGTCCAAAACATTGGTCCGGCCGCTGACGGTTCTAGAAATGGGTGGAAGACCACATACTCTTGTCGGTTTCGAGATGGATCGTCATACTCGGCTTTAGAAGCAGAGCAGCTGCTAGTGTCTCTGAGGCATGAGCCTCAAGAAGGCGGAGATCATCGATGCCTTGATGGATCTCTTTTGACTGCTCTAATGCAAAGCGTCTACCAGTCTCGCATGGAGCTTGGCAACGCCTTCCATTTCTTGAGAACACATTTACGTCCTTCGCGCCGGAACGCAACATCCTTGTCGGGCTTCGACTCGGCCAAGGATGCGATTCTGACAGAGCTCGAAGGGATTGACCGGGTTTTCTCACAGCTGGAGCCCGGTCCTCGGACTTTAGCGTCTTACGCTTGGCAACCGGTGTACGGACCTGGGTCAATTCCACCTCGATATGAGGACCAGCAGTAACTCGATTCTCATTCTCTGTTCTACTTGGTATACGTTTCTCGGAAATCTGCAATGGATGGCGTTTAGGGATAGATTGCGAGCCGAAGATGCGATGTCGAAAATTAGCGACGAGCGACGTTCGAGCAAATGGGTTAAATGGTGTAATGTTCGTTCCAAGTACGCCACCTGAATGTGAAACCGGGCGGATCGCCCTTGCCTTTGCTGCGGCTGTCTGCTGAATGCAATCCCTGTACTGAAGACTCACGTGTCTTGCTTTGGAAAGTTGCCGGCAATACACATGCAATTGTCGTGCTCTCGTATTCGTGCTTTCGTAAGGTAATGCCTGTACAACTACTGCTTGCCTTGTTGACTTGACGAATTCTCAGCCTTGGACGACTTGTCCTCGGGCTTGAGCGTATCAACTCCCGTCAACGTTCCCACCGTGTGCGCTGCCTCTCCCGCTGTTTCTTTTACTGTGCTGGCCGCGGCCTTGGCCTTTTCGGTGACCGTTTCCGAGGCGGAAGCGACTTCTTCCTTGAGCTCTGCCGTCAATTCGCCTACGGCTTTCAGGACCTTGTCCGAGACGGTCTCGGTCGAGGTTGTGTTGGGAGTGGCACTTGTGCTTGCGCTGGTGCCGTCAAGTGATGTCCAGTCGTGCACGACAGCCTTCATGCCCACACCTCCGATGCTGTATTTTTTGAGATATCTCAGCCACTTGTCGATGACTTCGCGGTCCGCATCCCAGAGCTTGATGACGCGCCCGTGGTACTTTTTCTCAAAGTTTTCCTGTGCCTTTTTGTGCACGAATGGTGACTTGAGGACGGTGTAGAGGCTTCGCGTGACGGGAAGCGCGGCAGGCTGGGATGCCGGAATGCCGAGAGAGTGGGCGGCATACAATGCGAATCCGGCGAATTGGGTGAGCGGAGATGGGTGGTGCGCGCGCAAGGTCAGGGTAGCGACATGAATGCCGTGTGTACGCGGATGTGTTGGTGGGAGGTCGCGAGAGGCGTTCGTCGAGGAGATGGACTGAGAGGATTGCGCTTGCGGTGTCAAGGTATTGCTTGAGGATGATGCGGCGGCATCGCTGGCGAGATGTCAGTCTTCAGTCTTGGGTTTGAAGCCGTGGTGGGCGGTGTAAACTCACGAAACAAGCGAGCGGGCCGCGACCTGCGGTATTCTCCGTGCGAGCGGTCTTGCTGTTCGAGATGCCATGGCGATTGTCTCGTGTGTGACTTGGACCTGTGGGGATGGGATGCCTCTTTTCGCTGGCGTGGTCGGTCACCTTGTCCCCTTTGGTGTCTCGCTCTCGCGCTGGCTGCTCTCGATCGAAAAAACACAAAGTGGTGACGCGGGCGCACCACAGCGCCGCGGGAAGGGAGAGCGTGGTTGAGAGCGAGCGATGTAGATCATCGTCTCTCCCGTCGTTGACGCTTGCCTTGTTTCCATTACTCACTCCACCACCGACATGGCCGCCACCACGACCGAACAGGATCCCTTCTACCTGAGGTGAGTGCGGTGGACACGCCGTTTCCGCTGTTACTGATGTTTTCTGCAGATACTAGTAAGCCAGGACAAAGTCACTGATGCGATGCGGATGGAGACAGCTCACCAAGAGATCATTCTTCGTTCGCAGCACCGGTCATCAGGGTATGCACGGTCATGAGTTTCTCGAATTTGAATACTCTCAGGGTGAGCATGCATGTGAGGAACATTTCGTCCTTGTTGTGCTGATCTTTGCCAGGACGATTGCGATACGCCAACAACTCGAATTACAGGAATGACTCTTTGATCAGGAAAGAGAGTAGGTCCGGAGAGACTGGGCACGATGAACGGTACACTCACATGGTACTGCAGTGTGGATCGGCCCCCTGTTGATCGACGAACTCAAGCGGATCGTCAAGGAGAGCGAAATCACAAAGTTAGTTCAAGCTCCGGGCGCGTTGGCCAGATGGCGCTGATGCAGGAATACAGGGAAGACGACTCGCAGTGGCCACGAAAGAACATTGTCGGAAAGCAGGAGCTCGAGATCAGGCTCGGCAATGAGCATATCTCGTTCGAGGTGAGTCTGCGCGATAGAGAAGGCCCGCATGAAGCTATGGCTGACATTGCCCCAGACCGCCAAAATCGGATCCCTGAACGACGTGCAGGACTCGCAGGATCCGGACGGGCTGAGGGTGTTCTACTATCTGATTCAGGATCTCAAGGTTTGTGGCTGGGCGATACGTCAGGATAGAGCTGACTCAGTGCCCCCTAGTGCCTCATCTTCTCTCTGATCTCGCTGCATTTCAAGATCAAGCCGAGTGAGTCTTGGCTCAATACTACCCCAAGGCTGATGAGCGCTGACTTGTCTCTGCAGTTCAATAAGCGTGTAATGTTGAAAGAATCAAAAGAGCGCGAACAGCGGCGTGTACACCATATCAAGGGTCGATGATATCAGATTGTATGCAATGTGAGCGGACAATTCGATTGTTGCGCGAGCTGGGCCCTGGTCATTGGGACGGACCGCACAAGTCGTTGAGAAAGCCGAGCGACGCGCTCCTGCGTTATAGGATAACGGCGAGCGGCGTTGCGCATCCATCTTCCGCATCTATCGGTATCCCTCTAGATGTCACCACCTGCTTTCCTCCAGCTCCGTCCATGCCGTCCGGAGGAGCGCCATGAAGCTGATATCAGATACCAGTATTGCTTACGTCGCGGCGGCTCAGATAGGCACAATCCCTTACGATTGCGGCTCGGTCAGTAACCTTTCACGTGGAGAAGTTTCTGCCATTAGCTGGCACTGTCATGAGCGACACATCTCACAGGGGTTCCACCAAACATCGCATGCTTTGCTCTCCTAAGCCATGCCCTCCATCGCAGCTGCAGCTGATCTTTCCGACGCGTGCTCATAGAACCATTTGATTATATACGATACAACAAGGCTGGCGCCGATAAAGTGCATGACAACCATAACGACGACCAGTGACAAGAGGACTAGATGACAATGAACTTCCACGCGCCGGCACTGTATTACGTCGAAACGAGGCGATCTGGGGGACCAAATACAAGCGAAGAAGGGAGGAGGTGATAGGCGGACAGACTCGACCGCGTGCTACTGAACCTCTTGGAAGGCAATGCGAGGGACCTTCTCGGCATCGGGTGGCGCGGTGGCGCCCCCTTGATCTTCCGATATTGGGTTCGCGTCGGCAGGGTTGGCAGCAGCTGGTTCCGCATCAGAGGACGGAGGCGGTAATTGCTGAACAACAGGTGTGCCCATCGAGCTGTCCATGCCTTCAGGTTCGTCCGCTAACCGCTCAGTCTGGGGTGTTGCCGAGTCCTCGATTTTGGGATCGATGGGCGTCGAGGCATCCATATCGATGTCCATATCTCGCAGTTTGCTGCCTCCGCGTCCGGTCGAGGGAACGGCGGCACCGCGTGCGATGGCGGCCCCGCCCATTCGTCGATCAAAGTATTCGAGGGACGAGCCGATGGGAGATCCGTCACGAGACGAAGAGACGGCGGTCGCGGACGCGAGATGGCGTGATGTTGATTGCGGGAGACCCGATGCAGCCGCGGCGGCTATGTATTCGTCCGACTCTTCCTCTTCGTCTCCGAGCAAACCGCTTCGTTCGGCACTGACGGGGGAATCCATGCCTCGACTGCTCGTGCGTGAGAGACTTGTGAGCGGTCCGAGGCTGTTGTTGGGCTGCATGTTCCACGCGCGGCGAGCAAGACTGCTTGCCCCACCGGGACTTGCTTGGCCAGCGTCTTGTGCGGCTTGAGCGGCATCAACGGCAGCAACGGCTTCGGTCAACGCTTCAAATGCGCGAATCGTCATTGGACTCCCCGGTCGTGAGCCGTATGGCTGTTGATGGGCGATCGAAGGGGAGACACGTCCAGCTGTACTGGCGTCAACGAATGTGGACACGTGCAGCGTTCCGGGAGAGCCGTATGACATAGCGTTGGTTTCAGTGGCATGGCGCATTGCAGGTGACAGCGGCGTCATGTTTTCGCTCGTGGGAACGCGTTGAAGCTGACGTGTGTTGCTTGCGGCGGTTGCGAGCGTCAGGACGGGATTGGCGTGCGCGGTCGAGGGTGATAGACCGTTGTATCGCGGATCTCCCGCGACGCCGGTCAGCGCGGGGTCGAGCGTAAAGGGCGTGTACGTTGGCGCCGGCGCATAGTTTGGTTGATTGCGGGAATCACGATAATTCGTCTGCGAGTTGTCAGCAAACGTTCTTTCGGGACAAGAATGGCATACCTCGGGACTTTGATCGCTGCCTTCGGACGCATTCCCCGTCTCTTCCCTGACGCGATACCTTAGACCGACGAGTTCGTCCGTCATGGAACGCAAACGATCCTCATACGCGCGAAGTTGGTTCTGAAGCCTGTCATTGTCATCTTGCAAGACGACGTATGGGTCTGCGTCACCGGACGCCGAGACGGATCGGTCGAGGTGGTATCCAGCCGAGATAGGATCTCCCGCTTTGCCGGCGGTGCGACGTCGTTTCTTGTTCCCGTCTCCTCCGCCCGTTGGCGATTCGAGAAACTCTGCGGCCTCGCTCGCGGCGCGATCACTGACGAACCGCTCGCCGGCGACTTCTCTGCGCCACGCCGGTCTTCCCGCGGCGAATTCGTCGTCAATCTCGATAATCTGGTCGTCGGGCACGGAGCATCGCTTCCTGAGCGTCCGGTTGACGGCCTTCAAGTGGAAATTTTCGGCCTCCAAGTCGTGGACGCGGTTCTCGAGCTCGGTCACCTGGTCCTTCTTGCGCGTCCTGAATCGCGCGGCGGCGAGCCTGTTTGCCTCGCGGCGCTTGGAGGCGGCGGACGGCCCGGCGCCCTCGTGCTTTGGTGCGGGCGTGCCGGTCATGGTGGGGCAATGGGGGGGCGATATGCTGCCTCTGTGGACGACACGACCGCTTGTGATGACTCATACCTGCCCTTTGCTGTCGTCAGACTCGCCGGCGTCGATGACGAATCAGGAAAGCCGCGAAAAATACGCCACAAAGAAGCGCACGCGCAGACTCGAAGCGCAGGCCAGAGTGGGGCGAGCGAGGATCAGGTGGAATCAATCAACGGTTCTACAGCAAGTAGCTGGAAAAATGAACCGATGCAAAGGGTCCTCTCCCAGCTAGCTCTGCCATCTCAGCCTACGTTGTCCCGCGACTCGTGTGATAGAACCACAGTTTCAGACAGGCTTCTTTTCAGTTTCACACAAGCTTCATGCTGTCGCTTCTCAGCTCACTTCAAGTGCTGCTTCGTACGAGCATTGGAGTGTCAGACTCCTATTCAAGAGGTTGGGTCAGTCCGTTGCCGCCCGTTCTGTTATTGCACACCTTGCAGCCTTTGCAGCTTCTGCCATGGCATGCATTTCTCATCCAAGTCCTTGGGGGTCCTTGCTGCGAGCTGATTCCTCGCTCACCAAAACAATTCTGCTCTGTCCGACGTGCCGATGCATCACCTGCAGCCCTTGCAGCTCTCGCATTTACGATTATCATATCAAGGAACTAGGGGTATCAATGGCTCATGGAGCAAACCTCAGTTTGCCCTCGATCCTGGAGCTTTTTGGCTCAGCCCAATGCACGCGTATTGTGATGGTCACTACTACGCAATGGAGCTATGCGAACACTGTTTCCTAATTTGTAGCCCCGCTACGGCGAACCCTCCATCAGGGCACAATTCAAGATGGAAAGTGAGTCCAGCGAGGCATGGTATATCCCGTTGAGCAAAGGCATATCTCCTTAAGCAAGAAAACCCGCCCGGATGTCTCGCATGCTTATGGGTAATATCAAGCCAATGAAGAAATCTTTGTTTGCACGCGAGGTAAAACATTGGTCTTCGCGCATTCTTTAACCCTCGTACGACCAGACTCACAGGACGACACAATAAGCTCCCGCTATTATAGACACCGACAAGTACCCAGGATTGGCGTGCCAAGAGATGAAGCGAGATTTGCACCATTAATCATATAGGAACGCATCGCGTGTTTGCTGCGACGTTTCTCGGAGGGCTTCACTTTGAATTGTTTTCTCGATTCGTCTGCTAAATTCTTCCTTCCGTTGTTCCGCTTTACTCGATTTCGTGTGGCGCTTAAGCACAGGTGACTGCCGAAATTGCTGAAGAAAACATCCAAGCAGCGCTCATCGCAACATGGGTGTGGGAGTCTGCTTTCTAGATCCCAAGTATGTGATACGATGCTAGAGGCGATGTCGAGTCGTCGACTGAGAACGCCAGCCATTAAGAGTCCATGTATGTGATTCAGACAAGCTGACCTACAGCGCATTTCCCGAGATCTGCCTTGGAATTGCCAGGAACCTGATTCCACATCTCATCATCACGGCCTCGTGCCTCTTCGAACAGGCATAGGACACAGTCCGACGCATAGTCTTGCCTATTGTAATAGCAGGCATGTGACCGCTGCCGGCATTTGTTGTCAACGACACGGTATTCACTCCAGCAAATGCAGCGGAAACATCAACAGTATCGGGTGAAAACGTGGCAGACCCAAAGCTCATGGAGAATCCAAGGTAGCCTCTCTGTCAGGAGGCAAGTCCCCCTCGGATCATTGCCTCAAGCCTGCAGCATGAACCCGTTGCATTGCACCTACAGCAACGGTGCTCTTTACAGAAGATCCCAAACACTCCCGTAGACATTCAACGAGGCACGATCAAAAAAAGCAAAAGAAGTACGGGCGCTGTCGTAGTCACATGACCTTCAAGTAGCCAGAGATGATGATATGGGCTGCTCAGCGCAAGAGGACGGTAGAGGCAGCCCTTGAACCCACATGTCAGGTGATGATATGGAGCTGCTCAGCGCAAGAGGAGGGTAAAGGCAACCCTTGAACCCACACGAATCGGCTCACCAATTTGGAACTTGACCATTACCGACGGAAACGGATTAGGGGTTGCGAATGTTTATCCCTGTCACGGACGCGTGTTGGATGGGACAGGGACTTCCGTTAAGGGATAGGACTGATGACTAAGCTGAAGATTGAACGTGGGTTTAAACCACTGGGCTATAATCAGAATCCCGTGACTGTAGCAAGTGACATACGGACTTGCTGTCGCGGACCAGTGATCTATTCCGCAATAGCAGATAGCACAGTCGTTGTATGAGGGATCTAGCACAAACGATGTACACTTATTACTTCAAGACAGGATCCTGCAATACCGGAAGTGGAAAGACGAGGGTAGCTAATCCTGAGAAAGTCTTGCACTCAAGGTAGCTTCGTGACTAAAAGGAAATCAAAGGGTGCATCAAGATCATGGCTAGGTCAGAATACAACTGAGAAAGGCTTCTATATATACGCATTCTAAATCAATTGCTGTTCTTGATGTGGCTGGTGATAGACGAAGTCTTCTTGACGAAGTCTCCTTGACGAAGTCTTCTTGACGAAGTCTCCTTGACGAAGTCTTCTCGACGAAACTCTGATGAATCAGAAGGTCTTTGTCAATCAAACGGAGCTGCCGGGCATTTGACGATGACTTATGTCATCGTCCACTAAATACTACATCCAGCGGTTGTATCGCTACACTTGCTCTGAACAGCAAAGCAGATGACAACGAGGGGAGACGCGTCTGAAGGCTCGTCATATATACTCATCTGTTACTAGGGCCACTCCGTGCTCGATCGCTTGTCTAAAAGTCTTACGATGGCCGCGCGAGAGAACTACACATCGTGTTTGGTTGATCAGCTGATGGCAGAGATGAATGATGTCTTCTGACCACGGACGTAGCGGTTCGATCGCGTAACCGATTGACATCGGTCAGCTTACTGTCACCAGTCTCATTCATGACAGCCGCTGCGGCCTATCTACCGGGCGAGTCGACGACGAGTTCGGGATCGAAAGCCGCCAACCCGCTTCTTTCACCTCCGTCTTACATTTGCTTTTTTGACAAGATGCAAAGACCCAATATAAATACGATGCTTCTGATTTCATAATCAACAAAGCGGTGCATGAGGATAGGCATCAGTCGACCACTGTCACCTCACAGCACGTGCAACGAACCCGCGCACATAAATCATAATGCCATCAAAGTCAATGGTCCATGTCTGTGCGCGCTTCGATGTAGCCTTCTCTCTAAACATCAGAAAAACACGAGGACTTGTCGTAACTATAACGCTCCAAATAATAGACTTGTCGGAAACATCTCAAAAGGAATCCTACCGAATCAGCGGACACAATTCGGTGTCACCGGGGTTTGGGAGTCCTGCTATTCGCATCAGTGGCTGGGTAGATGTGAATTGCGCTGCGCAGGAAAGCGAGAAGGCAGAGACCAGTTTGAAAGGCAGAACATGATTGCATCTGTGGCAAATATCGTATACAGAGAGGGATTTCGGTTTAACCAAAATTTCACATGTAATGCAAATGAGCCAAGTCAGGCTTTCGTTACTCGTATCCCCTGCATTGTCCCTACTCACCAGAGCAGTAAATCTTAAAGCATAACTCGTTGTTATGAGCGGGAGATTTCTGTGGAACTCTATTTCCGATGGAGAAAGGAAGTCCATGATACGATGAGAATGTACTTTGTAAGCTCCCATGAGCGAGCCAGGAAAATCATAATTCGGCTGTCATGTTTCAGGCGCTCTTTGCACGAAGGCAGTGCAGGTTGATTCTAGCGTTCTAGCGTTACGATGTGACACAGAAATCGTCAGCAAAGTTTTCTCGGCAATTTTTTTTTTTTTTTGGAAAAAAGTTGAGTCGACACCAGGACTCGAACCTGGGCGGGCAGAGCCCAATTGATTTCTAATCAATCACTATAACCACTCAGTCATGCCGACATGCTCTCCGGCTTCATACATTAAATATTCACAAAGACCAGTTCTCAATTAGTCCGGCTTGCATGAAGTTGTTATCGTTCCCGCCCTCTCTCCTTACACTGGTCTGCTGCAGATAGCACTGAATGCTTCCATCATCAAACGCTATCAAAATGAAATCTTGAGAAGTTTGAGACAGTAAAACACCTGATTGTACTCAGGCAGACAGTGCAAAGCCCCAGAGTGACTTCATATCGCATTGCATTCTTGGCCGTTAGCAGTTTCGTAGTCGCACACTCTGGACCTCTCGCTCCTGATATCTCTCTGCCTCGCCCCATGCTTTCTAAACCATTCGAATTATCTGCTGGGCAAATTGAGCTGAATGAGTCTCGTTGCGGCCTCGACGTGTCGACTGGTCCATTTTGCTTTATCCAATTCTGACGGGAGGGTTCAATGACAAGACGCCGTCAGTGTTGCACAAGAGTCGCGAGGCAGGGACAGAGCTGCCGGCGCTCGCTGAACCATTGACAACATAGACTGTATCGAGATGTAAGATTCACCTGAGTTTTTCCAGTCATGTCAGTAGTATACCACCAGCTATTGATATTGTACATGTGTTTCGATTGACCGGTCATCTAGGTGTTGGCACAAGACACGCTCGTGCGCCATCTTAGTCGATCATAACCGAGGAAGGCTCGAGTCGCCCAACAAGCTGCATGATGCATGCGGTCTGCTTAACCCCCTGGTCTCTGTGAGCGCAAGTCATTTGACACGCCGGACGAAGCAGACTGAGGATCTTTTGGAGCTGATCGTCGGTCATTCCTCTGAAGCGCGATGACTGGGAACGAATAGCGGTGACTACCCCAGAACATGGAATCACCTTGCAATCCGCCCGACACCAAAAGCCGAACGGCCCACGACGAGCGACGGCGATGGCAGCGTGGTCGTGGATGTGCCAAGCTTGGTAAAAGAGACATGATAGCGGGCATACAAACTACACAGGGTGCGTCATGATGCGTGTGACTCAAACACCTTTTCCGGCCGCCTGGAACAGCCGCTGGGACTCTAGCATAGCAGTATGCTTTGTGACTCATCTTCGACAACATGAACGGCAGGACATTCACAAATTCTGTATTGCTCGCAATGCCTAACATATGTTTGTATAAGTCATGATAACGTTCGATATCCAACCAGGACTTTACCCTCGCCTGGAATGCCAGATAGCACTGTCGTTGTGTAAGAGATCTAGCACTAGCGATGTACACTTGTTACTCATGACAGGATCTTCAATACCGGAAGTGGAAGACGAGGGTAGCTAGTCCTGAGAAAGCCTTGCACCCAAGGCAGCTTCGTCGTTAAAGGGCAATCAAAGGGTGTCTCATAAGGCATGAGAGCTATTACAACGGGTCCAGAACCCAGCTATACAGGCGTATTCTAGTTGTCTAGGAGTCCTTAGTGGCGAACGAAGTCCCAGCTTCGGTGTCCATACTTCGGCGAAGCGCGTGAAGCGCGTGAAGACCAAGTACGCGGATGACGAAGCGGCTTCGTCTTCACCAGCTTCTGCGAAGTCCGGAAAAGCAAAGTATGAAAAGTCGAGACAAAGAGACCGAGCACTCGCTCACTCAGCCATGATGGAGTGATGACGAAGACGAAGTGATGACATCGTCATGACTTGAACACACAACGGGCTCTGATGAGGTTGTAGCACTTCAACTTCCCCTCCCTACGACTTCCCCTCCCCATGAGGAAGACATCGCCCACGCTATTGAAATGGCGAAGCATTTATTGGTGATTGGCAAGAGACAAGATGTGACAGGGGCTTAGAAAAAGAAGGTGTCCAACTTTCCTGCAGCTTTGAGTTCCGTTAGGATCCGAAACGTTTGTCAAGGCGAAAGATGGTATAGGTACTCCCGCAAAGGCCCGATATGACCGTGTGCGGCAAAATACTGCATGATTCTGAATTCCGAGATCGAACCTGGTCGTTTCTCGTCTCAGTATCCCCACAGGGCGTCGACGACACCTGGGAAGTGGGGGAGCATTTGCTCCGCCGTCATGTAATACTTGCGACCTTGGTAGACGAACCTGTGCAGAGTTGTAAGCGATATGTAGTCATAAACGCGACTGGGAACACCAGTACTTCAGGTCCTTCCTCCGACAGCAGTGTCGCTTGATGTCGGAGGTTTGCAGCGTCTCGGGCCCGTCTTCAGCGTCAGACGACGCAACGCTCGTATTGTCGTCGTCCTCGAGGGCCTCGTCGAGAAGGCGAACGTCGTTGATGTCGTCACGGTCAAGGATGACAGGGGGAAGCGACATAAGCTAGTGAGGTAATGTAAAGCTCCTTAGTACGGGGCGCCAACTAACGGCCTTGTATAACTAAGCAATGAGCCATCATGAGATCGGCAGTCCGGCTACTCTGGGAATATCCGGAGAAACTGGCACGTTCAACGATCTTCTACTTCGGTGTCAGAACTGAGACAATGTCAAGTGCTAGAGTGGAGCTACTGAAGGGTTTATAACAGCGGGGCTGAAGACAAGGGAACAGTGATCGTGTGGTAATGTGAGCTAACACTAGCGAGACTGGTAAGACAAGTTGTAAAGGCAAAGCAATGCTAAGCCATTGAAGCATCTAGTTTGGGAGGCAAAGCGTGATTCAATGGAGTGGATTTCTACAGTACAAGTAATTTGAGCTTCAATAAGGCAAAATGAAGTTTGGACAAGGGAGCCCTTGATCCCTTTGAGTGTAAACTGTCAATGCAAGAGCTGCAAAGGCTGCAAGTCGTGCACTGGCAAATTGGGCAGATTTGGCTAACTAGATAGAAGTCAGCTTGCTGCATAAAGCCCAATAACCCTGCTGAGAAATGCATGTCACGGCCGAAGCTGCAAAGGCTGCAAGTTGTGCGACAACAGAATGGGCATGAGCAGACTGAGCTTGGAATCTAGGGGGGCTTCGGGCACTTGATGGCTCGTTTACCCCCTGTCAGGCGACGATGTTAGTTTCACTGACGCCCAGAAGAGGGCAGCCTTCGGGCATGCGGTCAACTCAACTACATTAGAGGTAGGCGGAGTTGGGCCCCGTAGATGTTGATATGTTGACGCTTATATTAGGAAGAGTATGTAGACAAGCAATCTAAGCTTGATACCAAAACCTTACTGCTGGGACGCCCGATAGATGTGGCAGCTATTAGAGTATGCTCCAACGCCCGATATCCTACTTTGGCTAAGGCGAACTTGCGCTTCAGGTCGGTGTCACGATGAAGGTCGTCCTTCGAGGCGGTCTAGTCTAGCCATTGAAACAAGCAATAAAGTTGACGCACTCGGTCGAGCAACTCTACGATGCATGGTCCAAAGCGAAAGCAGCCATACTCGGGACTACTCCTCAGTGCAAGATGCGAAGGAGGTCGGTGACGAGAGATATGAGGATTACAAAGCTGCGGTTTGCGGCTTGCGATCAGTTCGTGCACAACAGGGTGATCATGTGGTCGAGCAGGCTCAACAGCGAATTTTAAATGGACGAGTTTTGGGGTCACGTCGAGATGCATGTCCTCCAGCCGGAGGACCGGGGCAGAAAATGTCAAGCATTTGCTTGTCAAGAGATGTAAGCTTTTGACACCGGGGGGGGGGGGGGTGCGGGGAAGGGGTTATCTTATATGAGCGAACGGTTTAATGGATTCGATGACTCGGCGGCGTACCGAGCACATCTCGAGGCCCGAGCTTAGCCTACTATCAAACAAGGCTGGCAACGAATTGGGCGGCTCCACGATAGAGTATTGTCGAGAATGCGGAGTGTGGTAAGCCAGTGTGCCTTAAGCTGCGCGAAATCCTCTTCAACATGAAGTGTCCGTACAATCATCGGTCACAAAATGCGAAGATGTCACGCACAAGAGCATCACGAAGAATCCGATAAAAGTTTGGATAAAGGGTTAGCGAACCGGTCCCTCGCGGAGCTAATCGAGCTCTGTCGCAAAACCAATTGCCCACACGTCAGAGGACGGACCCGGCCGCATCTCGTTGCGAAGATCAAAGACGCCATCACCGATACAGCAGCTATCGCTAGACCCAAATTGCAAGCACAGCTATCTCCTGGACAACAACGAGCGGTGGACAGACTGTCCAAACTCGGTTTCGCTGAATTGGAAGGAGACTCGCCATGCGTGCGATGCAGGCGGCGGAAGTAACAGGGGCAGCCGCCGTAGGGCGTCACTTAAAAGAGGCAGCATATCAGCAGTGACCCAATGAACAAGAAGATATAAGGTTTTCTGGGATTTCTGGTCCTGTACAATATCATTCACTGGGCTTGATTGGCTTGTTGCGAGCGATTGAGTTTCAACATCGATGTAGTTTGACAATCTGTCGAATGCCGTATCGGGGAAATGGTGCTCGATTAGAGGCTTGATGAAATGATACACAGTCAGATCTGCCAAACTCTCAGGTGTCAACTAGGTGATATTCTCCAATGACTTTGTGTAGAAATTTTGATTGTCGCTTAGTCGGGACTCAAAGAGGTATTTTTGGGGGTTTGGGAATACTGAACTCTCTCTAGTGACACTGGACCCCGCTTCACGGGAGCCACCAAAATCTCAGCATGGCTCAGCATTTCTGGAGAATCCTTCTCAATTTGAAACATGCTCAACGGAGACCCAGAGCACGTAACCAAGCACCGTCGCATACATTATAGCCTCCTTCATTATGCGGTTACTGAAAGTCTCTGTGCTGGTGCATAATCGTTGACCAAAAAGTAAATAAGCACTCCTGCATCATCTACCTCCGCCGAACCGTCGACCCTGTAGCCTCAAGAAGTCTGTCGGAAGATTCATCCGGTCGTTCAGATTTGAGCTTGAGGAAAGGGGCGACATCAGCTGTGCGGATGCAACTAGACGTGAGGCTTCGCCAACTCTGTTCATCATGCCGGTAAAGCTTCTGGGATGAGATTTTGTTTTTGTAACAGGATGTCCGGATTCAAGAAGTTAAAATTACCGCATGGACAAGAGCTTCCAAGGCACATAGGTGGACATTTTAGTCTGCAGAGGTGTTGTCGGGAAAAAACATCCAGTACGCAAGTGATTGCCCATAATTCTTGACCTATGCCACGCTTCTCTTTCTCAGTAATGGGGACTCTGTCATCTGTTCATGGTAAGCAACGAATCTGACTCGAAACATTCTTCCTTCAAAATTGCGTGTTTCAACGCAAAGGTACCTTTTGAATCTTGCCCTAGATATATCAAGAAGCAGGTATTCACAGAGCCGTCCTGCTGTAAGCGTGTTGGGCAAACTCGTATGTACATCGCATTTAATCTTTTCATATCTTATCTAAATTGTTGTGTATCCCATCCATTGTTTTACTATCGATTCCGATGTTATAAACCTGACGCGATAGCATACAATGCCGACGTCTGCAGTCTCTTATCAACGATCTCACTTGATCTCCCCTAGATCGAAGCCTCCTGCTAGCAACATTCACATCGCATTCTGGTCATGCTCCGATTTCGAGTCATCGCGGGATTTTCTTTGAAAAGCGAGTTTTCTGAGCAGTCTTTCGCAAAACTGTTACAAATGAAGATTATCAGAGCACGAACGTCTATTGGATATTCAAGTCCACTTTTAGCCGACAAAAGACTCAACTAACATAATGAGAGCAGCAACGTCTGATCTGTGAGGTATTCGTACAAAGTGTGAATCTGAATTCGAAGAGTTTCTATATCTGGCTGCAAGATGACTCGAGCGTATTGAGATGTCGCATCAACGAGAGGATAGACCTTTTGCCAGTGGCGCAATTGAAGCGCAAAAGTCCATGTGGCCTTCAACAGTGATATGGTGATCAAAGTCGTTGATTCCTGACACTGATGTTATTGGACCAGAAATGTTTTACGAACATCTGCAGTCTCTCTTAGTTATCGAAATACTTACCTGATAGAATTAGAGCGAGATTATCTGATTCAATAGGTGCTGATAACAGTGTGAATGTACATATGACGAGTCAAGTTATCTTGCTGCTGAACGAACCGAGCGCAGCAAGACGTTATCTCGATAGAATGTCGTCGGGAGCGCGGCTGACACGCAAAGAATGTGTTTGACCTTTTCAGAAGTGACATGGTGTTCTCAATCGTTGATTTCCGACATTTTCCCTCCGACTAAATACCAATGACTATTTCAAGTAGATCCCGTTCTTGCTAGTGGTAGAGTTTCGTTTCGTAGTCGTCTAGCAGATGCGTCGGTAGTCGTCTAGCGTATCCGCTAGTAATGAATGAATTTATAAAGAAGTCTGCTGTATTTTCTCTGGAAGGGACATGCTTCAACTTGGTGATATGCTTGCTGACTGGATGTCTAAGGAGGCCATGTCATAGAGAAATGTGTTGGATCGATCGTGATGTGCAGAACTCCTATTGAACTCTGGGAGCGTTGTTAGCGCAATCGCGCTTCCTCCTTGCAGCGAAGCTAATAAACGAACCTGTCCAGTAACATTTCATTCACTCAGCTGTGACGCCAAAGCATTCAATAGTTGACCTTGGCTTGACAGGTGAGTACAGCGATAGACAATATGATTGCAAGGCATCCAATAGTTGGCGTTGGCTTGAGAAGTCCTCGGCGAAAGACTCGGGCCCATGTCGTCGTAGTAAATCAGCATCGTCATGATGCATGACAAGGTCTCAAAGCAGTGTCCTAACCCATACTGCTTGTTTTGCGACAGCACCAGAAAAAAGTTAGTCCGCTTCGGCGGCGCAGAGCGACACAGTGGGTTGACGTCGAGCTCGCCAAGACGTTAAGCCTCGAAAGGTTTTGAAAATGTATCCAGAGGTAGATCTGCGAGAATCTTAACATCCTCCCCAATCGGCATCAGCGAATCCGAAGAGAAGCTTTTGACCAGCGTTGGCATTGAATGTTAAGCACAGATCCGTTGTACCTCGTAGATACCGCAGCAAATGCTTGACAGCCTTGAAATGTGATGAAGACCAACGACTGATGTATCGCGCCAAGACGCCAGCAACGTACGAAATGTCTGGCCGTGTGATAGTTGATAGATGTAGAAAAGATCCGGCGATCTTGGGATACTCCAAGTGCTTTGCCTCTTCTACTTCGTCGTCTGACGCTGCTACCGGCTTGAATCCAGGCGGTAGTGGAGTCTTGACATGTCGGGAATCAACGACTTTGAACACCACGTCACTTTTAAAGGACACGTAAATTCTTTGCGCCTCAATCGCGCTTCTGGTGAATGGTTTGTCAATATGTCATCTCACTGTGCTCGATTCGTCTTGCAGCAATATATAAACTCTTTTTATTTAGTTTCCCACTTTGTACGAACACCTAAAAGATCAGACATTTCTACTCTGATTCTTTTAGGTGAGTCCTTCATTAACTAGGAGTGACCTTTAGTATTCATTAGACATTTCTACTCTGAATCTTTTAGGTTATGGGCCCAGTGTTCAAAACACTCAGTACCTAGAATCTAGAGATTTCAAATCAATCCATAAATATGTCTGACTCCGACTCCGAAATACCTTCTGGAAGAACCAACGTTCGCATTCAGAAATTAAAAGGGACTCACAATTACACAACATGGTCCCGAAACGTTATCGCCCACCTCATGACGAGAGGATTACTCGAAATGGTGACCACATCACCCACAGACGAGGAGAAATCACCTTTCGTGACGCCTATCGACAATAGAAAACTACAAAACGCATGGTCAGAAATCTTTTTGACTCTGTCCAACGAAGTCCAAGGAGCACTTTCACCTGCAGCAGCCGATGCCTTTAAGCCCGAACCAAGTCTTCTCTGGTCTGAATTAAAAGAGACGTACGGTGCCTCAACATTTCAAGAGCTGGCGTGTCGAATGGAAACGATTTGGGGATTAAAAATAAAAGATGATGACGACCCCATCAAGAATTTATCAATTTTGAAGGCCACCTACGCCGAAGTCGTCGCAACAGGAAAAGTGGCATTCGACACCATGCTGTTCACTATCGCCATGTTGCGGGCCTTACCACCTTCTTACGATCCGCTCGTTCAAAGTCTATATCAACAGAAGAATTTAACGCCCGAAGTCATCTTCACCTACGTTCAAACCGAACATAATCGTCGAATCAATGCCGGAGAAACATCCTCGGCGCTTGCGGTCAAACAATATAAGAATGATTTACAAGTTAAAAAGTGGTGTGAATTTCACAAGAACAACTTCAGCCATACCACCAACGAATGCAAGGTATTGGCAGGCAAGCGCAAGAACGTCAATCATCATGATTCTTCTCGTGCCAACGTCTCTTCAACCGTCAACTCACGAATGAAACTGCACAATTCGACGACTATCCCGCAACTGCAACAGCCCTTTTTGTGCGATCCACTAGCGAAAATTCATTCTTTATCGATTCCGGTGCTACCGACCATATGGTTTGTTCGAAAACCCACCTTCACGACATCACACCCTTACGACGAGAAGTCGTTGTTGGTGGCGGCAGATCTCTATGGTCTACTCACCAAGGCACATTGCGCCTGAATGGAACGCTCAGCCTTCTCTACGTCCTCTTGGTACCGAACTTGGAATGCAACTTGTTATCCGTTCGCAAGTTGATTCAATGTGGTCTCACCGTCAAGTTTGGCAACAACGATTGCACCATCTTCCAACAAGGCAAACACATCGCGACTGCACCACACCGAGCCGGCTTATACACTCTGCAGGTCAGCGAATCATTTTCTCTAGCTCACATAGTCTCTAAGACTGATCTGCTCACTCACTGGCACCACAGATTGGGTCACTTCAATTTTCGTGAAGTCTTTAGAATGGGCAGTGAAGGTCTTTTAGACGGTGACTGGAAAAATGTATCGAATCATGATCTAGCATATGCATTTTGCGAAAGCTGTGTTCTTGGAACAGGAAGACGATTGAACACGTATCCAGCATTAGAACGTGCACAAAGACCGAATGATCTGGTTCACATCGACATTTGGGGACCAGCAAGAACACCTTCGCTCGGGGGAAATCGATATTTCTTGACTTGTTACGACGATCATTCCAGACACACTCGACTTTATCTTCTCAAGAATAAATCAGAAGCGTTACGAGCCTTCGAACGATATATCATTCTAGTCGGAAATCACTGCGAAACCACTATCAAAAGAGTTCGCATGGACAACGGGAGTGAATTCACTTCAAATCGCTTTAAACACTTGCTTGCAAACAATGGGATACTCGAAAATCTGATTCCTCCTGGAGATCATGCACAAAATGGTCGAGTCGAGCGACAACATCTCACAATCTTGAACACAGTCCGAACCATCTTGATTGATTCAAAACTTCCGCAAGAATTCTGGGCTGAGGCAGCAAATTACGTGGTTCATGTTCGAAATCGAATTCCAAATGCGAAGACAAGAAAAATACCATACACGATGTGGTCTGGCAAAAATGTGGCTCACGAGACACTGCGGCCTTTTGGATCTCAAATTTACTTTCGAGATCATACAGAGTCTGACAAACTCCAGGCACGATATCGACCAGGTGTTTTGCTCGGATGGCGCGAGGACAGTAGTTCCTATGTTCGATACTGGGATCCACTTAAGAGATCCGTCAATTATTCAAGGGGAAATTTGCAAAAATACTCCTGTACTTTGCCCTAAATATGACAAATACCCCTGCATCGACGAAAATTACAGAAATACCCCTGTCGCTTTTATTTTTTTCCAAAGCGCGTTTTCTTTGGGTGAAACCCTTCAATGTGACACAAAAATGGCTGTCAGACAGATGCTTGACGCGTAGAAAATCAGCCAACGCCGGCATAGTAGTGATAGACTGAGCATCGAGAACGACGATTACGAGAACTATCAGGGCAGGTGCATAGCTCTATCGTCGATACGAAATGGTGATCTCCACAGCAGACGAGCAGTTGCCTTTCCGACTGGGCCAGGCTTTTATCAGCAAACAGGCCCTTGCCGAAGCTGCGAAGCTGCATGCTTCCATCGAGGGATTCGAATTCTACGCACACAAATCCGATAATAAGAAATACGATATTCGATGCCGTAACTCCAAAGAGCAACAATGCGGCTGAAGGCTGTACGCTTCTCCTTCGACATCGAGCCCGGGATTTATTGTCAAGACTTTGTAGCTGCGGCACAGCTGCACGGGAATGAAGTAATTAACGTCACGGAACATGACGTCAACGCTCGCTGCCAAAATGATTGAACCGAAAGTGGCGGATCACCCGAGATACAAGCCCCGAGAGGCAGCGCAAGACCTGTTATGGGAACACGGCATCACTCTCAGCTACCCTCAGGCGCACCGGGCAAAACGGAAAGCCCTCGAAGCCCTTCATGGCGACTTTGCAGCAAGCTTCGGAGCTATGCACCAATACTGTGAGCTGATCAACCAGGTTAACGTCGGTACAGAAGCCTATTACGACACCGACCCGCACACCGGGCATGTTCCAAAGAACGTTTGTGGCTTTCGGCGCATCACTCGGGGGATTTTTCGCCTGTCGACCTGTCGTCGGTCTAGATGGAACTCATCTGCGGCACAGCTACAAGGGTGAGTTCTACCGCCTCTTCGTCCTTTACGTCAGAGCGGAAATTAATTACCGACCTCTAGGCATTTTGTTGGTTGCTGTAGCGCTCGACGTCAAGGGTCAATTATTCCCGCTCGCTTTCGGTGTCTGCTCGGTGGAAAATCAAGACAACTGGCAGTGGCTTTTACGGCATCTTCTTCAAGCTATCGCCTTCGGCCCAAGCCGTCGAATTACATGGCTTTCGGACCGACAGAAGGGTCTCATCAACGCCGTCGCGGTATTACGGCCCGGTGATCACCACGCATTCTGCCTTGTGCACCTGAAAGCCAATTTCATTCGGCGTTTCGGGGATCAAGGGCTAGTACAGCTGCTTTGGAAAGTTGCTCGAGCGACTACCGAAAAGACGTACAACGAGGTGATGAAGGAAATGGCTGGTGTAGAGATACAACCCAATCAGCACCGTTGTATGCCATAGTCGTGACGATGACATCACATCGTCACCATTGTCGCATAGCTGACTCAGCGAGATCTCTGCTACTGTAGAAAGACAGCTTGTATCTAGTAGCCAGCTGGGATGTGGCTGTACCTGCGGTACACACTATGACATCTGATGGCTGGTCTACAGTAAGCGTCGCCTTCCAATAGCCGCCTGGCGGGGTGCAAAGTCCATTGCACCATAGTGCATTGTACCATAGTGCATTGCACCAAAGTGCATTGTACCATAGTGCATTGTACCATAGTGCATTGCACCAAAGTGCATTGTACCGTAGTGCATTGAGCCATAGTGCATTGCACCAAAGTGCATTGTACCATAGTGCATTGTACCATAGTGCATTGCACCAAAGTGCATTGTACCATAGTGCATTGAGCCATAGTGCATTGCACCAAAGTGCATTGTACCATAGTGCATTGAGCCATAGTGCATTGCACCATCATACATTGTACTGAGTACATGACTCTATAGTTCAAGCCACCACGTAGCCTAATCTAATAGGTATATATAGCTGGCTTCTCAGACCTGTAATAGCTCTCATGCTCTATGATACACCCTTTGATTCACCTTTAATTCCGAAGCTACCTCGAGTGCAAGACTTTCTCAGGATTAGCTACCCTCGTCTTCCACTTAAGGTATTCTAAGTCCTAGCCTACGTAATAAGAGTACATCGTTAGTGCTGGATCCCTCATACAACGGCGGAATAATATCGCTATAGCGATATTGACTTCTTGCCCGCGACAGCTACCTTGCAGTGACTCCTCGCACTTCGCCTCTGCATGCTTCGCAGAAGTCAGTACTGGCGAAGCAGCTTCCACAACTCCTCACTTCGTCTCCACACGCTTCGCCGAAGTTAGCGTAGACGAAGAGCCTGGCTTGACGCCACGCTTCGCTGGACTACGGAATGACGAAGCCAGTACTTCGCTCCTCCACGAGTAATCCAGAAGGGTTAAGATAGGTATATATAGAAGACTTTCTAGTCTCTTGTAATAGCTCCCATGCTTATGATTCACCCTTTGATTTTCCCTTAACTACGAAGCTACCTTGAGTGCAGAACTTTCTCAGGATTAGCTACCCTAGTCTGCCACTCCCGGTAATACAAGATCCTGCCTTGAGGTAATAAGTGTACATCGTTTGTGCTAGATCCCTTATACAACGACGGTGCTACCTGCTACAGCGGGATTGATCACTGGTCCGCGACATACACCGCAGGTGTACAAGACTGTCGGTAACAACATCTCTCTTACGGAATGCGGCAGTATCACCATGGAAGTCGAAAGAGGAAAGTCGCAAAGAGCTAGACAACGTCGTGTATCATCCCTCTGCACCTGCAAAGCTTTTGTCCTGCGGTACTCTGCGTGAACAGGGATGGAAGTTTGATCTCCTCTCGGAGCCAAACGCCAAGTTCCGTGGCCGAGTTCGAATCTCTCTGTTCAGCTGCGGTCCTTCCGGAAGGCTCAGTACCATATGCCTGCCTCTCGCTAAATCGCCTGCACATCCCACTGCGTTCCTGGTCTTGCAAGAAGCAGATACCGTAAAGGGCTGCCATCGTCGCCTAGCGCACATCGGCGTATCGACAATCCTTGCCTTGACTAAAAAGGGCAGGATGTCATGAATGAGACTGGTGATAGTCAGCTGACCGATGCCAATCGGCTTACGCGGTTGAACCGCCAAGTCCGTGGTCAGCTGACATCAATCATGTCTGCCATGACCTGATCGATCAAACACAATTTGCAATTCTTGCGCGCCGCGCATCGTGCGACTTTTCGATAAGCGATCGAGCACGGTGCGCCCCTAGTAACCGATGAATATATATAGCGAGCCTTTAGGCCGCGTTCGAGAACACCGAGTTGGGTCATCATTGGGCTAGGATGAGCCAAAATGCCACGTTTTCAGGTCACAATTCCAATCGTCAACCCAATCGTGCGTTCGACCGCCGATTGGGAAGTCGTCCTAAAGTACGCTGAAAAGCGGGACAAATAACCATTTTGACCAGCACCTGTTGGGGTGCTGGTGCTCAACCCAATCATCTCGGATCCGGGTGCGAAGTCGTGAAAGATTCATTGTTTTACTCTATAACGCAGAAACCCATCTCCTGTTGCCACATTGCAAGGCTTCTTCTTCATTCCTGATATCCCTTCGCAATCGCTCATCCGCTGACCAGGTGGTCAACGCACCAGGTGGTCATCGCCAACAAGCAATATGCACGGCTCAGGCAGCATGCCGGCTCCACCGGTATGTGCCAGAAACGGGAAAAAGCTGGGAGATGCTCCGTGATCTTTGTTCTCCATAAGCTCAGCTGTTTGCTCATTCCAATATGTCCCAAGCAGATGCTGTCTCGTACTCCCGGCGTCTCTTCGGCCGCAGGAGCACGACCGTCCTCATCGCCGTGTATGCCCAATTCCCCGACTATCCTCGATCCCCCAACAATTCCCTAACGCTATTCACCTTGCGCCCCGCATGCGGGGCGGGTGCGCCCGCGGCCCGGCGACGCGACCCCCAAGCGCCAGCATTCTCCCCGACGCGACCCCCAAGCGCCAGTATTTTCCCTCAACGCGGCCCCCAAGCGCCAGCATTCTGGACCCCAACCGCCAGCCATGCGCGCTTGTCCCACCGTCAACCGCCAGCCATGCGCGCTTCTACTATCAGGCGCCAGCCATGCGCGCTTCCCGCTCTGCCCGGCGCCAGCCATGCGCGCTTGTCCCACCGTCAACCGCCAGCCATGCGCGCTTCCACCACCAAGTGCCAGCCGTGCGCGCTTGTCAACCTGCCCGGCGTGTCCCATACGGGGATCCTGACAAACTATCGCCTCGACGATTTCCGTCATTTTTCCCGCATGTTCCCTTCGTACTCCAGGGCATTATTTACAGCGGGTAACAGTTCTCTTATCAACTGCCGTACTTGCCCTGGACATGACATCCCCTGTGGCTCATCGCAATTGCAACCAAGGTCTCACTCGTCACTTCCCACTCGCGACTGCTTCATGACAGCCAACCCGTCTTGCGGGAAGTCACCCGCATGTCCGGTTTAGCTCTTCCCGATGGATCTCATGTTTTGATCAGTGCATCTCGCACGCCGGGTAGTCGGTTCCCCTCAACAATTCACCAATGCCCAGTTCATGTAGAGTCCGCTGGTTTTGCGGGATGTGTCCCGCTTCTCGAATTGCCATCTCCGAGATCATTGCGCTCAACTCCACCCTTTTGATCCAACTCTGCCGTCAGGACCCCTGAGCTTTAATAATTGCATCCAAAGTTCAGCCAGCTCATGATAGCCAGTACGAAAGACATTACTCTGTTTACTGACCGAATGGACATGCAGGTTCAACAAAACCACCCCACCATCCCGCCTCCGAAGCGCCTGTCAAGTTGTTCGGCGCCAGCCATGCGCGCTTGTTGCGTCGCCCAGCGCCAGCCATACGGGCCTCCATGGCAAGGCGCCAGCCATGCGCGCTTATGGAATCCTCAGGCGCCCCGCATGCGCCCTTGTCAAGCTCTCAGCCACTGGGCTAAGTGCGACTAAGATTGTTACCCAATACATGCCTCTTCTGATTTGCGAACTTTTTCCCGCTCATTGATCGAGCGGGATCCATACATACATCATCCCATACAACACTTCACCTTTCGTGCCAAACTGCTTTCCACGTTTCCGCTGTCTTCTGCTTCCCCTAGGCCCTCCTCAATACCACATTCCCGCCCACACTTACCTTCTCCCCAGACCCCTCGATTCGCCACCGATCTTCCGTAGGAGATCCCGCGCGTTCATCGCCCGTCTCCCCGTTTCCCCAGCCCCTGCACATGTTCTTCTCTCACCTCTTCCATTTTGCCCGCCTTCCAACAAGGCTCTATTTAGCACTACGATGCGTTGTCCAACATGAGCAGCCAAGGATTGGTTGGCGGTCCCCGTCGCGGATCGCCTCATCGGAATTCAAACGCAGTCTGCCCAGCAGCAGTCTTTGCATGTTTCGAATCGCGTCCTAAAGCGAGTCGTACTCAGCCGGCGCCACACCTTCCCGCTCGATCTGGACGGCTAGTCAGGGCTGCAATCAGTCATTCCGGCTTTCGCGAGTCTGCACAGCCGGCTCCCCGACTCTCTCTGTGCATGTCACGACCGAGCGGGTAATCACTCGCCTGTTTCTGTTGAGCCATTTCCTACCTTCGACAAATTCTTGCCGTTTTGCAGGAGTCTTCCCACATGAAGATATCAATTATTCGATATCCCGCCCCGTACGGCCAAGTCGATCTCACCACCCGTACTCCTCTCCCCGACCGTTGGGGTCTTCCCTGGTTCCTCTCAAAGGCTCAACTTAGGGGTTAGGAAGTCTTTTCTCCGTAGTGAGTCCGCCGCAATACCTACTCCACGTGCTGTCATATTGTAGGCGGCATACGCTTGCAGTGATTCTCCTCTCCATCCATCCTGTACAATACACCTTACAGTTGAAGATCGTCCCGCCCATCAAACATCGGCAACTCCGGTCGCCATCTTTATCTGCTGGGCAAGGTGTTCTCGCTTCAGATCGCTTCCCGATCGCTATTCCAATCAGCAAGAACGGATTCCGCCCTCATTCGTCACCTCCCGGCCTGCCGACACGACATTATCCAAATTAAAAGCTTTCCCTCACATCGTGGTCAGCTTGTCGCATCCGCCAACCCCTCCCGATTATTACCCAACTCTCCCCCTTCCGCGATCTGGTCTCTTCCCGCCTCCTTCCCGCTCGACTCCCTCACTTCCCGACCCCGACCTCTGAATCTATGCTGTATTCCGTCGCGCCCACTCATACTCCCCATGGCCGCCTTCCACGCCACCAACCTATCCATCAACATTGTATTCGTCTTCGCAGATCCAGCATGGCTCGTTGGACCACTGTTGCGTCCGTAGCTTGTCCAGGGCGGGATGTTGAAGGACGCAGACATACCTCCGACCATTTGCTCCAGCATTTCACGCCGCATCTCTTGCACTTGATCTTTCAACCTCAAAACAGACACCACACCTTACTTACTGACCCTTTCCCAGACCAAGCTTCACGTTTACGCAACAGTCTTCAAAGTGCCCTTCCGGATGTGTCACTTTAACAGTTTCAAAACCAACTGTTTGGACTCACAACATATCGCCTAGCATCAATCACATTTCCAAACAGTCAAAAAGTTGAACCTTACAACTTCCGGGACGTCTCCCTCATGTATCACCATTTGACACGTCTAGGTTCCTCCACCATTTGGATTTCCCTCTTCCCGACGCTCGGGGACAAGTGTTTTGCGTGATCATTTCACGACTTTCAGATTTTGCGTAACCATTTTACGACTTTTTTTGCGTGATCCTTTCACGACTTGACTTTTTGCGTGATCCTTTCACGACTTGACTTTTTGCGTGATCCTTTCACGACTTGACTTTTTGCGTGATCCTTTCACGACTTGACTTTTTGCGTGATCATTTCACGACTTGTCTCAAAAGTCGACGCCCATGCTGATTCGAACTGAGGACCATTTCCTCGTTCTAACAGTTCTGGCGCGCCTACTAACTAGACTAAGACACCGTTGTGTCAACCGGGTTGCTCTCACCGCGTTATATTGAGCTTCAAGCTTCGCTCCCCGCCGCCATCTCCCGCCCCGCTTCGTTCGGTGTCACCTTTGATCCTGATCACTCGTGTACGCGACTTGTTGGTCGCTTCCTGCCCCTTAAGACACGAAGGCCCCGTTCAGTTCCAGAAGCTTCCTTACGCGCTTCGTCTCCTGCCTCTTCCAGTACCCGGTCGCGTCATGCTTCTTCTATCGTTCCTCTGATAGAATCCAAGACCTGGTCCCTACTACCGGGTTACATAACACCCCTTTCTCGCTGACCATGCACCAGCTTCTTCTCTCACATCACCACATCATTGTCATGTCGCTCGTACAGCCACATGTGTACCTGTCCGACCCGCCTTCTTCTTCTCCGTCGCCCTTACGGTCTTCTATTCGTTTACTTCTGAGCAAAGTTCTTCCATCTTCCTCCTCCTATCTTTACAGTCCTTTATGGTCTTCCCTTTTAGGTTTCTGACATACAGCCAACTTCCCAATGAGCATATTCTCACATGACTGTCTCTACCCACACTAGGCTCTATTTTCTCCCTGCACCCGCGACGCTTTTCCTTATCCTCCTCGCTTCTCGTCTTCCTCCACCGCTTCCTTGATCATAAAATAGAAGATTCGTAGGAACCAGTGCTCACCCACACCACAAGGCGTCTTCAGAATCCGAGCAAACGCTTCCACCGACGGCTCCTCTACTTTTCTTCCGTTGTCCAACAGATCCACTAGCCAGAGCGGGTCGTCGTCTGTCTTTGATACTGGCGTTTCCTTCAACTTCTGTTGCCAAAGTCGGCAACCGCAGCTAAGGGCTTTGGATGCGACCATCTGGAAGACGATGCACATTGGCCCTCCTGTAGGTCCGGGTGCATGAAAATCGTCCGTTGATTCTCCTCGTCCCAGAGGCAAGAAGCACTTGCCGCAGTAGCCGAACGCTCGGATGTCGAATTTGATTAGATTCGCGAGCTTGTTCACGAAGGACATCATATTCGTTTCCCCTTCCCTCTCCATAAGACTTCGCTCCACATCGCACTCTCCAATCCCACATTTTCGTATCCCACCTAGTCCAACGCAAGTAAAGCAAACTTGCTTCTTCCTCACAGACAGCCGGAGGAATGGTAACAGCAATTCTGCATACACAGGAGTGAGAGTCAATGGTTTTCTCACTCTTCCCGCCGATGTCACCAAAGGGTTTTCGCAGCTGATCCGGTCTCGGCCAGATGCGGAAACCAGTCGTTCCACAACCCTGCGCTTGTTCGCCCCTAGACCGTCGAATCTTTTCGCTCCTTCCTCTGCGAAACTCGCCGGTGTCGCTTTCTTCATTGATGGACGTTCAGTAGATCTGATCGTCGCCCGTCTCAGACTTGACACCGAGCTTGATGAAGCCGTCTTCAGCAGCGGGGATGTCCTGTTGGACGTCCTTTCCGTGAAGACTTTTGGCGTCACCACCACCGGGGACTCGCACACCCACGAGGCGCCGCTTGAGCTCGTCAAGGTTGTTTGGGTTCCAATCAATTTCCGGTCGCTCTTTGGGCTAGGCGTCGATTCTGCAAGGATTATCGGCCGTGTTGCTAGTTGCTTGTAGAGATCCTCTTCTACCGTGGTCTCCGTCGCTCCGTTTCCTCGGCACACGTCGCACAGCTGAGCCTTTGGCAGCATTGCACAGCTTCTTCCCTTGCCGTCTAGATATTCGCCCAGTCCCATTCGGCGACATTCTTGTGACTGTTTTAGCCACTTTTCCATTTCTTCCCGCCCACAGTGTTCATCCACGTCGTGTTCCGGGCGATGCGTGTTTGTTGTGCGAAACACTATGCTCATCGCCGGCTGCCCGCTTCTTCCCGCTCGACCGGACTCTTGCGCAAAATCGACCATAGACCTGGGGCTGCCTGCGTGTATCACGACATCAATCGTACCAATATCGATTCCCGCTCCAAACGCCTGCGTGGCTGCCAGGCACCGGATATCCCCTCGTCGGAATCCTTCGTACATCCTTTGTTTCTCGTCGGGGTCGGTACCACTCTCGAAGAAATCGATACTCAGCCGTTCGGCGATTTGCGTTCCAATCACCTTTGACTGGACGTAGATCAGTACTCTGGAAATTGAGGTTGCTAGACGACCTTTGAGTTTGTGGTCGAACCATTGTTGCACCTCGACCGCGATTTTGTGTTCCCCCATCGGCTCCATCGGGTGTACCGAGTACATGATTTCTGGCCTGTTTGTCGTCGACCGGATCGTTTCTACGTTTTTGAGACCCAGTTTGACCAGCATGGGCGCCTGCATCGATGGGGCACACGTTCCTGTCATCAGGACTATTGGTGGTCTCGTCTTCATCAACTCTCCCAGCACTCCCATCACATTGCGATAACTCTTTGCGGTGTGTGACAGATGCGCTTCATCGAATACTATCCGGTTCTGGATCTCCTCGTCAGCGTTCATCCTCCGGGCAATACCATGACTCACGATCCTGTGCTCCATGGCATGAATTTCTCTTATCGCACCGGGTTCCACAGCTCGCTCGACTGAAGTAAGAACGAAACCCGATCTTCCCTCCAGTCCCAACCCCGCCCCCTTTCCCGCAGAAACGTGAACTGGTAGTCCATGAGCTTCAATTCTGGTCGCCAGATCTAATAGTAGAGCGTTCAAAGGCACAATGACAATGGTCAAGCTTTCTGTAAAGCTCCTTAGTACGGGGCGCCAACTAGCGGCCTTGTATGACTAAGCAGTGACCGATTATGAGATCGGATGAGTCCGGCTACTCTCGGAATATCCGGAGAAACTGGCACGTTCAACGATCTTCTACTTCGGTGTCAGAACTGAGACAATGACAAGTGCTAGAATGGAGCTACTGAAGGGTTCACAATAGCGGGGCTGAAGACAAGGGAACAGTGATCGTGCGGTAATGTTAACTACGACTAGCGAGACTGGCGAGACGAGTTGTAAAGGCAAAGCAATGCTGAGCCAGTGACGCTTCTAGTTTGGGTGGCAAAGCGTGATTCCATAGAATGGGTTTCTACAATACAAGTGATTTGAGCTTCATTATATAGACGTCGGGATTGGTGGCAAACTGAAGTTTGCACAAGGGAGCCCTTGATCCCTTTGAATGTAAACTGTCAATGCGAGAGCTGCAAAGGCTGCAAGTCGTGCACTGGCAAATCGGGCAGATTTGGCTAACTAGATAGAAGTCAGCTAGCTGCAGGGAGCCCAAGTACCCTGATGAGAAATGCATGTCACGGCAGAAGCTGCAAAGGCTGCAAGTTGTGCAATAACAGAATGGGCATAAGCAGACTTAGCTTGAAATGTGGAGGGGGGTTCGGGCACTTGATGGCTCGTTTACCCCTTGTCAGGCGGGGCTCGCTGGCGAGGCTCGCAATGCGCGCGATGTGGGCGGCGGAAGCAACAGTGGCAGCCGCCGCGGAGCGAAACCTGACATTTAGTCTAGTAGCTGTAAGGTGAATGACGTCTATAGAGCAGCTCTTCAGCTGAGCTCGTAAGCGATACGGGATAAGCTAGAGTTCAGCTGAATTACAAGTACAAGTCACAAGAGATTACAAGTGCAGAGCTAGCTAGAAAGGACCTTTTGTACTTGGTTTATCTTTTCTGCTACTGTACAACAATTCGGTAATTCCATTCTCAATCCTCCTTTGTCCTGCTTATCCTACTCGTTGTCCAAGTGCGCGAACATCTCAAGAAGAGGGGCGAGAGGGGCGTGCTGACCTTCAGCAAGAGCTGAGCAGCAGCGTTAGTCCTCTTACACTTTCACGGGAGGCCACATGTTACGCTACCATCCACGTCAGTGTCTTGGCCGTTCCTGTCGGTAAGATGATCAACAAGTCTGAACCACCGATGGCTTGTTCCATCATCAACGCTGTCGCCATGGCTTGTTCCTCGGACCGGAAAGTCGCCTGCGGATTTCCGAGCAGTCGCCTCAAAGAGTTCAGCGTTGACACGGTGACCTTGACTGTGCTAGTCATCTTTATGATGGGATCCTCGCTTTCCGTATTGTGTATTACCCGCTCGATTGTTTCCGTACTGACCCCGGGAAGTAACCTGTCGTCGATTCTCTTCTCCAACGCTTCCCCGCCGTGAAACACCAGCTTTTGCCAGCTGATTGAGGCATGCTCAAAACGGAGCTGGCTATGCATTTTCATGCTTGATGAGCGATCTTCCATTCGATCGTAGTCACGCTCATGCGTTTCTGTACTGTGGCCTTGTTGCTCCGACGTCGCGTCAGTGGTGTCCTCCCAAAGATCCTTCCACTTTGAGAGATGATGACCGCTAAGAGCCGCCTGAATCTGTCGATACTCTCTCATCCCAATGTCTTCGCCCATCTCCGCGGTGAAAGATTGTTCCAGGGCCATTCCATAGTGCTCCCGGGTCCATCTGGCTCCGTCCGATACGAAGAGATATTCCAGCATGGACGCCTGGCTCGCCATATTGTCTTTCGGACCTCCCAATCCGCTGAGTAGCGTTTCGAGCGGCCTGATTAGGACCAAGTAGGTCACTAAGAGCTTGGAAGTCTCTTTCGGCAGGAATCTCGCAATACTCTGTAAGACGATTATCCATTACCCGCTCCGTCTTTCTCTAGTTCTTCTGTACTGACCTTTTGAGCTTTAGACTTGTTATACGTAAGCACCCATGCGATTTTGTCCCGCATGAAAAACAAGTTTCTCCCGGCCTCTCTTCCCTCCAGGATTCTGGTCTGAACTGCCTCTTCAGCCCGGGGAGCGCCCCCCGCGGTCAGGTGCATCATGGCAGCTAGCAGATTTAGCAACTCCCGGGATCTTGCTAGATACGCCGATACCCCTTGGCATTGAAGCTGTCCGCCGACGTTCCCCTTCGCGAAATGCTTGATCAACATCATTTTTGCGAAGCCCGAGCCCAGGTAACCGAAACCGTTTCGTTCGTCGATCAAGTAAGAATATAGATCACCGGTTTGTCCTTCCCGATCGTGTACAAAAGTTGGCCATTTCATGTGGTCCTCGATCGCCTCGCCCAGTAACAGTCCTTCCAGCATCGTCCACCCGCGCTTCACCATATTGTGATTCATCTTTCTGAAAACTCCCAAGTCGAATTGTTTTCCCTCGCAGTACAGTCTCGTGAACGTCAGGTCGTCCCACCTCGCGAGAGGTGCTCGCGGGTACGCGTCTGCGTGAAAGCGGAGTACCCCTTTCATGCTGTGAATTGTCCCCATTTGCGTTGGCTGTCCCACTCGCAAGGGCTTCAATGCCCGACGTATTTCGTCCGTCTCGTTTGTCTCCACGGTGTCTCTGGTGCAGTGCCTTTTGGCGCCCAAAATTTGTCGGACCTTGGTGAACATCACGAGTCGAAAGCACCACTGGATATGCGCCAGGGCCTGCATAACGTCGACGGGAGGTGGGAATCCGCCGTCGGCACGGAGATGCCGTATGGCCAGGAAATGAAAAATAATGTATTGATTTTCCGGGCCTTCCGCCAACGTGCCTTCAAAATCGATAATGCGCGTGAGCATCGTTAGCGTCAGCTCTGTAGCCTCTTAACGACTATTGCCCGCTACGACTGAGTCTTGCAATTCCCCCGCAAGTTCGCCGAGGTCGTGTTTCATCTCGAAATCCACAGAGTATTGGTGCGATTCCTCTGCTAAGTGGCAGATGAACAGCACGAGGGCCGACAACGTGCGGCTATATCGGATGACTGTCGCCCGATTCAGCCAATCGAAGGATTTGCCAGCTTCGATCCTGTAGTAGTCTAGAATCAGTTGCGAACGTCTCTCACAGGAAAGCCGCCACATACTCTCCCGAGTCTGATCCCAGCAATTGCTTCAATCGGTAATCCGCTTGTCGGACTTCCGTCTCCAGGCTGAGAACCCACCGCTCTACGAAGACTGCCAGTTGGGCTGGGAAGCAGTTTCTGGCCCCCTCCGAGTTCAGTTTCGGGATTGATACCATGCGTCGAAGCTCTTCCAGCTCATAACGATCCTGATTGGCCTCCACGACGGTATGCCAAGGTACCGCCTTGAGGTATGGCCATGCATCCTTAGCCGTCCAATTGACCGTGAAGGCGCTTTGAAGGTGTTGCGCTAGTTGCATTTGCAGATTCTGGGCGATGACGGCCACTTCGCCTCCCGCCCCTCGCTCACTCTCTACTTCTCCTTCGTCCACAGGGACCCAAACGCCATCCCGTCCTATACCCTTGAATAGTTCCTGACACTTCACTTTGTCAAAGTGAACCCGCGTCGTCTTCCCGTGAATCTTTTGGAAATGACGTTGAACGCTTTTCAGCTTGACGTAGCATTTGCTACAACCCGGGCACCGATACGCGTTGTCGGTATCCAGATATGGCCAAGCGGGAAGCGTTTCCTCAGGCTCGAGAGCGGGAACCCGGCCCTCCCGCTCGCCAAAATGACAATCTTTTGCGAGATCCATCACGAATCGCACGACATGCTCCTAATAGTATTCAACTCCGTCCCCGCATGCGGGGACGTCGGCGTCCAGCCATGCGGCAGGTGCGCCCCTAGC